>CM062639.1:11179408-11566908 GCA_025617555.3 Puccinia polysora | reverse complement strand
AAATTCAAATAATCAAAAGAATTTGTGAAAGAATTGATAATATCTTAACCTGCCCTGTAAAAAAAAAAAGCCATGAATTTTCACACAAATCCATATTTTAAAATATTTGTTATAATTAGAATCATGGGGTATTTCACTCTCCACAGGTGCATAACTCTTCCTGTGATGCCCAGTTTTCAGAAACAGGGAATCAAATATGATTAGCGTTATGCCCCTGTAGCAAAAGTGATAATTAGACTATGTACAAGCCTCATTGTATATTGTTCTTCATCTCATAGTTTCACCCTTTAAAGCAATTTTAAAATTCATGGTTTTTGATTCCTGTTTTCTTGGAGCCAGGCATCACCTTTGGGCAGTTACATGCCCCCAATAGAGTCAGCCTTTAAATACCCTATATTTTTTTAAAAAAGCTCAAATTAAATGTACTTTATTTGAATTAAGTAGGAGCTTCCAGCCACCAATTTTATGTGGAGAATCAGTCAAACATCAGCATCTCCCCTGAAGAATTTATGAAGAAACAATAAGTGTTACATTTTCCAATCTTTCTGCTTTCAAAAAACTAATATAAATTTCAACATGGGCTCTGTTTCATCTTCAATCCCAAGTTTTTCCTTGTAAATCCCAGTCACATTCCCAGTGCTTCTGAAATTTTCGAGGATATTTTCCTGGAAGTTGATTTCCCAGACAAATCCACTGATTCTACCTCCCTCCTGTTTTCTTCAAATTTAATTATCCTAATAGTCTACCTTCAACTTCTCTGGACTGGTTGCACTTGTGGGAAACTGGAGAGGAAAAATCTTTGGCTTGGGTAAAAAAAAAGAACCTCAAAAATGCATCAGCCCAGCCAAAATGAGAAAGACTAAACTTTAAATCCACTCAAAATCTTCCCCAATACGCCTTCCAAACCATGGAACATCTGTGTGAATATTCCCTCCTACATATTCACACATCTTGACACACTCTAACACATTTCTGAGGATAAATAGAACTTGATACAATCATTTTTCCTCATATCCTCAGTCAAAACTTTGCAAATGTGAGACAATTAATATTGATTTATGTATGCCTTGCTAAATTGGCTGGCCATTTTTGCAGTAAGAAACTATATTACCTACTCACTCTAAGCCCAAAGCATCATCCAAGGTTCCTTTTCCAGATTTCTCATTTGAATTTACTATCCATTTGGAAGGGTTTGGTAAAGATTGTATGCATTTGTGAATTGGAGCATTGGGAGGCTTTTTGAATAAAAATGTATTTAATTAAAAATGTTGGCCTCCTTCAAGATAAGTTCCAAATAT
The DNA here is from genome assembly GCA_025617555.3 of Puccinia polysora. Lineage (NCBI taxonomy): Eukaryota > Fungi > Basidiomycota > Pucciniomycetes > Pucciniales > Pucciniaceae > Puccinia > Puccinia polysora. The sequence continues at coordinate 11,565,610 of CM062639.1, read as the reverse complement.
TAAATTTTTTGAAGCTCCAATTGAGTCATTAATTTATAAAAATCAGATTTTTTTGGTTTTAAAACCTCTAGATTTAATCAAATGGGAAACAAAAACATTGGAACAAGAATTTTACATGGTTATTTGAGACATAAATGTGTCATTCTGATTGACAAAATTTGTATTTCACATTTTTTCTGATATATTCCCATTTATCTATTTGGAAATCAATCAGCTTTTCACTTATTGTTTGGGAAACAGTATGCAGCATCAGTAAACCATGGTTTGGGGAAATGAACAATGGGAGATAATTTTTGCCTTTCCTGTTTTAGTTACATAAGAAAAATTACATTTTATGAAATTTTCATTTAAAATTAAATGATCCATTGGAACAATGGATTTCCTGCTTTAGGAATATATGAATTTATCTATCATATTATTCACAATGTATTAATCAGACGGACTGAGAAAGAGGAAAAAATTAATATAGTGAAAAGAACTTTTCTTTGAAGAGATGAAATTAATTAAATTATTTAAATATATCAAAGCTCTGAAATAAATCAAATATAAATTGGAAAAAAAAATCAACAAGAAAAAAGGGATAAATATAAGAAATCATTGGGCGGAAAATGATGGAAACTTGAAAGAAAAATTCATTAAGTTGCAAAGAAAACAATCAGAAACACACAGGAAAATTTGAAGAATCAAATCAGAAGTCATTTGTCAATCTTGGTTAGTTTCAGACAGCCTCAGGAGCAATTTTGGGACAATTTTTTTCCATCTTTGTGAACCATAACCAAAAGTAAAATATTTTTTGGTGAATTCCTGTGGAAATCAATGAGAAACTCTGAAGGAATTGGGAATACTAACATTTTGAAGTAAATTATTTGGTAAGCCAGAGTTGCCTGGGTTTTCCTGGTGTTTCTCAATTAATAAAAAACAAGCTTTCACAAATTTTTATCATCACTTTGTGGAAATTTAGATGAAATTGAAGTGCATTGCACACTCTCCACAATCATTTGATTGGCCCTTGTCACACAACCGTCCCATGTACTATGTGTCAATCTTAGATGGTTTTGAGCGCAAATAGAGAGGCTGAGTGCAAGGTAGAATGCAAGATAGAAAGACTAACTCCAAGATTCAACTCATGGATTCGGAAAACAGAAAAGCGAATGGATTTATCCATTAGAAGGAAACCAAGGAAAAGCCCAATGTGATGACCTGTCTTAGCAAAATTTGAGAATTTATGAAATTAAGTAACTGAGGAAACAATCTTGACGAAAACAGTGTAGACTTTATAATTTAATCTTATGTTAACTAGATAAAAAATGATGGATGTTCATCTAAAGCTAGAGAACAATGAAGCAAGGATGAAAGGAACAGAATTTTAAAATAAAATAAAGTATAAAATTGTTTCCAAGGACATAGTGTAGGTGCAAGAACATGAAATCTGAGGGTACATGATTGCAATGGATGAGACATGGAAAGAATGAAATTTGAAGACAATGGAAAATGATTAATATTGTTATGCAGCAAAGGGAGCTAGTCCATTGGCAAACTATATAATTAATGTGGCTAACTAGGCATGGGTGTAAACTAGTTGAATTGCATGAACAAAAATGAAGTACAAAGTTTGGTGATTTGCAGGGGTAGAACAGGAAAGCTTGATTTTATGTTTTACAGGGTTAGAGTTAACTGGCAATATTTTAAGATATATACTGAGTCAACAAGGTTTTAAGGCTGTTACGCAAGCCAGAGGTAGTAAGCAGAAGGCACCAAGGATTTTGTTCTTAATTTATGTCACACTTGAGGACTGAGGTAGATGGTACTGAGTAAAAGGATGATTTGAAATGGTGAAGACAATCAATTTTTACTTTGGAGCGTGACAGTTGCCTTGGTATAAAGCCACAAGCTCCTGGAAGAGTCTGGATGAATTTTAATTTATTGCAAAAAACACCAACCTCCTGTATACCCTTATACATTGTATTTATTTGCTTTGAATAGTTTAAATTAAAGATGCTTGCATTCTTGTCTTGCTGTTTTGGAAACTTTATTTTCTGAAATGATTTTTTCCCAACAAGCACTGCTGCCCCTGGTCTTTGAGGAAATTAAAAGGAATTTTGCCTCTGGAAGGTGGATTGTTTTTTTATATTAATATCAAGCCAATTTTGATACCCCCAAGTCCTCATTGAGTGAATTTCAAAGTAAAATTTCTGCTCCACGAGTGAACTACCATATTTGGCCAGTGCTGGAGATTGAATTCATTGGAGTGAAAAGCCCAGGTGAGCAAGATTGGAAACAATTAAAATTTAGGAATGAAATGAATGCTATTGAAATGAAATTTTTGCCCTTCTAGTATTAACATGGTTGCAGAGGTACACTACTAAAAATACACTGCCACCACACCCCTTTTTGGGGTAGGCAACCAAATTTCAGATGAATCAAGAGGAGTCCAAGGTGCAAAGTTAAGTGTAACTTGAAGAGTGGGCCAAGGTGGTTAAAGAGGAGACAAGGGGAGAAGGAGAGGAAACTGAAAATGAAAGGGAAAATGGAACAGAAATGGAAGAAGGAAATGGGGAAAATCAAGCAAAAAGGAATAGGATGGAAAGGGATGCAATGGAGGAAGATGGACTGCGAGTTCAAAGCAAGGGAGCCCAAGTGCAATTTTTGGTTCAAATTGATAATGATTAAAGTTTTTTCATGGGAAAGATTGTAGATTGTTTATAACAGAGATCATGAAGAACTCTTGGAGGCAAATAAATGTAATTCCCAACTATAAAGGGCTCAAACCACAAGGTGAAAGCAGATCTTTGGGGAAGCATTGGAGGACAATATGTCCCAATCAATCAATGAGGAATATTTCAAAAAACTTAAATCAATGGTAATGGAGTTGACTTCAAATTGGAAAGATGTGGAAAGAAATATCAAGGAAAATTTATAATTGATTTCTTTTCTTTTTTATTCTTTTACTATAATGAGTTATCGGTATGATTCTTATTATTATTTGAGAGATGAAAAAAGATAATTTCAAAGAGAAGAAAATAAATTAAAAGGGGTGTAGAAAATAGAATTAATTTGAAATAAAGATTTTTAACAAAAACACAAAAGAAATGAACTTGGTTTGATTGTGAGTAATTGAAACTGAAAACTCAACACAAGGCCGTGTGTATGTGGGAGGCAATAGGACAAAACAAGTGAGTTTTTTGATGGAGGGTTTCATTTCTGGCTTGGTAAGGGTTGTCAGCCAGTATTTGATGAGAGTGAATCAATTCTTTAATTAGGTTTTTGGTTTCCTGCTGTTCCCAGAGCCATTTGATTTGAGTGCCCACTTTCTTGAGGGCTTTTGGTGAGGCTGAAGGTCAATTAGTTTGTTGAGGGCCTTATTGTTGATTTTGAAACAGTGAAACAGATTGAGGTGAGGATTTAGATTTTGGAGATGATTGTTTAGCCAGAGATTTTTTTGGGCAACTTAGACCAGGCCCTTCAATTCAAGTTTGGTGGAATATAGTGAATAGGTTTGGTGACAAATTTGGGACACCACAAAATAAAAGTGAAAATTTTTAAATTTTTATATATATAATCTTTCATCTGTCTATCAAAAAAAAATTCTTGTGTTGCTACATCAACCTTTGTTACCTCCTATCCCTTCCCACTTTCCTAGCTGTCTAGGAGGGTCCCCTGGGTTGTTCATGTCCCCATGTCTTTCATTCAACTCCTTATTTGTGATTCTTGGCTGGACTTTTGGCCAAGAGCACGCGGAAATGATCATTATCTTCTCCATCATTTCCATTTTCATATTACCCATCAATTCCTTTGATCACCCTTACCACCATCTTAATCATCCAATACAATTCATCCTCCTTAAAACAACACTCCACATCCAGATCACCATCATTGTTGTTGGAAACAACAACAATGGCCACCCTCAACATCATCATCACTCAACGGTTGCATGCTGAAAGTGGCCCATCTCACGGTCCCAACCACAGCTGCTCATCCTTTGCAATCAGGGCAATGAACCTTTATTTGAAACCATCCTTAATCAGATAAATCTCCTGTAGCAAGGAAGACCAATTACAATTCCCTTTAATCCCAATCCCAGCATCATCATCATCATCTTATGAAACCAATCAATCCCACCCTTTGCTGATGATATGAAATCTTGCACACATCTGTTGCTTGCAGTTGTTGCTTCAGTTGTTGGGGCCCATTTGCCAACTTTCTAACGCCTATTAGCAACCAGCTCAACTCCACCCACCATTGTCTGCCAAACCACTGGCAACCTTCAAAACCAATCATTTAATTGTCCACGCGGCTTGTTTTATTATGTAATGAGTCTTTTTTGGGTCCAAATATTCTCAATCACCATCATTTATTTATTAAAAAAAACAAAAATCCACTTTCATTTGTGTTATATCCTTGTAAGTGGTACACAGGGTATTTTTCCAATAAAAGGAGGGGCTCTAACCTTCCTTTTACCACAGTTAGCATCATAAATATCATCCATGATCAATCATCCATCATCTACGTAAATCAATGAGTCTGTGGGGCTCTTCCCATTTATCCAAGTAACCCCCCAACCTCATCCTGGGTATATCTTTGATTGCCCCTTAATCCTTTATCCCCCAAAATCAAATTGTTCATCCATCCTCTGTGACCTTATCCATTATCACCAACAAAAAGCCTTGCTTGTTGAAAAAGAATTAATTTGATTTGATTCTTGAGTGTTTTAAACCACTATTTAATCCCTTTTTTTGACCATAGTGGTCTTGATTATTCTTTCATTTCCCTTCAGGAACCAGTCACATTAGATTGAGAGGTTTATTTAAGTGTGAAACCTAGATTCTTAAAACTCACTTATTTCTTTGAAGTTGAATTTCGCCAAGCTACTCTTGAGTTCCTTGAGAAGTTTTGGGTCATTATTGTTCAAATCTGTCATTCCTTTGCTTCTAGAGCTTCATAATGGAAAATGATTTGTTTTTTAAAGCCAGTCACAGTTATATGGTACCCTTCAAGCTCCTGATTGCGGAGAGTTGGTCAGGTTCATTGAGAACCTGGAGATTGATTGGGATTGATTTGATCTTTCCTATTCTTATGCTGAAAACCAGAGGTATTAGATTTTGTGAATTTTTACTTACAACTGCCTTGTTATATTGAACTCTGAGAAAAGTTTAACTTCTTTTTTGAAAGTCTTTTCCCCTACCATCTTCCCTCAGATAGTTTTTTTCAAGGCTACCAATCACTATCAAACTCATCCCTTCCCATTGATTCCTTATTAACAAGGTTCTTGACCCTGATTTTGGTTACATTTAAATAGAGTTGTAATTATCAGGAGGTTAGCCTCAAAAGCACCTGTCCCTTCCACAGAAATTCCTGCGGCCAGCACCATTTGGAGTCTTACAAAGTAAGGCTGAAGTTTACTTTTTCACAACATGAGACATCTACAGGAGGATAATGAATCATGTTTGGCTCCTCCGGATGATTGTGTCATTGCTGCTTTTGGAGTTGCTGTAACATTCTATATTGTGTTTGAAGCTTTTTGAAATTGACCTGAGTGCGAAATTTTTGGTATTATTTAGATATTTCCAGGTTTGATTGCCTTACTTCCAGTGGTGAACACTGGGTTTGGAGTAAGGTTGTGATAGCATTGATATGGTGTGTAATAGATGAGGTTGTGTTCTACTGGAAATGAAGGTAAGGGAACTGAAGGAGGATATGAAGTTGATTTTAAGTTCAAGGAATTCATTGTGTTTGTTGCTGAAGGCTTGAGACAGATTGAAATTAGGATTCATTGGGTTACATATTGGTTTTGATTGGAAGAGGCCAGTGTCATACCCAAAAATTGACTCAGTATCCTTGGCCATACTCAACCCTCAGCCATCCCCAGTATCTAGTGCAATCTAACTTTGACCCCTGGATCCACATGCTGCACATCCTGAATTATGCTCCTGCATACCATGCAGTCCTTAGGTAATCTCCCAGAAATACCCTCCACCTCTCTATGGCTTGGTGCATCCTCATCTCTCCTTCAACTCTATCTGGTATGAGCAGTACATACAGTAAATCCATAGTACATACTCCTGGCTGGAAAACACATACTTCAGCTAACTAAATTCCATTTCTGGACATGCTTATTAATCATTCTGTAAAGCCACAGCCTTCAGCACAATAGGTCAATATTTGATGCCATGGAGCATCCCAGCACAACACCAGTAATCCCTCCTCAAGGCCTTCTCTCAGTTCTCACATATACTGGACTCTCTTCCTTTCCTGGACTAATTCACCTCAAGGAATTAGTATAATAATTCTTTTTGGTTATTCCCTCTTCCAATAGGTGTCATCTCACCACAAGAAAGCCAACCAGCCTACCCTTACTCTATCACCTATTCCTTTGGTGTTACTCTTACAGGATTCATTTGTCAACCTCCTTCAGAGCCTTAATCCTGGCTTCTCCTCTTCATTATTGTCATTACCCTGCGTCTATTCTTCAATTAAATCAATCTCTGATCTATATTGTGAGTTCTGTGAGAGTTATTGCCTGTGCTTTCAGCACCTTGCACACCAGGCGCAGTTGTGACATTATGCTAATTTCTTCCCGTTGATTACTACCCAATTCTATATCTCAATAGACCTATCCCACCAACCATTCCATCTAATTGATAAAAATATCTAAAATAGTGGTGGGTGTGCGTGGGAAAATTCTAAACAGTGTGTGGTCTCCAAGTTTCCAATGAATCTCCCTGCAGATTTTATCTACCTCCATTCTGTCCCAAAATTGGCCCTTGAATGCAACTTTGACAGAAAAATTCAAAGCTTCAACAGTAATTTCAAACTTCAACAGTACTTTGCTGGAATTTTGAAGGCTCCAAAAGATACAATTGAACTTTAAAAAAATTTGAATCCAACCTTGCACTTTTACCCTTCAAATCTTCAAAATTTGAATTTGACACTTTGACTTTTGACTTCAACACTTTGACCTTTTACTTTGACGCTTTTCAATTTTACTTTGATGCTTTGAAATTTGATCTTGATGCTTTGACCTTAGACTTCTAGCTGCTTCTACACATTTTGACCCATTTTGACCCACTTCACCGCTGTAAGACTCCAAAAGGTTCTGGCCTCAGGGATTTCTGTGGAGGGGAATGGTGCTTTTTAGGCTTTCCTCCTGAGCGTTATAAAGATATTAAAATTTAACCAAAATAAAGGTCCAAAATCTTTGGAAAAAGAAATCAATGGGAATGGATGAGTTTCATACTAATTGTTAGCTTTGAGAAACACTATCTGAGGCAAGATGGTGCGGGAAAAAACTTTAAAAAAAGGAGTTGGAGGTTGTTCAGAGTTCAACAGAACAGGGCAATGGTAAGTAACAACACCCACAAGACAATAAATCTGGTTGTCAGTAGAGGATGAGGATAGATAAAATCAATCCCAACCAACCTCCAAGTTCTTGATGGAAATGCTAAACTCTCCGCAATCAAGCTCTTGAAGGGTACCAGATAACCGTAGGTGGCTGTAAAAAACAAATAAATTTGTGTTATGAATCTCTAGAAGCAAAGAAATGACATATTTGAAGAAGAATAACCCAAATTTTCTCAAGAGACTCAAGAGTAGCATGGAAAAATTCAACTTCAAAGAAATAAGGGATGTTTAACATTGTAGATTTCACAATAACAGAAATCTATTGGTCAAACATGACTGGTTTCAGAAGGGAAATCAAAGAATGATCAAGACAAGTATGGTCAAAAAAAGAGATTATAAAAGACTCAAGAATCCAATCCAATGAATTTTTCTTCAACCAGAAAGGCTATTGGTTAGTGATAACAGATAGGGTCACAGAGGACAAATAACAGATTTGAGTATGGAGGCTCATGGATCAAGGGGAAATCAAAGACATACCCAGAATAAGCATGGAGGATTACTTGGATAAATTGGAAGAGACCCAAGGAGTTATTGATTGATGATACAATGGATTTATTAGAAAAAGGCAGGAGACGGACCCTCCTTTTATGGGCAAAGGACCCTGTAGACTATTTACAATCAGATGACACAAATGATAGCAGATTTTTTTTTTTGACTTACAGATGAAAGATTGTTGATAGTGATGAGAAGAAATCCGGCCTTCCAATTGAATGAACATGAAGTAAAAAAAATACAAATCAAAAAAATAAAGAAAACTGGAAAGGGGACAACAGCCTGGCGGGCAGAGATGAGTGGCAGCCAGCCTTGGTGAACAACAGGTGTAAGAAGTTTGAGGTGCAAGGCATTGCAGAGAAATCACAGATGCAAGCAAAAGAAATGACAGTTGAGGGTACAAGATGAGCTAGTGCGATGTGGGGGAGGATAAAAACAAGAGAGTGAGTGGGATGTCAGATTGGATGAAGGGTGATGAAAAGCAAATGGCTTATCATTCATATCATCATCATTGGTAAATTGGTTGAGGATTGAATCCAATTAAGAATTGGAGATGGGTTGAGAGGCAAGCTTGGATGGTGTGAGAGATGGAAAATTGTTTGAGTAACCAGCAGTGTCAAGATTTGAGGTCCTGAGATTGGCTTCATCCAAGCAAGATCCAGATTGAGAGGGTGACCGGATGAAAGGATGGATTCAAGCAGAGGGTTTTGGGTGGATGGATATTCTGCTTCTCATCCTTCTGAAAATATCACATCCTTTGATAGAAGTCATCAGGCTCCTTCAGCAGGACCAAGATCAAAAAGGGTGGCTAAGGAAGATTAGAGGATTATGAGGATGATTAGGATGAAGATAATGAAAATGGTGATGATAAGGAAGGTGATGGTTTTTTTCCCGCGCGTGGCCAAAAGGAATTGGGTGCCGAGCGCAAAGCAAAGGATTTGAAAGCAAGACCTGGGTACTTGAACACCCCAGGTTTCCTTCCTAGACTGCTTGGATAGGGAGAAGTTGGAGATAGGCAAAATTAAAAGCTTGCAATACCAAACCAATTTTGTTTTTGATAGAAAATATTATACATGAAAAAATTAAATTTTTCCGTTTTCCTATGAGGCTTCCCAAATTGGTCACCACAAAGCGATTCAAAGGACATTTTACAGCATCAAGATCTCTTGTGGCCAATCCTTTTTCTCATTCTTCTCCCTTCACTTTCCTTGGGTAACTTCCCTATGGCATAAGTGGAAACCATGCCTCCTCAACATGCACAAACTTCCATCATGACCATTCCACATCTTACTAGGGTGGCACAAGGATGTGGTTCTACCTTAGATGTACAGGATAATGATAAATCTACTACTCAAACCCGTGGGAATTGGAGGACATCTTCCAACCTCCCGGAACCATCTTCCAACACCATCAATACTGGTATCCTTCCTCCTGCTCCTCCAAAAGTTTCCATATCTCCTGCTCCTCCTGTTGTTCAAACTTTTTTTGATTGTGTGATTTTTCAATTTCCTCAAGCAGGCTTCAAATTTGATTCCCATTTGTACAATCCCAGATTAATTCCTCTCCCCAAGTACAAGGAATAGGGGAAAAAAGCATATACTCAGGCTATCATTCAAGGATACTTAGCAATCTTAATTCACAAACCTCTGGACCTCAGGAAGAAGCTTCCAAGCCTTCTGCCTCAACTGAAATTCCTTCTACCCAAAGCCAACCTCCTCAACCTCCTGCTGTGGACCCTAACTTTGTAGTCTTGCTTTAAACAATGGATTCAGCAGTAGCTAAACTCTCTCAGCATCAAATTACTAGAACTTACCACTATTGATACTTTAAAGCTCCATGGAGGAGCCTTCCAGAAAAATTTGAAGGCAGTTACCCTACCAAGCTCAGACCCTTCCTACAAGCTGGTGAACTCATTATTGCAAAAAATGAAGGAACCTTTAGTGTGGATCGAGGGAAAGTTTTTCTTTGTCTTTGCTATCTCACTGGAAACGCAAACCATTGGATCCAACCCTACCTTGATCACATCTCAAACCAAGAGCCTTCATTCATGCTCAACTCCTGGAAAAACTTCACATAAAAACCCCATAACCTCTTTGGCAACTGTCTGGAAGTTTCTCAAGCAGGAAAGGAACTTGGGAGCTTGAAGATGAAGGAATCTTATTATACTTCAACCCACATCAATGAATTTAAATGCCTTATGAATAAAGTATCTGTATGGGATGATAGAGCCTTCTACTTCCATTTTTTACAAAGTCTCCCTTTTTGAATTTTTGGAAAACTAGTTGGTTACAATGGTTCTTTAGAAACCATTCAAGATCCCAAGGATGTAGTGTTAGATTGTGATACCAGGTACCACAAAAAATTCAAGGAAAATTATTCTAGTCAAAGCCACTCTAAACAGCCAAACTCTTCTTAATCCCAAGCCAATTATTCTCAGTCTGAAAAGGGCCAAGGTAAGGCCAAGAAGAAAGGAAAATATGCAAAGAAGACATCTTCCCAAACCAAACCTACCTTGGACCTAGGTCCTGATGGCAACCTCAAGGCTGAAGGAAAGGCAAGAAGAGAGAAGGAAGGACTATGGATTTATTGTGGAGGGAAGAAAAAGATAGACAACTGTTAAAAGAAGCCTGTCTCCAACACTTCTTCAAACCCCAACTCTCCCTCTACCTCCAAGCCAAAAAAAAATAATTAGGTGGTTTACCTGCTGTACTCCAGGATTATCACCCTACTTATTTTACAGTAAAAAAGATACAAAAAGATTTATCTGACACACTTTCTCAAGGCTTATGTTTTATTATCTTTAACCAGGAGTTGAGTTATAGTGTTTTGATTGATTCAGGCAAAAATCAATATGCAATGGCTAATAATATGGTTCTAAATTTTTCCTTGCAGCTCATTCCCTTGGGAAAAGCTATTGCTCTATTCAACATCAGTCCTAACAAATCACCCTCTCAACTAATTCACCACAAAGCAACTTGAGTGTTCTCTCTTCCTTCTTTCACTAGCTTTGAATGTAAATTTCTCCTTTTTGATGCGCCATTTTCAGAAGAACTCATCCTGGGAATCAACTTCTTTCACCACTGGAATCCTGAAGTAAACTGGAAGGTGGGGCTGATCACACCAAGACACCAGCCAACTGAAAAAATTTCATCCAAATTTGTTGAAATCAACATGGCCAACCTACATTCAACGGGTTTCCCTTCTAGTCTGCCTTTGGCACTGCAGTCCTTTGTATTTCCCCTCACTTCAGAACCTTTGCATCCAGAAAAATACATTCATTTCCCATTGAGTTCAATGATTTCTCATCTTGCTTGGATATTAACTGATCCCTTGACCATTTATATGGAGGAGAAATAAAGGGATTCATCCTTGCATATCATGCAATTTTTTACTTCTTCTAATCTTTCTCATAATCCCCATAGAAAAATTTCAGCTGACTGGGACAAGCTTGACATTGATGAAGACCCTGAAGAATTAGAAACTGTTTTGGAAAAATTTTGTGCTGATTACCATTATTTTCTAGATTTTTTCTCTGAAGTTAAAGCAGACCAACTCCCTCCTCACCGCGCTTACAATCACCATATTGAACTGGAAGGGCCTCTCCCTCCAGTCCACATATCTTTTTTCTATTTCAAAGTGAAAATTCAAACCTACAAGCCTAAATAGGAGAGAATGTAGAGAAAGTTTTCATGTGTTCCAGCACTTCAAGCACTTGAGCACCTGTTCTTTTTGTCAAAAAGAAGGATGAGAGTTTGCAGTTGTTTGTTGACTATTGCAAACTTAAGACTTTCACCAGGAAGAACTGTTCCCCACTTACTTCAATGGGTTTCCTAATTAATTTTTTTTCAGGTTCTTCTATTTTCACCAAAATTGACCTCAGAGGCACTTATAACCTACTGTGCATCAAGGAAGGGGATGAACACTTAAAAGCATTCAGATCTCATTCTGGAAGCTATGAATACCTAGTCATGCCCTTTTGACTGACAAATGCCCCAGCTTCTTTCCAAAACCTTATCAATTACATCATTGCTGATCTCCTCACAGTTTATGTGGTGGTTTACCTTGATGATATCCTTATCTTTTTGAAAACCTTACAGGAACACATCCCTGATGTGTGTGAAGTACTGACCAGAACCAGAAAGGATAAGCTCTATGCAAAGGCCTCCAAATGTGAATTCCATGCATCTTCTGTGGACTACCAAGGATATTTGATATCAGGGTATGGCATCTTCATGGAAAACAGCAAATTCAAGACCATCCTTCCCTTGCCTACTCCTGAAAAAAGAAAGTTCCTGCAGTCCTTTTTGGGTTTGCTAACTTCTATTGCAGGTTTATAAATAACTAATCCAAAAAGTTCTCCCATATCACCTCCATTGCTGGAAAAAGCTCTCCCTTCTCCCTCATTTCTGAAGCTTTGAGACAATTTCAAAACATCAAGAAACCTTTCACCAAAGCTCCTTTCCTTCACCATTTTGATCACCTCCTGAGAAATTATGTTGAAACTGATGCCAGTGACTATGCCGTGGGTGCTCTACTGCACCAGGCAACTGCTGATAAAACTAAAAAACCCTATTGCCTTTGAAACAAGAAAAATTTACAGTGCTGAAATCAACTACAAAATCCATGATAAAGAACTCCTTGCTATCATCTTTTCTCTCAAGAAATGGTGTTCCTACCTCTTGAGTGTTACTGACCCCTTTGAAGTTCTGACTGATCATTCCTCTTTGAATTTTTTTATGTTTTCCAAGGTCCAAACTAGAAGACAGGCTTGTTGGGAAGAGTTCCACTCTGAATTTAATTTTGTGATCACTTACTGGCCTGGAAAATTCTCAACCATCCCAGATATCCTACCAAGTTGGGACAACATGTCCAGTGGGGGGAACACCATATTCTGAAAATAATCCTGGAAATTTTAAACAGTTCTGAAACCAAATGAAGTTGAAGCTTCTAAGATATTTTTAATTTCTGCTAATAAGCTTGATGATAAAATGAGTGAATTGAAATATGGCCAAAAAGCTGAAAAGCTACTTCAAGGTATCATCAAAAGTGTGAATAATAATTAGGAAGTGACTGATTATTCCTTAGACCCCTTTAGTGGCTTACTCCTGTTCCATGGTATAGTGGTCATACCTGACCAAGCTAACCATCTTAAATAAAAACTACTTTATAAAATACATTATTCTCCTCTTTCAGTTCAACCTGGCCAACAGAAGACTCTCAACCCTATCAAGAGATCATTCTCTTGTAATTGAATTTCAAAAGATGTTAAGAACTGTGTTTCACCCTGCTACCTTTGCAACAGGAATAAGGAAAGGCATGAACAGTAAATATGAAGACTGAAATGTCTTGCAATGCCTAATGGCCCTTGAAATTTCATCTGTATGGAATTCATCTGTCAACTCCCTCTCTCTGATGGATTTGATTCTATCCTAGTTCTTGTGGAGTGTTTCTCCAAGATGGCCCCTTTCATCAAACAAACCGGTACACTTACTGAAATAGAACTAGATGACCTCTTTATCAGAAATTTCTTCTCCAAGCATGGGCTGTCTGCTGAAACGGAGATCATTCTGTTGGAATATCCTCCTCCACATCATATTGGGGCCATTCATAGGTTTCATTGGGATCATCATTGCTAGGTTGAGCATCTACAGCCAGGTCCTCAGCATCAACTGAATCTAATTTTTGGAAATCAAAAGGGGCTAAAGGGGTTATATTTGCCTTATTTCCAAAGATTTAATCCATTTTAAACTCAAAAGGAAAAATTTAGTCCAAATTATCAACCCCTGAGTTGATTCCCTTGGATTTATTGGAGTCAGTGATAGCAAAGCCAGTCCAGATTGACATTGAGTGGGATTTTTTTATTTGTCTCAATAGTTCTTGAATTGCTCCCTCATCTGTTTTGATAAAATATCCAGCCTACCTGTTTTTATCTTGTGGAGTTCATTGGCCATCAGGATATAACCATTAGAATTAGAGGATGGCAGTCGGCAAAATTTTGTTCCATTGCCAGATCCAAAGCAAGCTTTGTAGTTGGACAGAATTTTGAGCCAGTTTACCAGAATGATGTGATCAGCTCTCTTGAGCTGACTTGAGCCTTTGGAATCTGATTGGGGAGGATTGTTGGATGTTGAGTTCCTGGGGGATATTTGCTTTGGTTGAGTGAACTTGCAGGGGGAGTGTTGGTGAGGGGCCATTTAAAAAGAGTAAGTGGGATGAAGTGATGAGTAAAAAAAGCAATGATGGTTAGGATGTGATGAAAGGGGGGATGAATTGATGAATCAATGAATCAATGACAGGATTGATGTGATGAAAGCAATAAAGTGATGACCGTGATAAAGCAAGGTGACAATGCTGAAGTGATGAAGCAATGAGAGTGATGAAGCAATGCAGCAATGAGAGTGATGATGTGATGAAGCAATGAGAGTGATGATGTGATGAGGATAGAAATGAAGCAATGAGAGTGATGAATTGACAAGGATAGCAATGAATTGATGCGATTGATGAAGTGATGAGAATAGCAATGAAGAAATGAGAGTGAAGAATTGATGAGGATAGCAATGAAGCAATGAGAGTGATGAAGTGTTCAAATAAGGTTTGAGGATTGAAACAGGGGTGATGATGTGGAATGACGCGTGGTTGAGATTTTGAATGCCTTTATGTTGAATTTTGAGCTTAAAAAGAAGATTTATTTCAATGAAAGTGCAGGACAATAGGGTCAAAAAGTAACAAAAAGAATAACTGAAAGGATTATCACACCTTAAAAAGAAGACTCAGCGTAACAGATGGAGGTATGAGGATTGTAGTAGGAAGCAGGTGAATCTCATTGAGCAAGATAAGCTGAGACGGCAGGTCACAAACATGTCAGGTGCATAAAAGAAGGAAGAAACAGAAGGATGGAAACTTGGCTTACCGGGATCAGGTTCACAAGAAGGTGGTGGTACAAGTGCAAGGTTGTACAAGGAAAGCTTCTTGAGACCTGAGCCGGCAAGGCCCTCTAGATAAATTGAGACAAGCTGGTGAATATAGAGTGCAGACACTGGCATTCTGTGGTGCATGCCGGAGTAGCAGGCGCGTGCTATCACCTTGTGCGCCTGAAATTACAGAGAGTGGACTTACTGCGTACCAAGTAGGTGTGATGATCTGAGAGGGCTGAAGCCGATGTAACTCAACACCCACCCTGGCTTTAGGCCTCATTGCAAGGAGGGCCAAAATTGAGAATCTTGAGTTGCCGCGCTAATGATTGTCAACAGACAGGTTTGGTGAGGAAATCTGCAGGGTTGTTTTTTGAGTCAATCGGCTTTATCAAAATTTTCCCCTTCTCCGCTTCCTCATGTAAGAAGTGGTAGTTTAGCTCCATGTGCTTTGTCTTGAAGTTTGCATGATTCGCCGCGCTTGAGGCCAACTTGACACAACCTTCATTGTCTTTGTGGATTGGGATTGGTGACTTTACAGGACTTTGGAAAATTTCCTTGGAAAGGGACCGCAACCAGAGAACCCCCTTGACTGCTTCCCTTGCCGCCTTATACTCGGCTTGAGTGGTTGAGAAGTAACAGTTTCCTGCTTTCTGGATTTCCAGATGATGATGTTGCTGTTCCACAGAACCACAAAGCCGCTGGCGGATTGCCTGGTTGAGGGACAGGTGGCCCAGTCTGCGTCCACATGAGCGCTGAGATCTGACTTGCTTGGCTTCTTTGTGAAGTTGAGACCCAGCAAGCTTGTGTGAGTCAAATAGCTAAGTACCATGAGCGCCGCTTTGAAGTGGGTTAAGGCAGGAGAATTGAGGAATTGTGAAAGGTAGTTTACAGCAAAGGTGATGTCAGTGCAAGTGTTGCAGCTGATGTAGTTAAGCTCTCCTATCTCCTATAAGCTTTCTGTAGTTCGCTCCAGTTGCTGCCAAGGTCTTTTGCTCCTCCTCTGACGCAGGTAGAAGCTTGCCAAAGGGTTTGAAAGGCGTGGAGCACATCTTGTGGGCAGCAAGGTTGTATTGAGGCGCAAGTCTGTCAATGTAGTTCTTGTGAATGAGATGGATTGCATTGTCCTTTTGCTCCACATTCATACCAAGAAGAAGCACGTCAGGTCCAAGATCCTTGATTTTGAATTTCTTTGAGATAGCTTCCACAAATCTGACTGGATTAGTACTGAAGACAGCAATGTTGTCCACATGAATGTAGAAATTAGTCTCGCCTTTGCAGAATACACACCTGTCTGCCTCACTTCTGAGAAATCCTTCCTCATGCAGCCAGTTACTTGGGTTTTTGTCCCACATTTGCGGAGCCTGTTTGAGTCCGTAAAGCACCTCTTTGAGGGAGACAGCCTTTCCTGGGGTGACTGGAACATTGGTGGGCAAGCTGACATGGATAGTTTCTTTGAGTGGAGCGTTGAGGAAGGCCAACTGGACATCAAGTTGGTGGAATTTGTACCAGCGCTGAACAGAGTAAGCAATGAGCAGGCCGAGGGAGGACTTGTCGCTGGTAGGTGCAAAGACACTTGAGTAGTTGACCCCAAACTCTTGATGAAACCCCTGGGCACATAGCCTTGCCTTGAACTCAATGATTTTATTATCTTTGCCACGCTTGGTTCAAAACACCCATACGCATTTCAGTGCCTTGATTTCTGGACAGGGCTTGCATTCCTCCCAAACTCCGTAGGTGAGTAGATTCAGAATTTCTTTTCCCATAGCAGACATCCATTCAAGTCTATGCGGACTTGCAAGTCCCTTCTCCAGCGTCCTGGGATCTTTGGGCTGAACTATGTTGAAGTTTGCCTCTGCAGCAGTCTGGCACTGGTGTTGGTCGTGGGGTAAAATGTTGCGGTCGGAGATGATGTAGTAGTCAGGGGAGACAAGTGAGTCAACATTCTGAATTTGAGGAGTGGCATCATTGCTATTTGAGAGAGGCAGTGAGCAGTCCAGGGTATTTGTGATTTGAGTAGGAAAAGGGTCCTGGTAGTCTTTGAGCTTTGTAGATGTAGTGCCAAAACGTACAAAAGTCCCTTTGAGAAAGGTGAAATTGCACTAATGTGGGTGCAGCCAGTGCAATAATCTAAAATTTTGTATGATGAGAAAGCATTAACATACCCAAGCAGAGTCCCTTTTTCTCCATTGATACCCAGTTTTGAGTCCCTCTTTGCTTTTTGAATGAGAGAGTAAGTTGTGCATCCAAAAGGTTTTGGGAATTCTTAATTGAAGTCTTTTCCAGTCCACATTTTGTACGGGATCGAAAAGTTCTTGGAGGAAATGGGAAGAAGATTGAGAATATCCATTGCAGTATTAACCGCTTCTGCCCAGTAGCTTGGAGGAAGCTTGCTCTGCACCAGCAGGCAGCAAGCCTTGTCAAGAATGGTTCAATTTGCCCGTTTGGCTAGGCCATTTTGCTGTGTCGTGTAAGGGGGAGATTGATTCTGCTCTATTCCAAGTTCCTTCAGGTACAGGGAGAGATGTTCATTCACAAACTCGCCGCCATTGTCCAAGACAATAGTTCTGACTTTGTTGCAGAGCTTTCTTTTGGCGGTCTGAATGAAGTCGTTGATGGCAGCGGGTACTTGGTCCTTGGTTTGGAGAATGGAGAATAATTTGAAGCCCGAGTATTGGTCTACAATGGTGAGAAAGAACCTGCATCCGCCATTAGATTGAACTGGAAAGGGACCCACAACATCAAGATGTATCACTTCAAGCGTTTGAGAGACAGCTTTGAAGTGGTTGTTGAATGGTGTAGCAGTCATCTTGCAGCTTTGACACAGCTTGCAGTTAGTGGTTGGAGGTTGAAGCGTGAATAGAATCCTGAGTATTTTTTTGCTGGGGTGTCCTAATCTCAGGTGCCAGTGGCTTTTGAATGGTTGTTTCAGATGGATCAGTCTTTGCGTGGGCTGTCCTTTGAATTTGGTGCTGCACAGTTCCACCAGGTGGTTGGTTGACAAGCCCAATATAGCAAAACCATCCAAAGCAATATTGTAGCCTGAGTACCCAACACAACTGAAAATTGCTGCCTTCTTAGTAAGTCTTGACATAGAGACAAGGCATCTATTGAGGGTTGGCACAAGAAGTACTTCTTCCAGTTCAATGGTCTCTCCTAGGTGATTCTTCAGAATGGACTTGCCAATGGCTGTTGTAAGAAGAGTGGATCCTTTGCTACCGGTGCCAATACTCACTGATGTGGGTTGCGAGTTGAATAGGTACACTGGTTTTTTGACTATATGATTTGTGGAACCCGAGTTCAGGACCGGCAGGAGTGATTCAGATGGGTACACGGGATGCAAGTAGGGTTGGGCATTGAGGAAGGCTTGAGGTTGACTGGGAGGGTTGGAGTCTTCATTCTTGTGTTCCTTTTGGGCGGAGTGGAAATGGGATTGGGATTGAGCCCTTGTCTTTGGATGATCTGGTCTCAGCTCAAGATGTAACTTCCAGCAGAGTTCCTCAGGGTGTTCTGCAAGTGGATTATTTCTACCCTTTGAGCAGGGATTTTTGGGCTTTCCTCTCCTATGGGAGGATCTGGTCTTGTTGAGGGTAACAGTGGAGTTGGTGGAGGTGGATTGATCTGGTACATCCTCTATTTGGGTGGATTCCAGGTGAATGACTTCTCTCAGTTTGTTCAGGAAGGCCATTGGGCTTTTGAGCATCTGATCTTTGAGGAGAATTGTGTCCACAATGTGATAGAAAGGGCTTGGGAGTTTGGCAAGAATGGTTTAGCTTAGGATGTCATGCCTCACATCCAGTTTGACTGTCAAGAGTTTGTTCTTGAGTTTGCAACACTTGTTGATGTATTGATTGAGATCACCCTTTTATTGATATTGGATGATGCTTAGTCACAGGCGTCCTCAATTTTTGGAAGACTGAGAGGCATATCCTTCACTAATCACTGCCAGGATTGCTTTGGGGTTGGTTTGTTAGAGTGGTTAACAACGGCTTTGAAAGCGGTGTCACCCAGATGTTGAATTATGATGTTCACCGCTTCTTAGATTTTCTTCTTTTGAGAAGCATTGGGGATCTGAGTGAAGTCAAACTCATCAATGATTTCAAGCAGCTTTTCTGTGCAGGTAGCTTTTGAGTCGCAAAAACCAAGAGGGGTAGTTTGATTCAGTGAGAAATGGTATTTTCAGTTTGGGGTTGTTGTCCTCCTGGTCTGTCATGGTGAGTCTTCTTGAGAGCCTGTTTTGGAATGTAAATCTGTTGAAATTTTGACATTAAAAAGAAAATTTATTTCAATGAAAGTGCAGGATAAAAGGGTCACAAAGTAACAAAAAGAATAACTGAAAACATTATCAGACCTGAAAAAGAAGACTCAGCGTACCAGCTGGAGGTACAAGGATTGTAGTAGGAAACAGGTGAATCTTATTGAGCAAGATGATCTGAGACGGTGCAGTGCTCTTTTATGGAAGCGATTTGGGAAAAGGCTGCGGGGGGCGCACTCAGCAATAGAGGCAGGCTCAGCAGCAGTGGCACGCTCAGAAATGGGTAGGGCCTCGCCGCAGCTAGCGGCGCTGCGGGCTCAGCAGCAGTCAGGTAAGCCCAGCAGCGGTTGGGTTGGGCTCAGCACCTGGAGAGGGGGGGACAGATGGATTTCACGGATTGCGGACCAGACGGACTGCGCGGATCGGAAGGCTTGCGCAGATCGGAAAGCTTGCGCGGATCAGACGGATTTCGCGGATTGGAAGGCTTGCGCGGTTGCGCGGATCAAGTGGATGGCTCATTGCAAGACACGCGGATTGGATAACGGGGGTACGCCCTGGATACCTGGAAAGGGTTGGGCAGACGCGCGCGGGCGGGCGAACCAGGCGTACGTTGATTTTGAGGGGCATGGGTTGGAGGGGTAGGGTTGGGCTAGGGTTCTGTGCTTAGGGGTTGTATTTCATCATTCTTGCTTACTTGTGGTTGTACTTAGGTTAGGGTTAAGAGGGAGGAATCAAATACTTCACTGTCAACTCTGGGTCGTAGGAGGGGGGGTGTCAGCTTGCTACTATTGCAGAGCAAGCTGCAAAAGTAACAAAAATAACATAAAATAATAATAATACAACTAACCTGAGAAGGAGTAGGAAAAGCAGAAATATTTTTACAGAAATGGATTCTCCACCCAAAATTAGGTAGGGTCACTCACTAACCCCACCCTTGAAATCCAACTCCTTATATTTTTAAATAATCAAAGAAAAAAGAACCAAAATACTATGGCTCCAGTATTGAGCTTTTTGGACAATTAAATATCTCACACACATTTTCACATATAGGTTTCACACCTAAAATTCAGTCAGAATTGAGGTGTTGTGTATATTTTAGGAGTTACATGCGGAAATGTGTTTCGTGACAATTCCCGCACACAGCCGCGGCAGCCAAAGCATCCGCGCGCAGCTGAGATACAGCCGTTTCAACCCATCAAAGTCGTGTACCCAGCCCCGGGCCTCTGACAATTACGCAGCCGCGGGACTACGGGCTGACAGAGTGACAGGAGGCTCAGGTACTGCATAAACAGGCTACAACATACACAGGAACTTTCTACATATGTAATAAAGGTTCCCGTGGATAGTAGAATGTCTAAACATACATAATATTATATAAAAATATATAAATAATCCTCACACGTATTTTTCATTGAATATAATGCAAAGTACCAAAAATGTCGAAAATAAGACAATGACAACTTCAAAAAATTTATTAAAATACTTTAATATACTTTTATGAGAATTGCTATACATCAATATTTTTGTGACATACAAAGGAAGATAATGATGTAATAATATTACATGAATTCTAATGACTTATATTTTTAAGTAATTATCTTAACAAATGAACTGGAACTCGAAAATAAAGAGTAAAATCAATATTATTACTTTTACTCCAGTTATATTTTACATAATGAGAACTTAAATGACATCAAAATGACCGTAGAGATGTCTAATAATATAATTATTAGATTACTGGGAACATATACCAAGGATAATTAATTAAATAATACATAAATAGGACAGATTATTGTTATTCACACGTCCTAATGTCCATTATAAGGTAGAATAAATCCCATACCCTAAGGAATTAGATGCTACCCGGGCTATAGCACCAAGAACACATGACAGGATAACCCCGGTCACCCTGCTAGCCTTAGTTTCCGTCCCTTTGAGCACCTACAACCCTCAGAAGGACCATATTGGGACTCCAAAAACTATAAATAAAGAGCTCTTTTGAGGATGTTGATGGGCAGAGACCTAGTAATATTCATATCCAGACGCCGTGCCAAGGAAATAAAATACTTATAAGAGATAAGTAAGTGGTTTATGGCAATGTCTGATCAGTAATATCTGTCTTCAAACCCCTTTTTATCAAATAAAACTGCTGAACAAAGTATACAGGTTTAACCTATCAGTACATGTTCCAAACAGATACCCAAAGGATTTAATTATATACCATTGAGTGTTATTATCCTTTTTCTGTAGTGGTAGCTTGGCTACAAGGCCTTACCACTCCGTTGTATATTTTATACACATATTATCTTTGGGTATAATAATATTTAAACTAAAGAACCCAAAGTAACCAGGACTACGTGTTTTCATACTGAAATCCCTGAAGAGAGGTGTTCAAGATCCCCAAAATAATTGTGGCCCCTCTATAAATATTTAATAATCAATTTTGATTCAAAACAATAAAAAATAACCAAACCATTTAACCTTGCAATAAGCTTGATCCAAGTATTCAATGGATTTTTGGTGCATTTATTAAATAATATATTTATTATTTAATCTATCACCTCTGGTAGCTAAAGGATAGCAAGGGTCTTGGCATCCAGGAGGCTGACAGGGGGGATCACTTTTTATCACAACAGATCAGATTGGATTGGATTGGGAAGGAAGGAATTCATCTTATTCTCACTCTATCACTCTCTCTCTCCCTCTCTCTCTCTCTCTCTCTCTCTCTCTCTCTTGACCAGCTGCATCCAATCTCCTTCCTTACAGAAGCTTTGATCGATAACTTCTGGAACTCGAGGCCAACTTAAGGGGTGTTGCCCCTCTGGTTTCCACATCTGGGGGTCTGGCCGGGAAAAATATTTTGTCAAGGTCTCTCAAAGGTACTCACCAATGCTACCAAAAGCCGCTTCTCTTCCTTCCTCATCCCATGGCCTCCGCACTACCCCATGGATTTACCTGCATATTCAAATCAACATTGCGTAAGTGGAGCAATTCATCTCACAGTATGAAATGTTTGCAGACTCTGAAGGTGTTTTGGATTTTGAGAAGTGGCGCAATGTCATCCTGTTCATCAAGGACGCGGAAGCGCGTTTGGACGTAGAGGAGATGGGAGGCTACCTGAACCTGGATTGGCCGGCACTGAAGGAGGACATGCTGGCGAGATGAGGGAGGCGCGGCTCCCACTTTTGGAAGGAGGATCTCAAGCCATCAGCAGAATTGGATTGCAAGGTAGGTGCGCGCGGTGGGATCCGGTTGCAAGCAGAATTGGATTACGCGGAGGTGTATTACAGGGCAGTGTGCGTTGTGGCCCCACCACCGGCAACACTCTCTTGGGCTAGCAAAATTGGGCAGGTGGAAAGGGGCCTCAAGGCCTATCTGGAGAGTATTCAGTCTCCCAGCGCATCTGCGCCCCGCGTGTGCGCAAGTGGGGAGGACAATGACCATTGGTGGACGGGACAGTGGGACTGGACAGCGGATTCAAATGCGGAATCAATTTTGATGGTGGGGGCTAAGTGAGTGTTGGGGAAGCGGGATTGTACGGAACTGGTGCGGCCTACTGACAGGAAGCGGGCGAGGACAAAGGAATGGGAAATGGATGCTCCGTGTAGTTGGGGAATTGGCAAGCGGCGGACGGATCTCACCAAAGGGGTAGACCCGGTGACGGAAGGGACAAACCACGTGCCAAAGGATGGCGGCAAGAGCCGGACCCCTTCAACGGTGTGGAGAATGAGAATGGGGCAGAAGGATGTGGCAGCAACAGAAAGGGCGGACGGAGGGTCAGAGTGAAGGACGGATGGTCCCAGAACGGGCGCGCAGCCATCACGGCTAGCAAGAGCCTTGGGATTGGTGCATCAGACGCTTGCAGCAGGGCTTCAGGGCTGGAGCGGGGAAAGATTGGATTCCAAAGGCACGACTGGGGAAAAGGACGACGGATTGGCAGGGACGCTGGCGACGGAAGGTGCGTTGGGACAGAAGGTTGAGGAATTGGCTGGAAAACAAGGCCCCTGTGGGATTGGTTGAGGCAACGCACCGCATATCTGGAAATGGGTATAGGGGGAGCGGTCGGCTGAGGACAGCTTCAAAGTTGGGGGGGAAGCTAGCGCGGGGTGGAAGGTCAGAGTTGGGACTCAGGACGCGGGCTCAAAAAAAAAAAAAAAAAAAAAACTTTTTTTCTCTTTTTCCTTCTTATCTATTCATTCTTCATTTTCCTTTTTTTCTCTTCCTTTCTCTGTCAAGGATCGCATATGCGCGCTGGCGTGCCAAGGTCTCCCCATGTACTCTGGGGGATACTCTCACTGGCGCGGATTTCTCACTTTCAGACTCTCACTGGTGCAGATTTCTCACCTTTGCCAATTTCTCTCACTGGCGAGCATTTCTCACCTTTGCCAATTCTATCACTGGCGCGGATTTCTCACCTTTGCCAATTTCTCTCACTGGCGCGGATCTTCTCTCTCCAAGGCATGGATCTTGCATGCGGTTCT
Source organism: Puccinia polysora (assembly GCA_025617555.3). NCBI lineage: Eukaryota > Fungi > Basidiomycota > Pucciniomycetes > Pucciniales > Pucciniaceae > Puccinia > Puccinia polysora. The sequence continues at coordinate 11,542,073 of CM062639.1, read as the reverse complement.
TATTCTCTCTCAGGGACTCAAAAGCCCAAAGGCTACTCAATTGTGCGCAACGCGTGTCTTTCCATGTATAGGCGCTGAATACAAAGGAGAAAAAATATGAGAAGGAAAGGAAGGAAGGGGAGGCAATCCGTCTAAGTTGTTCAAGCTCTCATCAAATTCATCGGGTCAAAGCAAGCCACGGCAATCAAGTTGCGGAATGAGGCCAGACGTTCGCGCCGGGAGTTGGCGTTGTGACTATGCGGCGCGGCTAGGAACCTCTGGAGGAGTCCATCCGTGTTCTTTGCCATCGTGTCGAAAATCACAAGTGGAATGGCTGGAACAATTGGAATGAAGTTTGGGATCTTGGGAGTACCAGCCGGGGGAGTGGGGTCCGGGCCTGGAGCAGCGTTGGGGACAGGAGCCTGTTTGGGCGATGAAGAGACTACGACAGGGGACGGTTGATGGGCCAGCTCAGGTGAGGATTGCGGAGCTGGGGATGGTTACAGCAGTGGCAGGGCAAGACCCGGAGCCGGGGCTTGTTTCAGAGGAGGCAGAGGAGGAGCAACCAGAAAAGTGAAGATTTGCGGGGCCATTGCGGGCTGGTTGACGCAGACCCGGGCCGCCCAGGTTTGAGCCGCGTTCTGATATGCCGCAAAGTTTGGGAAGTCCTCCCTTCTTGGAGGCCCAGCACGACGGTATGGCGAGCCCAAGTCATGGCTCTTGCACAAGGATGGGCCAGGAGGAGCGCGGGGCGGGGAGTCGTTGGGGGAGCCAGCCGGGGTCCACTTGTGGCTTGAAATTTCCTTTTCACTTGAAACCACAAACAAGTCGCGATGGGCCCTCTTGCGCGGTCGGGGTAGGGGTTGGGCATGCAGACAAGCACGCGGCATACCATCACTCAGCGAGCAACGGTGGTGGCTGGCGCGGCAAGGGATGCATGCGCGACGGCCAAGAATGATCTGGCAGACAAGGCCGTTCCGGCTGCAATAGGTGCAGGACGCCATGGGGGAGAGAAAGGGAGAAGGGGGGTAGTGTACTTGCTGGCAAGGAGTGGGGTAGTCGCGACAAGTGGGGGAGGGGGTGCAACTATGGAAGGTGAGATGGTGGGAGCTCTCTGGGGACAGAACTCAAGTTGGGGGGGGATGTGGTGCTCTTTTATAGACGTGAGTTGGGAAAGGGCTGCGGGCAGCACGCTCAGCAATAGGGAAGGGCTCAGCAGCAGCGGCACGCTCAGCAATGGGTAGGGCCTTGCCGCAGCTAGCCGTGCTGCGGGCTCAGGAGCAGTCAGGTAGGCCCAGCAGCAGTCGGGTCGGGCTCAGCACCTGGAGACGGGAGACGGACGGATTGCATGGATCGCAGGCCGGACCAAGTGCGTGGATCAGAAGGCTTGTGCGGATTGGAAAGCTTGCGCGGATCAGACAGATTGCGTGGCTTGGAAGGCTTGCGCGGATTGGAAGGCTTGCGCGGATCAAGCGGATGGCGCATCGCAAGACGCGCGGATTGGATAACGCGGGTACGCCCCAGATACCTGGAACGGGCTGTCAGTTGGACGGGCACGGGTGGGCAAACCGGTTGTACGTTGATATCAAGGGGCATGGGTTGGAGGGGTAGGGTTGGGCTAGGGTTCTATGCTTAGGGGTTGTATTTCATCATTCTTGCTTACTTTTGTTGTACTTAGGTAGGGTTGAGAGGGAGGACTCAAATACTTCACTCTCGCCTCCGGGTTGTAGGAGGGGGGGATCACTTTTTATCACATCAGATCAGATTGGATTGGATTGGGAAGGAAGGAATTCATCTCATTCTCACTCTATCACTCTATCTCTCCCTCTCTCTCTCTCTCTCTTGACCGGCTGCATCAAATATCCTTCCTTACAGATGCTTCAATCAATAAATTACGGAACTCAAGGCCAAGTTAAGGGGTGTTGCCCCTATGGTTTCCGCAACAGCAGGTCACAAACATGTCAGTTGCATAAAAGAAGGATGAAACAGAGGGATGGAAACTTGGCTTACTGGACTCAGGTTCACAAGAAGGTGGAGGTACAAGTGCAAGGTTGTACAAGGAAAGCTTCTCAAGACCTGAGCTGGCAAAGCCCTCTAGATAAACTGAGACAAGCTGGTGAATTTAGAGTGCGGACAGCGGCATTCTGTGGTGAATGCTGGAGTAGCAGGCACGTGCTATCACCTTGTGCGCCTGAACTTACAGCAACTGGACTTACTGCGTAGAACGTAGGTTTGATGATCTGAGAGGGCTGAAGCCAATGTAACTCAACAGTTTTCCTTGAAAATCTTCTCTGAAGGTGTCAAATTCAGGCTCTGCGCAGAGCATTCTTTACTAAATTTCAGTAATTTAGCATCCTATATTTATTTTGAAATGAGTTTTCAAATTTAAAATTTTTTTCACAAAAAACAAAAAAAGAAAAAAAAATAAACAGGTCACAAATTGGCTTAAAATTGATGATGGTCAAAAAAATTTCACAAAAAAATTTACAATCAAAAGATTTTCAGAAAGTAGTCATACAATGATAAGTAATTAGAAAAGGGGAAAAAAATGATCCTACCATTTGGTAAAACCACCGCCAGCCTTGATGACAGCATCCATGCAATAAGGCATGGAGTTGACATGATTTTTGAGTGTTTGACGTGTAAATTCATCCCAGGTGCTTTGGAGAGCTCTTTCCATCTCTGCCGTGGTCTGCGGTTAGTAAATTTGTTGAATGTAACATTTAAAAATTTTCCGCAAGTTCTCAATTGGATTCAGGTTGGTTGATTGAGCTTTCCAAATGATTTTTTTGATGCCTTTCAAGTTTTGCCACTCATTTCTTATTTTGGCCTTATGGACTGGGGCCCCGTTTTCCATTAGAAGAAAATTGGAGTGGTTGCAATTCTTGATCCATGGGCCAAGACCCCCTTCATAAAATTTTTTGATAAAATCCTTTGCTGTCCATTGTTTTGGTGGCATTATGATGAGTGTGGAGGTGCTTTCACCAATGAAAGCACCCCAGAAAATAACAGAAGACCTTCCACTCTTGAATGTGGGGGCCAAACATTCCGGTTTGTATTTTTCTTGAGGGTTTCTCCAGAACATGACTTGTGTGAGGCCTTTCCAATTTCAAAGCTTGATTCATTGGTCCCAATGCTCTTCATCCAATTTTATACCATCCAATGAATGTTCTTGTGAGCAAATGTGAGTCTTCTTCTTTTTTGTTCACTGGTGTAAGACTTCAAATGGTGATGAGCCAGAAAAAGTTGCGTGGAGGGGAAAAGTTGCTTTTCAGGCTGCCCTCCTGAGTGTTACAGAAATATTTAAGTTTAACTGAAATCAAGATCCAGAACCTTGTAAATAAGGAATCAATGGGAAGGATGAATGGTGATAAAAGTTGGTATCAATGAAAAAACAATATCTGAGGCAAGATGGGTAAGGAAAATACTTGAAAAAACAAGACAAAGTTTTTTTCAGAGTTCAATAGAACAAGGCAGTTGTAAGTAACAATGCCCACAACTAATAACTCTGGTTTTCAGCAAAAGATTAGGAAATATCGACTCAATCCCAACCAACCACAAGGTTCTCAATGAACCTGCTAAACTCTCCGCAATCAAGAGGTTGAAGGGTACCATGAAACTGTGGGTGGCTGTAAAAAACAAATCAATTTTTTTTATGAAGCTTTAGAAGAAAAGCAGTAACAAATTTGAACAAGGATAACCCAACAATTCTCAAGGGACTCAAGGATAGCGTGGGGGAATTCAACTTTAAGGAAATAAAGGGAGGCTTAAAACTCCATGTTCCAAGCTCAAAGAAACCTCTCAGTCAAATGTGACTGGTTCTGGAAAGACGATCAAAAAAATGATCAAGACCCAGGGGGTTGGAGAAAAGGATCAAAGGAGTGGCTTAACACACTCAAGAATTGAACCCAAAAAATTCTTCTCCAACTAGAAAGGCTATTTTTTTGTTATAAGGATCACGTCAAAGACAATGGATCAAAGGGTTTGGGTATGGATGCTGAAAGGATCAAGGCGCAATCAAAAGATATAAACAGGATAAAGACACTCAGGAAGGGGGAAGGGCCCCAAAGATTGATTACTTAGATGATAATGGATGATTGCATGATAAGATGTATGATGATGGGGCAAAATGGCAGGAGAGAGCCCCTCCCTTTATGGGCAAGAGACCTTGTTGGCTATTTACAAGTGATAGTAAAAATGAGTGAGGAATTTTTTTTTTTTGGTTAATGTCAAATTCATGACTCTTTGAGTTGTGTAAACAACTTTGTAAATGCCTCAATCGGCCGTGTGGCACCCTACACGACTAAAAAGGGCTCTGTGGCATGCTACATGTCCCATTTAAGTTTTGCGGCAGGCTAAACAACTTAAATCAAGTTTTATAGCCTCCACTAAAGAAAAAATAATGAATAATAAAAAATAAATAATAAATGATAAATAATAAATAACAAATAATAAATTATAAATTATTAAATATTAAATATAAATTATAAATTATAAAGTATAAATTATAAATTATAAATCATAAATCATAAATTATCAATAATAAATAATAAATAATAAATAATAAATAATAAATAATAAATTATATATAATAAATATTAAATATGAAATATTAAGTAATAAATAATAAGTAATAAGTAATAAACAATAAATAATGATTAATAAATAATAACAAACAATAAACTATTAACAATAAACAATAAGAAATAAATAATAAACAATAAATTATAAATTATAAATCATAAATTATAAATAATATTATATAGAAAAATTAATAAATAATAAATAAAAAAGAAGAAACAAAAAATAATCAATAATAAATAATCAATAATGAATAATAAATAATAAATAATAAATAATATATAATATATAATGAATAATAAATAACAAATAATAAATCATAAATCATCAATAATAGAGAATAAAGATCAAAGAATAAAGAATAAAGAATTAAATAATAAATAATAAATAATAAATAATAAATAATAAATAATAAATAATAAATAATAAATAATAAATAATAAATAATAAATAATAAATAATAAATAATAAATAATAAATAATAAATAATAAATAATAAATAATAAATAATAAATAATAAATAATAAATAATAAATAAATAAATAATAAATAATAAATAATAAATAATAAATAATAAATAATAAATAATAAATAATAAATAATAAATAATAAATAATAAATAATAAATAATAAATAATAAATAATAAATAATAAATAATAAATAATAAATAATAAATAATAAACAATAAATAATAAATAATAAATAATAAATAATAGATAATAAATAATAAATAATAAATAATAAATAATAAATAATAAATAATAAATAATAAATAATAAATAATAAATAATAAATAATAAATAATAAATAATAAATAATAAATAATAAATAATAAATAATAAATAATAAATAATAAATAATAAATAATAAATAATAAATAATAAATAATAAATAATAAATAATAAATAATAAATAATAAATAATAAATAATAAATAATAAATAATAAATAATAAATAATAAATAATAAATAATAAATAATAAATAATAAATAATAAATAATAAATAATAAATAATAAATAATAAATAATAAATAATAAATAATAAATAATAAATAATAAATAATAAATAATAAATAATAAATAATAAATAATAAATAATAAATAATAAATAATAAATAATAAATAATAAATAATAAATTATAAATTATAAATAATAAATTATAAATTATAAATTATAAATTATAAATTATAAATTATAAATTATAAATTATATGGAGTAGTGTATGGGCCCGCTACATGCCCCATTTGAGTTGTGTGGAATTCTAAAAAACTAAAATAAAGTTGTGTAGCCTCAACTAGATAATAAATTATGAATAATAATAAATTATGAATAATAAATAATAAATTATATATTATATATTATAAGTGATAATTCATAAATTATATATAATGGATACTAAATGCTGAATAATAAAAAATAAATAATAAATAATAAATAATAATAAATAATAAGAAATAATAAGAAATAATAAGAAATAATAAGAAATAATAATAAATAATAATAAATAATAATAAATACTAATAAATACTAATTAATAAAAAAAGACAATGATAAATAATCATAAATAATAATAAATAATAATAAATAATAATAAATAAATATTAATAATAAATCATAAATTATATGGAGTAGTAAATGGGCCCCCACGCGTTGAGGGGCCCTACACAACTCCCACAGGTCGTGTGGACCCTACAAAACTGCTACAGGTTGTGTGGGGCCCTACACAACTCCCAAAGGCAATGTGGGGCCCTAAACAGCCCCCAAACAAGTGGAGCCATGAATTCAACATTGCCCTATTTTTATTTATTTATTTTTTGTTTTTTATTTTTACTTTGACAGTTTGCTCTGTACATAGTAGCAAGCTGACATTCCCCCACTTCAACATATGTCTATATCTCAAAAATATGTTGGTCTAATTTTTCCTACTGTCTCTGTAATTTCTCAGGTTTATAGGCCCATCTGGGATAATTTGTTCAGGAAACCATTCATCATTATCAACTGACTGTTGTTTGTACCTGACCAGGTAAAGCTTAACATATTTTCCATTGATCCTCCCTTTCTTATCCTTTTGGATCTTGCTAACTTTTCCCTTGTACCTTCCAGGATTATCTGCAACAGGTATTTCTGGTGAAGGAGTATTTTTCCCTCCATTAGGATGGTAGCATTCAATGAGACTTACAGGGAAGACGGGGTCTTTCCTGGGAAGTTCATCACTAAAGATTGATGATACAGCATTCTTACCATGTATCTTTCTCATGTTGAAAGGCCCAACAAAGGCAGTTCTAACCTTCCTATTTACAGTTATGTTAGTTAAATTGATGGTAACAAATAAGCCTTGATCACCAATTTTGAAATCATGTTCTTTGTGAATTCCATCCCACCTCTGTTGGATTTATTCAAAATCATCCTGAAAACACTTAGAAGCATGTTTTTTTGGCAAAATCTGTCATTTTCTTGAAAGCAAGTGATGTTGGATGAATAAGCGGCCCCAAGTAGGCTGCAACACGGGGGGTGGCCCCAATTGGCGGCCAAGGCCCAAAGACCCCTCCCCCAAAAATGGGCCCCATAACGGGACCCAGGTGAGAAACAAGTGGTCCTAAGTGGGCCGCAACACCTGTGGCGGCCCCAATGGGCCGCCAAGGCCCAAAGACCCTGCCCCCAAAAATACTTTGGGGGGCCAGCGCATCTGGCCAAGTATTTCCATAATAATCCTTGGGCCCATAAATGCCCAGATAAGCCCATCAGGATAAGCTGGCCCATCCACCCTGATGGGCCCTTCAAGGCCTGTGTCCCAATTGGCTTGGAAAACATGTTTTGGCGCCCAAATGCCCAAAACCAATAACATCCCAATAGGCCCATATTATGTCCAATGGGCTGTGGAGGCCCATTTGTGCATCCCATTTGGATTACACACTAATATGCACATTACCTGAGGGCATCCATATTATAACACACCCCCGTAATCCAAAAAAAATGAAATTTGCATAATAGACACAAAACCTTGATGTTTTTTCCTATCTAACACCTTAGTGAAGATACCCACAATCATTGCTCCAGCAGGCATCTACCATTAAACTATCTCATTGCATTTTACTGAATCACATATATAGTTATAATGAACATCAATATTTTTCATTCTTGAATGAAACACTTGGTTCTCTTCCAACACAATGGTAATCTGATTATCAGAATACAACAACACAAACCCTTTTGGTTTATGTGTATCCCCTAAGACCTTTCTCAAGCATTTTGCTTCCAGTGAAGCTGACAGGAACACTCTGTAATCTGATCCTTTTGATTAAAGACACATTTCTGACACCTTTTTGGACATCCATGACACTAAATTCTTCACTAAGAATAATAAAAAACCACTTTTTATTCCCTAGTTTTACCATCTGCCCAACTTGCATCAGAATAACCAACCAAGTCAAAGTTTTCTGACTTTGAAAACTGCATTACCAGATTGATTATTCCTTTAAGATACCCTGTAACTCTCTTAAATGCTTACCAATGCCTCATGCTAGTTCTCTCTAAGTTTTGTGACAAAAAACCAATTGAAAATGCAATACCTGGCCTTTTACACTGCCCCAAACAATTTAAAGATCCAATATCTGAACTATAATCATTACCAGATTGAACAAACTCTTGATTATCTTCATCTTTAGACATTTCTAACCAAATCTTAGACTGCATTGGGATACCAAAATCTTTTGCATCCCCTAAGCCATATTGCTTAAGTAGAGCTGACACATAATGGTTCTGATCCTACTTGATCCCATTCTTGCTCTTACTAACTTTCATTCCCAGCACCTGCTGTGGCAGACCAAGATCCTTTACCTTGAAATCCTTTTTCAGTGTCTCCATGACTCTCCTTACCATTCCCAATAATGATAATGTCATTGACCCAAACAAAAAAAATTGCATCCTTTCTCACAAAGAGAAAAGGGTTGGCCTCACTTTTCCTTAAACCAATCACCATCAGTTTCTTACTCATAGTGTTATACCATGACCTAGCTACCTGCTTTAATCCATACAGGGATCTACACAGCTTTAGGAAATATTCCCCTTCATGTTCTGAGAGGAAACTTCTCACAATGATTTTCTTCATAGTTTCTGGCTTGGTCTCTACCAGCAATTCCTTGGAAAAATCATGAATTGACATATACACAGTCTCCTCCTCTCCAAGTTTTGCATTCAAGTATGCAGTCACAAAATCAGATTATCTGATTTCTTCACCTAACTTTACTGCAAAAGCAATGATGTACCTGAAGGTGGACAGCCTTCCAGTTGACAAGAAAGTCTCCTGGTAATCAATTCCCTCTCTCTTGTTGAAGTCCTGTGCAACGCATCTAGCCTTGAACCTCTTCAAAACTCCCTTAGTATCAAACTTTTTATTCAACAATAATCTACACCAAACAATGGTGTTTCCTGTTAAAATACAGATGCACTCATTTAATGTGCATATTAGTGTGTAATCCAAATTGGATTCACAATTGGGCCTCCACCGGCCCATTGGACATCACGTGGGCCACATGGGCCTATGTGGATATTGGTTGGGGGCATATGGGTGCCAAAACACCTTTTCCAGGTCTTTTGCGACAGGGGCCCTGATAGGCCCGCCAGGGTGGATTGGCCACCTTAGACAGACAGGCTCATTTGGTCATAACTGGGCCTAAGGTTTAACTTGGTCAGATGGGCTGGCCCCCCAAAGTTTTTATTTTATGGCTTTCAGGCCTTGGTGGCCCATTGGGGCCACCGCCCATGTTGTGGCCCACTAGGGGCAGCTTGTTGCTTGCCTGGGCCCATTGCTGGGCCCGACAGCCCTCCTGGGCCAGTTGTATGGGGAAGTGGAGTTCTGCCACCCACTTGTGTGCGGGGTGGCAGCCCAGGTTGTGTTGCTCAGTTGGTTGCGGCTGCTGGGGTGGGTTGAGGCTGCAGGGGCTGGTGGCCACTGCCTCCCTCCCTCTGCTTGCTTGGTCCCAAGGGGGAGAGGAGGCTGGTTGGTCTTGAAAAAACCAGGCCAGTTGCAACAAAGCTACCGGTAAGGTGGGAGGGGTATTGATCACCCCCCCAACCTCAAGAGCAATCAGGGCACTCTCCTCCCCCCCTTACCAAGTAGGAGGCGCCACAGGCTGGGGGGACCTGATCCCCCTCCAGCCCACGATAATTTCCTGTTGGCCTTGGGCAGGCAAGTTACCAGGCGACCAGCGGGGGATTTCATCACCCCTTTTGGTCACCTAGCTGAGAGAGAGGGAGGGGGAATTTCCACTTGTTACACCCCCCTCCTGTGGGTTTTGGCTAGACCCAGAGGGATTCTGGGTCCACCCTGGCCATTGTGAGGATCAGGGGCCTGGTTGCAAAAGGCAACCAGGCCTGTGAGTGGATGGGAAGGGCCATTACTGTCAAAAGTGAGATGTAACCAGGTAACATAGGCAGGTTGTATTAGACAACCAGCCAGGGTCTGAACAGCAACCAGGGCTGGTTCAGCCCAGTAAGGGTGGAAACACCAAGTTTAACAGTACATGCTTGTTGAAAGGGTTCAAAGAATGATGCCAAGTGGGCTGAGTAAGCCCAAACCAACACCAGGGCCAAATTGGGGTCTCTGGCTGGCCAGTGAATTCATGTCACCATCCAGTCCCATTTCCTGGCCCATTTAGTCCCTTCAGAGGGAAATTCTATTCGCCAATAAATATTCTTGAGTTCACCTCATTTTAAATCAAAAATATAATATGATTAAATTGTATTCAACATGGCGGAAAATGAATTTTACTTTTAATTCCCAAATAAAAAACCCCAAAATCACTTGTATTTTCATGTTGATGCAACTGGCACTCACTTGAGATTCCCCATCAAATACAAATTGGCAATAAAAGATTGTGTATTTTTATATCCCAGCTCAAATTTTTGTGATCAATTTTTTATTCAATGGCCAGTTGCATTCTGATTAATGTCAGAATTTATAAAACAACTGATATATTCCAGTTCATTTCAAATTTATTTTTTTTTGGAATTAAAAAGTCAGTATCACAATTTTCACCATGGTTTTCCAGCCTTTCAACTGGGTCTGAAATCTGGTTCCATTTCTAAAAAATATGTTATCCTTCATGACAATTTTGTGGATGGAAACTGGCACTTGGTCTCCAAATTTTCATTTGGGCTTGTGCGTAACATGCCAATTTTTATTCTGCTCAGAAACTTTGATCAGAAAGTATGGGAATAATTTAAAATCTAAAATGATAAAATAAATGGGTTATCATGTTTTTATATTGTATTTTATCTGTAATGATAGGGAAAAGGCTAATGCAGTCAGTGGGAATCCCCCCAAAATTGACAAATTGAATTTGGCTTGCTGTAACCATTGAGGTAAAACTGCTTGGAGCAAGGTGTACATCACAAAACTATGGAATTTAATTTGAAATCAACAAAATTTAAAAGAATATTTAGAGAATGTACCACTGTCTTGATAAGTCCGCTTGAGACAAGGACTTATTGAGGATTTATCCCATAAATCCACAATTTTCTTCTCAATAGGGCTTTGCATACATTCTTCCCAATTGGTTTTATTTTTTTCTTCTCTTTCAGAACTCAAAACAATCCCATTACTGTTTTTTGCCATGTTTGGGCAGTCCCAACTGTCATTGAGCAGGAATTCATGGAAGCAAAAACCATGGGTCCAGCTCCATAACAGCTGGATAACTTTTTTTTGGGCCTGATTTATTGCAAAAAGGAAGCAAAATCAAGTTTTGACAGTTATCCAACCTTGCATGCCTCAAAAAATTGTCCAATTTTTCAAGACAGTGGTAGATAATCTTAGGCATTGACAGGAACATGCCAAAAATTTTGTGATGTACACCTTGCATTAAGCAGTCTAGCTCAACAGTCATAGAAACCCACATGCAATGGGTCAATGTCAGTGCAAATCCCAGCAAATTTTTTATGCTTTTCCCCAATTCATTACAAAAAATGTGGTGCAGGTTTTTCTGCAAGGTTTTTCACAATATAAATCACATGGATTGGCTTTGAAGTAATAAATGATATGTAGAACAAGCATGATACACCAATTTTTGAATGTTGCACGTTGATGTTTATGAGTTCCCTGGATTTATACTGATTGTTTGATAATGGTATCACTTGGAACAAATTTACAAAAAAAACCAAAATTAATAGGTTAAACTTCTCAGGCATCAGGGGAAATAGGCACCAATTCACTTTTGTTCATTTCCATTGGGAAAAATCAGCATTGGTACTTGAAAAATGTTTATTTTACTATTTGTTATTAATTTGTGACAAATCATGCATTTCATATTGGCTCCAATCACCAAGGATGGCATTGCTTCATACTTGATCTTCAATCAAAAAAATGTAGCTTTCAGGCTTTCCAAAAATATAAATAGGTTCATCCTTGGTTGTTTGGCACCCTCTTTATCCTCCTCTATTCCCTTTCAAACCATTTACAAAGAAAATTTTACTATTGAAGATCTATTCTCATCTCATGTTCAAAAGTCCAGTTGATTGTGAGTTGCTTTGTGGTATTAAAAATCACTTTTGTAAAACTTATGCGCTTTGAATTGTTCAAAGTTAAATCAAGCTTTGGAAATTTAATCTGTGTGTTAATTGCATCACATGGGGTCTTTATCTAAAAGATTAATGCTTGATTGAAGTTATAGATAACCCAGTTACAAATCAATATACAGAGTCTTTGCCAATGAGTTCATTGGAAAATAGTATTGATAAAACTGATAGGCCAAGTGGGAAGTTCAAATTTTTCACGGTTTGAAAATGGCATGAATTGATCACAGAAAAATTTTGACAATTTTGTTGGTACAGGTTCTGTCCCCATTTCAGCCTTGCAGGGAAAAAAAGAGTCAACTGTGTTGCAGTCTTCAAAAAAGAGCCTACCCAAGGCAGGAAATTTTTATCCAAAAAGTTCTATGTTCTCCTATTTATGTGAGAGATGTTTGTGGGCTTAAGTAATAATGCAATCTTGATCTAGTCCACACTCCAAGGTCACCAGTGGCTCCATCTGGAAGTCAAGGTAGTTATTCACAAATGTTTGCCAAAATACTTCCTTGTAAATTTATCACATTCCACTTTTTAGGAAAAGTGACTATTTCTGAATGGGAAAGGAAAAATTCACAAAGACAAGCTGAAGAAGCAGCAAGGAGAGAAAAATCAATATTCCAACCCAGAAAGAACAAAGAGGTTATTGGAAAGTCTGTCTCCTCAACAAAGAAAATGGAGTTGCATGGTGCAGATGAAAATAAGTTTGCAGCCTCAGGAGTAACCTCTGAGGGAATTGCCTTGGAAAAAAAATGGATATGGAAGAAGAACTTTGGTGTATCTAAATCTGCTTGAATCAAACAAAATGACTGATAATTGGTTAAAATTCCTTTGGAAAGAGAGACTAGAAAACCTGCTTGAATCAAGAATAGAGACTAGCAATACTTATGAGTAAAGCAGGACAATGTTCTTAGAATCCTTCACATATACAAATTTTTTTTATAGTGGCTTCATCTGAATTTTCCACATCTTGGGAACATAAAAAAAACAAACCATCAATAATTTCAACCGGTATGTGGAAATTATTTGTGACTTCTACCATTTTGACTTATAAGAATTTTCAAATTAGGCATGAAATAAACCCCACCACAATGTTCCAAAACACTATCAGGGGCCCAAAAGAAAAAACATGACACACTTGAAGCTGCTGGTTCAATTGGAGAATCAAGCTTGGGGAGACAATCTGGGGATATTCTCATGACAAAGATTCTAGGTTGGAATATTGATTTCATGGGTGTGTTTGATCTCAAACATTGAGTTGAAATAATAAAGAACTGGAAATTTTCTTGCACAGCTCAAAAAACAAGCTACCCATCCGGTGATGACACATATTGTAAGTTATTTCAGAAATGTAACACTGCTGAATTGCATGATAGAAGCCCTAGTGAATCCATTTTCAGCAATGTGTGTGATATGCTAATCCCAAAAGGTTTGGGAAATGTCCCTGTTGTTTGGGAGAGTTCTAGTTTTGTTTTGAGAGATTCATCCAGGGGAAGTGAGTTTGAAGAATCAATCCGGCTGCATCTGTTTCAACCAGTGCAGGAAAATTGGGATTTTTGGCGTGGCAGATTGAATTCCCAGGGTGAGTAACGTGGTATGTTGAAAATTATGTGTATGGGTACAATGGCTTATTTATGAACAATTTAGAACGCTAAAGTTATTCACAACAATCACATAATATCTGGGATAATCAATAATCTGACAGTGGAAAAGGATTGGAGACAAATACCCTGATACTTTGTGGTGGAAAAGGTTGGGAACCAATTGATGAAAATACAGAAAATGTTGAAAGTATGTGATCAATTTATATGATTTCTGAGAACAGTAATAGTGATTTATTTTTAAATCCATACCTAAGTGATAATCCCAAAATGAGACAAAATGAGAAACATTTCAAATTTGCATGATGGTCCTTCCAAATCACAGGAAGATTCAAGGCATATGGCTGGAGAAATTGGAAATATGGAAGGGTTTGAGAGTTGGGATCAATGTGAATTGGATGGTAAAAATTCTAGCTTTGCATTAATGATGTTGACAGAAAGCCCGGTGGTGATAAAAATTCATTTTAGGATGTGAGAACCAGAATAGCCAGAGCAATTACACACTGGGAAAAAAAGCCCAGAAACCAGAGAATTGGAAGATGGAAGGTAAATTACCTGCTTAGTCAATGAATTACTGGCTGCTGACAAAATCATCTAAAGCTGCTGCTGGGGAGATATCAAAGAGAATGTCTAGGAGGCTTCAAGATCTTGATAGAGAAATTCAAATGGGACTTTGGAGAGAAGTTAAAAGTTTGATTTGAAATCTAGAAAGACGCAAGAAACCTAATTGGTAGCATGTTTAATTTTTTTGGGGGAAGCAGAAATCAGCCTTCCAGGAGTAAGAAAAATAACGTTGTCCACCATTGGAGGATCTCAGCACCTCCTAGAATAACTCCTCCTGTAAAATCAGGATCTCAATTGTGATCCAAGAGACTTGCAGAAGATGCATTTCCAACTCAACATAAGAATGTTTTCTCCCAGGGAAATGATGGTCAATATTCATAAAATGAGGTTCTTCAAAGAATAAACAATTAAAATCTTTGGTCTATTTTGAATTAGATGATTTCCTCTGGATTCCCATGAAAGGCCGTTATGAATATCTGGAAGAGAGTTTAGAAGGTATTTTTTCCCCTGAAATTTCATAAGGCATAAGCTAGACCACAATGAATCTAATCCATATCCCATTTTTGAGAAGAAGAATTCTCTCTCTCATATTGCAAGGATGGACAAAGGCAAGCAAAGGGCAATTAGCCCAGGTGAGGATTTTCAATGTTCAAGCATTTGTTCAAGAGCTAAGCATTAGGATCAAACACAGATATATCTGTGGAATTTGCACAATTACACTCCATATTCAGTGTGGTTGCATTAGCGCAGGGTTCAAGCCAGAAGAGAGTGATATGAGCTCCAGGTCCCATATTTCAGAAAACACTCACAAGAAGAAATATTATCCAATTATTTAATTGATTTTGAATTGTTAAATAGATGTGGCCTCACTTCAGGAAAAAATTTCTTGCGCTCAAGAAGCTGCAGTCCATATAAACATCCCAGGCAGCATTCAATCACCAATTACAGCATGAACAAACCAACAAGTGCCATTTACTACCAGCCCAAGTGAACAATGCCCCACAGGTAATCCTCAGCGTATATTCACCGGAAGAGCCCCTGAATGGAGAAAAACACCTTTCCGCATCCCACGTGCTGCTGGAGCTGTGACTTTGCAAGATCCTCCTCATGCAAGTGAGACTCATAATTCTAAATTTTCAACACAAGCACCAGGAGAAGCAATGCCTTCTGAACCAAATCCATGTGAGCTATTGGTTTCAAAAGAATCTGGAGCATTATTTCACTTGCTAATTATTATTTTGGCTTGTAGCACAATCAATGAACAACATTCAAATTCAAGATGAACATTTATCTGATTATCAGGGAAAGTTTTTTTGTAGTGTATGCCTGGTTGTTGGAAAAAAAAATTGACTGTCATGTCATAAATTTTAGTGGACCCAGTAGAAGTTGAGGATTATGCTACAGACTCTAGAGAATGTCAACATCAAGGAATTAGCAGGAAAGAAGCCCAATCAGCCAAAAGTCAAACCCAAAAAGAGAGGATGAAGGAACTGAGAGGGGAGCTTCAAGATGGAAGTTAAATAATGAAGAAAATTTTCCATCAACATGCCAGGCTCCTCATTTATTTCAAAGAAATTGACCTCCAAAACCTTCCCACACCACCACTACAAGATGAGAGTGACCTTGCAGTTCAACTTTCAAAGAGTCTCAGTTTCATTCAGCCTACACTAACAGTCCGTGCAACAATCAATAAAGACACAAAAGCATACAAAAGTTGGGTCCAAACCCAAATCCGGGAGCTTGTGCTAACACTTTTCACATTTGATTGGCAAAGATCATGAATGAATCCATTAAACCAGCTCATGGACCTGCAGTTTTTAAGGAAACTTGACATGGCCCTGCATTTGGGGGAATATAATAGGTACCTGTGATCCCCCAATCATGCTACTCATGCATTTGTTTCATTTATCCTTGAAAGGTATTTTTCACACCTGCAGTATCAATGGAAGCTGGTGCAAAGATCTGTTGAACAGGCTTTGGAGCATCAGAAAGCCAAGGCATGTGCACTCATTACAAGGAAAAGAGTGAGTGAAATTTCCTGATAGCATGCTGAATTGATGAAGGGCCACTGAATTTATTAAAAATAAATCACAGCTTGCTGAAAGAAGGCAGAAGTGGTGTGATGAAAATAGTTTTTTTGAGCTGGAAGTACAGTTGATTGACTCGGCCATATTCTCTGACACAAAGGAAGTTTAAGTTGGCCAAGTGACACAGCATCACCAAAAAAAACTTGAATGGAAGTCAGATTCCTTTTCCAACCTGTTCAAAGTTATATACCATCAAATAAAAGTTGGTGCAAGAATAGAAAAAATAAGAAAACAAACACACTTCATTATCAGAGAAGATGGCACTATATAAAAAGAGAATCCACGTATACCAGAGAATAAAGCACTCGAAGTGTAAAAACCATCTTGGTTGGCCACATTGACAGCTGAAACAAGGGAGAGCCTTAAAATCACAAACAGCAAGATCATGAAACAGGATGGTGAACCCTCAACTTCCACAAGATCTTAGTCAATAATAAATATCTCCCTCAATATAAATTTGTATTTTTACCAATGATTTCAGTTCAAGAAAGCTTTTAATAACTCCCTTCAATCAGTTGTGTTTAAAATGGATGACCTGATATATCACAAAGCATCAAGAAATTCATGATCAAAAAACTTACTGTTCTAGCTGCTCCTTATGCCTTTGCACCTATGTAATTCATGTGTTTCCAAAATTATTCCCTAAATCAATTTTAAAACTTGTTTTGAAAGGAAAAAGCTTGCCCTTTTAATTTTGGTCTCTATTGGATCTGGGGTAATGGGATGTAATACTTGAAAATTTTTGCTTTGACCAATTCTGTGCAGATGGTCAATAGCTTGGGCCTCAAAAGTTGGGCTCCAATGGGGCTCCTGGTGGAAACATTGATGCTGATTGAGACTCTCATTCCAATTTCCAAAAATGCTTATGGGAAGAATACATACCATTAGAATACACACAGAAGCACATGTAATAGTTAGCCCCACTCCAGCTTCTTGGATTTAAGCAAGGAGGATTGAGATGTTGCTTTTTGTTTCAAATTGGCACAAGCAGCTGTCTTTCCCATTAGCATCCACTTGTCCATCCGGCTGTAGTAATGGAATTCCTCTGTCTTCAAATACAACAGAAAGACTAGGACCAATGGAATTTAGTACTTTTCAGGAAGGATGGAATACTTAATCAAAACTGAAATTTCAATCATACGTGTCCAAATAGAAAATATGACCACTTTGAGTTTTTGTTTCATATAATCAGAAATTGGTGATACAATTTGGAGAATTGCAGATATATTGGAGCTCAAGAGACATAGCTTTGGATTGATTTCATGTATGATGAGTTCCTTTGTCACTTTTTGTGATTTCTGTGTGTCAAATTTGGTGATTTCCCCTGAAGAAGTGAGTCCAAGAGCAGGATTGTGAAGCAGGGGATGATCACAAATCTCACGTAGGCCTTGGATCATGTGGAGGAAGTTTGACTGTGCTCTTTGGCAAGTATGAGGGAGTTTTTTTCCAAAACAGGTCAAAAACATTTGATAATGCTTGTTGTAATATTTTTTGACAGGGGCAAACAGGGGTGTCAGGATTTTCTTGTGAGTTATTGGCAGCAAATAATGAAGTTGCCTTGATTTGGTCCTTTGAAGAAAAAAATGTTGTAGAATTAACTGAATTGGCTTGAAATTGGAGTTTTGGAAATGTGGAAGCAGCATTTGTGGCAAGTCATTCAGAGAATTCTGATGATTTATTCACAGAAATGTAAGCAATAATATTAAATCATGAATACAGTTCTGTAAGGGAGTTCTAGTTAGACAGACACATTATGAAGCCTTGAGGAAATATATTGCAATCTGTGTTTTGGATTCATTGGTCTGGATTTCACTTCAAAATTACCAGGATCAATATGATGTTTCATAGATGAACTGAATATTAGTTAAACTGCTTAATGTGCTTCATCAAGTATGAGCCTGTTTCAATTGTAAGAAAAAATCCTTGATTTTGTGGACATTGGACTTTCTTGGTGAAGGAAAAATTCTCTTAAGATGATGGAGTATGTTTTCAAAAATAAATTGGAGTATGTGACTGCATGCAATGCTAGATTGTGCCAAGAGGGCCCATGATACACAATATATTTAATTGTTTTTGGAAACTTATTCTTGATGATTTCTTTCTCCCAATTATAGAGCACCCTTGAAGAACATATGAGAAATGTTGAATGAAGGAAATGTCCAGGATCTCCTTTCATTTGCAAAGAAGAGGTCTGAAAAAAAGTTGTGCAACAAGGGAAATGGCTTGGAGCAATTTACCAAGTGCCATGTCATCCACAAGGATAGAGCCAAGTGGATTATCAGGAATTGAGAGTGGATCAGAAACCAATATTGTTTTCCCACTGACAGAATGCTCCAAAAAAAAAGATCCATTAGAGGGCATTATCCTCCACAGTGATTTTGAGGATTTGTAAGAGAAATTTTCCCAATTGAGCAGGAAGGCCAGTCCCTGTTCTTGATATGGCAGAAACTTTGTCCAAATAATAGCCTGTGGGGGATTTTGGGGTGGAAGGTCACAACCACTGGGAATCAAGAGAAGCTTTGAATTGAGATGTGGATTAAATATCAAAATGGTAGGATTTGCAAGGGGAAAGGTTGAAAGCTGGCAGCCAGAATGTTTTTCAGGCTTGTAGTTGCAAGGCTGTTTTGGAATGATCCCAGCATCAAGAAAATCATCAAGCAGCTTCTTTGCTTTCTCCATGGCACATAATATCATCAGAGCCATTTCAAAGTGAATTAAATTGGATACTATGACATTGATTACTAGCTCCACAAAAATGGAATGGTTCATGGAGTGCTATGATTTCCAACCACCAGCTGGTACAAGAGCGGTTGTTGAATGAAGGTGTGAAAAGAGAGCCCTTGAGAAATGCATAGGTAGTTGTCCTGTTATAATTATGGCCAGAAATTAGCTTAGGAAAATGAGCAGTATTTAAAGCAAAAGAAATGCTGGACACCTTGTGTCAATATTTGCTTGATGGGCTCTCACAAATGGGGCAAAACATTGGATGATATTGTTGATGAATTCAATTGGATGATGAATTGGATCAGTGAAAAACAGCAGGGAGAAGAGCTCCTTAAGTACCAAAGTTTGGCCTCTTGTGAGCCCATGATACAACAAGCCAAAAGGGGAATTTTCCGCCCCATAAGAGCTCTAAAGGCTCTACAGGCCTTTTTACTTGGTTCGGGCTACATCAGCCCACATGGCATCAGTCCCTGAACCTTTACAACCAGCCCATTCCGGTCCATTCTGGTGTTTCCACCCTTACAGGGCTGAACCAGCCCCTGTTCTGTTCAATCCCTGGGCTGGTTTTCTGTTACAACCGGTCCTATTGACTCACACACTGGCTGGTTGCCTCATGCAACCAGCCCCTGGCCATAAAAATAGCCAGGTGGGACCCAGGACACACCTGGGTCCGGTCTGAGACTCACATGGGGGGGGTGTGACCAGCTGACATGCTGTCCCCCCCCTCTTTCTTTCAGATCCCTGGAGGGGGCCGTCAGTTCCCCCTACCAGGGGCCCTGGGGGTTGATACCCCCAGGGCGTTGTCAATGGAAGTGGGCTGGGGGAGGGGGTCAAATCCCCTCAGCCACATTTCTCCTCCCCCTTGGTAAGGGGGGGGGGGGGGGGGAGAGCGCCCCTGGTCTCTGCTTTGCTTTGATTTTGGAGGGGTGATCAGATCCCCCCCACCACCGGTTGCTCTCCTTGCAACCGGCCTTGTCATCCTTTGGGCAAGGGGGTGATGAAATCCCCCCTGCCCTGACCGACTTCCTTTTTGCGGTTGGTTTCTGGCTGGTTCAACCCAGCCAGCCACCTGCTCCCCCTTGCAATGGCAAGCAAGGGGAGGGGGAGGGATCCAGGGCTGCTGGCCCTCGCTCCTGCGGCAGTGTCTGTTGTTTGCAACCGGCCAGGCCCGCGCCGCGTTGCACAGTGCGGGATGCCTCGGCCGCCGCCACAGCCCGCGCGGGCCATCAGGCCCCATGTGCGCCAAACCAAGGAATAAAAGGGGCCCCAAGCGGGCAGCAGCCCCATGTGGGATGCAACACAGGCGGCGGCCCCAAAAGTTACTGCTTTTGAAATGGAATTTGCAAAATTACCTGTGGAACTATGCCTTTAAACATGCAGGCTGGATTCTCAGCCAGTTGGTGCACACCAACAAAACTAAAACCCCAATTGAGTTAGCCATGAATAAGTGGCCGTCCATGGCTATGCTAAGGCTATTCAGATGTCCATAATAATATTTATACAATACCACCAAACTCAAACAAATAGTACTGAGAAAGGAAAGTATTATTGCTGAGGGTGCTGGAGATGAGGTACAACCAGACACTGAATATTGGCAGAATTATTGTGCAGCGGACTAAAATAGCTTTAAAGATTGTGGACCAATTAGATGATGGAAAAATGAGGATTTAAAAAAAAATGGATGATTGATACAACAGAAAGAAGAAGGAAACATGTTGGCCATTTCCACTCTTGCTCCCTTGTATGCTGCCCATTACTTGTGAAGCAACAAATTTTCTTTAGTCAATTAGCAGCCCTGGAACAATGACTGGAAAGCGGCTGTTTGTCATTTGCAATTCAGTTTGAAGATCTGAAGCATCCAGAATGAGAGACAAGGATGAACTGATGAATGACATGGAATTCTTTGTTTTGTTTTTTTTTGCTTTATGGATGTGGTGGGATCTCCATATCCATCCATCTATCTTTATCATATTCAAAAATTGAATGAATTGAAGCCCCAGCCAATTCATTTTGAGAACCAAATGAAATTGATCCCCTTCCAGGTTTTTTGATTGTTGTCTTCATCTTACGCATATTAATCAATCTCCTTCTCTCTGGTGTCAGGATTTGTACAGGAAAGCTAAGAGATTATATTGACAATAGACAAGAATGAAAATTCATAGAGATACAAGAATGTCCAAGCAGTGTTTTTTGTGCCTAAGAGCAAGGGAAATGTATAGAACAACATGCAAGGATTGAGGAGAGATAAAAGGAGAACAAAGAAAAATAAGAAAAAAATGGAACAAGAAGGATGAAGAAAGAAGAATAAGAGGCAAGAAATAGAATGAAGTCAGGCTCCAATTGCAAGTCCCAGAAGCTGATGCTGGTGAAGGCGTCAACGGGCTCGAGTCCTGGTTGCTAGTGAGACAAGATTTGGATTTTCCTTAGATTTAGTTTGCTTCTGGGGAATGGATGGCGATAATACTTAGGCCAAGAGATGGAAAATGCAAAATGAAGATATCAAGATTAAATGTACTTGTTGTTGCAGTTTAATTAGCGCTAGAGTTGGGGACACCTTCCCCAGTTATGGCAGGCTTTTGCTGGTTGATAGTTAGCTGATGACGCCCAGGGTAGTTATTTTAGCTGCAGTGGACAGGTGGAAGTTTCAGCGCCTTTGCCGGGCATTGTTTACAGTATCTAGGAAATGGTTGGGTTGAAAACCCAGGGTTCTTACCCTGAATCAGCCCGTCTCCAGGTTTACTTATTGATTCCAGAGCATGGCCACTTCCTATCTTTATTGGGAGCAAGACCATCCATTCATTGACGTGCATAGTTCTGACATCTGGGGCTCAAAGATTGATTGATCTACTTGAAATATACTCATCATTCCTTCTTGATCCAAATGCATAAAACCAATCATTCCTCTAGCCAATAGTCCTCGCTCTGATTGAGCTTCCATGGAGCCATACAATGATGAAAACCAAACCTTCTTCTCCACCGCCAGGTAATTCTCCCAATTGGAAGTTTTACATGATTGTCATCATCCTGCTACCACCCTAGACTTACCCCTTCCATAATCCACCTCAAACCTTGTACAATTTCTTATTGGATTCTCCAAAATCTCTGTTATTCAAAGATCATCATATAAGGAAACAAGGACCAACTAGGCATTCTCCTTATTGATTGATGGAGAAGGTAGTTGGTAGACATTACTTCACTTTTGTGGTGATGGAGATAATTTGGGAATGTTAGATGGGAAGGGTTTGTCAGTAATGATATGGGTGGCATCTTTTGAGAAGAATTGATCAACGCGCTAGAGGGGATATCAGCGGACAGGACAAGAGTTATAATCAAGGAATGAGACATGAGGGAATGAGTTCAGAGGGGATAAAGAGAGAGAAGACTGAAATCACATCATGATTGGATCTTTGAGGTCAGATCAACCATATTCTGCTGATAAAACAGTCAAGGTAGAAGACAAAGGATTTGATTGAAAGTCAGTAATTTTCTTTCCATTCAAACATCTCCCGTTTGAGTTAATCCCTATCCTTTGGGCGTGGTTTTGCTCTCAGGTTCAAATAAGGATCCTTGGGTTTGGGATGGGTTGAGAGGATGGGGATTGAGATGGAATCTTAGGACAATCTTACAAGAGATCATCAACTTGTTGCGCCCAGAATCTTGGACTGGTGCCTCTTGCAAACAAGTCTTGCTGAAATGGTAGGGCTTTGAAAAAGAGTTCACTGGTGAGGATTTTTTCTTATCATAATCTGATCATCAAGATCGCCATTGAATTTGAACCATTGGGTGGTTTTATTCTCTTAAATTCCAAGTGAGACCAAAAAAAATTGAATCCTTCAACCTGCAGGATAACCTTCAGATACCTCACTCAGAAGACTATTCAAGAGCTGGCTAGCTTGAGGGATATCAAGGCAGGCTTTTGTGTGTGCAAAATCTCTCTTGGCCTCTTACAGGCCAAAGCTGACAAATTATCTGATCCCCCACAACCACCATGTTGATTTCCTGCCATCTCAAGAACTGGCTTTGGTTTACTAAACAAGCTCATACAAAGTAATCCCACCACCAAGTGGGTTGCCAAAGCTTGTTGGTTTATCCTTTTACCAGCAAAAGCTGATGAGAGTCAAGCAGACTCTGAGAGTGATAGCAGTACATCTTGTGAGGGTAGTTTGATTGGTTCACTCAATTCATCCAATTTAACAGGCGGTTGGCCTTCTCCAGATTTCAGTGGGAAGGGTTTTTCAGGTGGAAGCGGACAGGCCAACTTTATGAAGCCTTCCACTTTCACCAGCAAATCCAGTTGTTGTGGTGGGGCAAGAGCAAATTTGATGGTGACAGCGGACAGCTTCATTGCCCCGTCCTGTCCGCTGTCATCACCCAAACCTGTTGTTGGGGCGGTGCAAGGGAAAATTGGTTCAATATTTGCTGGTGACAGCGGACAGGAAAACTTGATGAAGATGTCTGCTGTCACCAGTGAATCAAGCCATTGTGGCAGCATGAGAGAAAATCCACTTGCTATTACTGGTGAGAGCAGACAGCTTCACAAGCCTTCCTGTCCCACGTCATCAGCAAATCAAATTGGGTACTGCTACAACTTCCAAGCTGTACCCCTTTGCTTTGCTTACCGTTCACCTGACGGTGTATCCTGAAGCACCAAAGCGGTCACAGATTTTCAGCCAGATTTCAGCATTTCCTCTTGAATCATGCTGAAACCAGGCTCACAGGCGCCAGCCAATGATTAATGCTCCCACAGGCTGGTGTCCCCCATTGACACTAATATAAAAGCCTGAATCTATTTGATTTTCTGCTTAGCAACATTCTCCCCCCCAACCATTTAAATTTGAAAATGAAAAATCCATCCCGTACTCTTTTGACAAAAGTGAATAAACCAGTCCTTCACTTATTCCTTGTTTCCTTAGAAGGTGCTTTGGTTTTTAAAACAAAGAATTCCAGAGATTGAATGCCTTGCATAAATGCATCCATTAAGGAAACCATGAAAAGTGCTTTCTAATCAATGATGGTGTAAAGTATTTGTATGTCTCTATCCGCTGATCATCCACCACCATTGGCCGTCAGTAGGGCTTGGCCATTCCGGGATCCAATCTCAATCAATTACTCCAATGGTTGCTTACCTGATCATCCACCACCATCAGCTGTCAGCAGGGCATGGCCATTCTGGCATCCAATCTTGATGAGAGGAAATTGGGATCCTGGGGCGGGTGGATGTTCTTGTACAAAAGCTATCTAAAAGTTTTGTGAAAAAGTGGATTTTGCGACATTTTTGCTGTATTAGATTTGTGAAATAATTGTGTCTTACCATATACTCCAACACCCCCTCCCACAATTATATCCCCGCATACCCCAATGGCCATGGCCCCAGCCTCATGCTTGTTGGGGCCCAGTGGCTTTGTCATGATTTTGGCTAGTTGAGTCACGGAGCTTGTCCATTGCAGGTTAATATGGTTGCGTCAAATGAGGTCATTAAAAAAGTAGAATGCCCCGTCCAACTAGTTTGTCCTTTTTGTTGAGCCCTTGTTGGTGGAAATAATGATGGCGGCCTCATTTTTGCAATAGATTGTTGAGTCACATCCAAATCCTATATTGGATAGGGTCAGCCAAAGGTGAGCCAGCAGCTGTGAACCATCTGAAAGCGCCACGTATTCCGCAGCGCAGGGGGAGAGTGCTACCACATTCTTCCTCCTTGCCCCCAAGCAACTGTGTTCCCATTGTACCTGATGACATAGCCACTGGTGGATTTCTTGTGCTTGCATCCAAAAATAGCATCCACCCACATGGATAGACCGCCTAAGCCACCTTGGGTATATTGTAGTTATTGGACCGTTGATCCCTTGAGATATCCAATAAAATGATCTAGCTGTTTCCAGTGGCTGGAGGATGGTCTAGAGCTGAACCTAGCCAGTAGATTCACTGCGTATGCAATGTCCAGCTGGGTTCCACACGCCACTACATCAGCGACCGAAAAAAAGATTGATAATCCGTTTTTGCCACCTCCTTTCCAATGTTTGTCTCCAATTGGGCGTCCAATAGCGGGGATCGCTTGAGGTGTGCCAATCAGGGCTAGTTCTCTACAATTTCCTGTGCAAACAGGCTATGTTCAAGGGTCATATCATCTCCATCCATCCTCACCCTTATTCCTACCATCCTATCAACAGTCAATTTCCATTTGATCTTCAATTGACTTTCTACCCCATGTTTGAAGCGCGCCAGCATTTGATTGAAGGACTAAATTACCACCCCATCATTGACGTTGAGCCACACAATCACCAACTCATTACCTTCCTTACAGAGGTATAAGGAATCCTCCTGTTCAATCGCGTGCAGGCCCCCCCGCTCCACAAACAACCTGAAATGCTTCCACCAGAACCTTGCCGCCTGCCGGTTTCCGTACATGGATTTCTTCAAACTTGTGCCAAATCCCTTCCATTGGGAGTTTATCATAATAGGAGGCTGAAAATACACCTCAACCTCAATTTGTCCATAGAGGTACGCCTCATTCACATCAAAGCTTGCCAATGGGAACTAACCGTGATTTGCCACTGCCAGGAGCATCCCCAAAGTATTGAGCAAAGCTGTTGGTGTTTATGTCTCATATACATCCACTCCCATTCTTTGACTGCATCCCTTGGCCACATACCTTTACTTTCTCTGCACCAACTGCCCCTCAGCATCCCTCTTGTGAGCCAAAACAAATTTTGCTCCCAATACCTTCATCCCTTTGTGCGGTTGTACGGGTTCACACAGGTCAAAGTCATCAAATTGCTGAATCTTTTCCTCCCCCAATTTTTTCCACTCAGCTTCCCACTTGCCCTTGAGCGCCTCGGGCATGGATTGCTGAACTGCCATTTCAATTGTCTGAGGTAAGGCTTCCATTGCCGCCATTTCTTCTGCCGCAATCTTGTCTGTTTCCACCTCACCCAGGTGTAAATGGCTGATGACATCAATCAGTACGTCCTCCACAGGTTGGACGGCAATGCCTGAAAGAAGGGGAAAATGGGGGATGTGGAGTGGATCACTCTACTCTCCTTTTCCAACCAGAAGATCCATCCAGCCCCTCAGGAGGGGAAGCCTAACAGGTAGCATTGGCTGGCCCTTTTATCCATGCCAAAAGGGTAGATTATTGCCGGGTTGGGCGCGACCCCTCAGAGCATCTCTAAATTAGTATTGCTTCCGGTCCTGGAGTTTGGTAATCCATTTATGGTTTAGGCCGCCACCTGGTACAAGAATGACCAGAATTTTGTTTCCATGCCGCTCTCATGTAGCATGGTCCTTGAAATTTACCCCAGCACACAATTTACCCTCTCAGCTTCCCCTTTCTTCTCCAGATGGTATGGTGGGATGGAGGCCATCTGGATCCCCAGGGGAGCATTTGGCGCTTCAACGTGCCGGTGTATTCAGCAGCGTTGTTGCTCCAAATATAATTTGGGTATTGGCCCCTGGTTATTTTGATGTTTTCCAGCCAGCCCAGAATTTTGCCCAGAGCCTCCAATTGCAATTTCAGAATGTAGATGAATGTGTATGTGGTCGCGTGACCTTGGAAGGTCAGGAGGAATCAAGCCCCTATTAAGTCTTCCTCAAAAGGGCCTGCCACATTGGTAACAAAGAGGTCAAGGGGGGCTTCCCGCGTCATACCAGACTCAACCCTGGGGGCCTGCTGATCCAGGCTCTTAGACATGGCACACCATTTGCAGAAGAAAGACCTCCAACTGCCTTTAATTTGATTGGGGTAGTGTGTCTTCAGGAAAATTTTCACCACTGCCTTGGAGAAATGTCCAAGGCGCACATGCCATTTATAGGGGTCAAAAGATGGCTTTGATGAAAATTTCATTGCTAGGCCCTGTTAGTTATCTTGTTGGCTTACCCTATTCTCCTTACCTGTTCTTCATATTCTTTACTCTCACTCTTCCTTTACATCATTGTTGTATCTGTCAATTCCCTGTTGTCTACATTCTCTGTCCCCAAAACTCCCCAAATCATCTGGGGAACCCTACAGAACTCTCAAACCCTGGTACAGACAACTTCAAAAATCTCTTCACCACCTCAACCGCTGGATTGTTCTTGTCACTGTCACTCTGCTCATCTCACCATTCACCCACTTGGCTCTCCCAGTTCTCAACTCGACGTTGACTTGATCATCTATTATCCAAAGAACGGTAGGTATCTTTATTACTTCAACTCTACATCAAGTCTCAATCAAGACCTTGATTCGTCACCACACCCTCCCTTTGGTATCAGTCCAATCAGTCATTGTCTTCCCGAGTTCTCAAGCCTGACTCTTGTGAATACCAAATCTCCTGTTCAGATGTTGCTGCCCTTGTCCAGCCAAGTCTATCCATAGGCCTTGACCTCTCCAACAGACTTGTTCTCCAAGTTGGTATTGTTTCCTTTGTTTCCTTCCTTCATGTTTTCATATGTCTTGACTCTTACGCTGTTGTCCATTTTATTCAAGTCAGCCTGGTCTAAGTGTTTCAGCTATCCTTAATTTCTACACGGTTAAAAGCCAAAAACTTGATCCACTCAACCAACATGGCTCAACCCTCTGTCTCACCTTTACCAGGTGGAGAAAGAAACTTCAAGGCTCTGGCTCTCAAGTTTCTAATGGAATTAACTCCTCTTCTCACTCAAACTAACTACACCGTGTGGAGGAAGAAGATGGAGCGCTTATTCAAAATGTGAGGAATTTTGAATCTAATCAACTCCAGAAATCCTTATGAGGAAATTCCAGAAAATGAAAAAATTGCTGGCTACCTCATTTCCAAACTTGATCCTTCCACCCACACCAATATCATTACTCAAGAAAAAGAAGACTCCTCCAAGCTGATCTGGTTGGCTGCTAAGAATCACTTTGCATCTAGTCAAGCCGCAAACAGGGCTCAGATGTTCTTCAATTTTCTATACCTTGGTTTTGATCAAAACAAAATAGATGGCTTTGTCACCGCGGTCAAGCAACACCTGAGTAAACTTGAAGAAGTAGGAATTGACCTACCGTCTGACATTCTTAGCTATCTTATACTCTTCAAACTACCTGATTCTCTCAAATCCATCCTTTCTCAAATTATGCACTCAGCAGTCAACTTGACAGTAGCCATTGTCCTAAATCATCTAGTACAACATTGTAACAAAGTTCAATCAAAAAATCAGGACCCCTCAGATACTTCCTCTGCTCTTTACCATCAAAACTCAAGCAATACCAGTTCCCTTTGCTGTGAAAACGGAAAACACAATCTGCTGGTCAAATCTCACCCTCCTTCTTTTTGTTGGAGTGAATTCCCTCACCTTAGGCCTGAACACCCCCCAAGAAAAGCAAGACGTGGCTTGAAGAAGAAGGAGGAAGCTCATTCCTATTTGTTCTTTTGTACTCTTAATCTGAATCACCAAATTAATCCAAACTGGTTTATCCTTGACAGTGGTTGCTCTATTCATATGTTCAGGGACAAATCCCTCTTTCCCAATCTCTCCATCCAAAATGGTGAAGAGACTATCAAAAATGGAAAGGTTGGCAAAAGATTAAGCATTCTAGGATTGGAAACTGTCAGCATCTCAAGAAAAGACAAAACCATATTTTTTGAGAATTCTGCCTGGGTCCCTGAAGAAACCGCCAATCTCATATTGATGGGAGCACTACTGAAGAAAGGATGTCGCCTGGCAGTTGACATTAAGCCTGCCACTCCAACCTTCACTATCCAACACCAAGGGACAACCATTCTGGAAGGTTTCATTGAGAATAATCTCCTTTTTCTGGATCACATGCCAATTCAAGAGAATCCAAGCTGTTACTTGAGTCTGTCCAAACTCCATGTAATTCACAAGAAACATGTCAATTCCAGTATAGGCAGAATAGAGACTCACATTGAATACAAATTAAGCATCCAATTCATAAAAGACTTTGAATTTCTAGCCTGCAAGAATTCCAAAATCACCAGGTCTTCTTTCAATCACCAAAAAACTCCCGCTGCTTGGGTGTTTGATTGTCTTCACATGGACCTAATGGGACCATTAAATCCTACTAGTAAAGGAGGTATGAAATACTCACTCACAGTTGTTGATAACAAGTCCGGATACCTATTGAGTTTCCCACTACCCTCAAAAGATGCTGGGGCTGCCACCATTATGTTCCGGATTTACAACAAAGCCAAGGAACTTGGGTACTACCCAATCAAAGTTATTACTGACAATGGTGGCGAGTTTGTAAAATCCCCCTTATCCAATTACTTCAGAACTAAATCTATCAACCACTTGATCAGAAAACCGTACCATCCTCAACACAATGGTAAAGCCAAACAAGCAAACAGAACAAACATGGAATCTCTCCAATCAGCCTTCAGTGACTCAAATATTCCGAGAAATGTTTGGCATTTTTTGATTCAAAGCTGCTGCTTTGGCTTAAGCCAAATCCCACAGTTGAAGTTCAAAGAAACTCCTTCGGAGCAAATGCATAGAATACAAATACCCACGGACTATCTCAAACCTCTAGGCTTGAGAGCCATTTACCTCCTCCCCAATACTAAAATTCAATCAAAACTGTCCAACAAAGGAGCTGAAGGAATTCCGATTGGCTACAACCCTTGATTATTATCCTATAAGATACTCTCCATTCTATAAGATACTCTCCATTCTATAAGATACTCTCCAGTAGTGGCAAAATCATAGAAACCAAGCACGTCAAGTTCTTAAAGTCACAAGCAGCCACTCTGGATGTATCTATAAATTCTGAGATCTCATAAGACCCTGATTCACCAATCATACCTCCGTCAACTCCCAATTCGTCCAATCAACCGGCAGAGACTTCACAAGATGAAGAAAAACCAATTATCTTCAATCCAACCTGTTCCATCACCTCCGAAACAGACTCCAACTCCTCTGAATCCATCAATTCTAACAAAAACATTCAAGAGTCTCTCCAACCTTGTCTAAGGGATTGTAACTCCATCAAGGCTCCAGATAGATACGGGTACTATAAATCAAACAAGGTTTCTACCAACATAAACCAAGCCCTAAAATGCCCTGAATGGATACCATCCATCAAAAAGGAACTAGGCATGGCCAAAGACCTTGGAGTGTGGGAAGATGCCAACAAAAGTGAAGTCACTAATCATCTTGAGACCACCTGGACCTTCAGAAAAAAAAAAGACCTCCACACCGGTGAAATCACCCTCAAGTCCAGATTTTGTGTCCAGGGCTTCAATCAACAATACAGAGTTGAATATCTGGAAACCTATGCGTCAACCAGAAAGATTGCCTCGCTTCGCGCACTCCTCACTTACGCTGTTTACAATGATCTGCCAATCCTTCAGTTTGATGTAAAAGGTGCCTTCCTTCATGCTCCGCTGGACAAAAAGGTTAAAATAAAACTCCAACTGGATCAAAAAGGACATGCAAATTTCTCAAACTCAAAAAATTGCCATATGGGTTGAAGCAGGCACCACTCAACTGGTATAAAACTCTGATCAACTGGATCAAGAGCAACATATTCCACAAAAGCAACTCCTACCCTTGTCTATATCTCCACAAAGAAGCTACTACCAGCTTTTTTTTCCTTGTTGACGATCTGGTTGTAGTTGGCAACATCAACATTTTCAAAACCGCCTTCCTGGATAGATTCAAGGACTTTTCAGCCCATGAAATTGATACGCTCTTTGGGATGAAAGTTGACAGAAGTAAGAAATCCATCAGTCTATCCCTTTCCAATCACATCAAGAAAGGACTGGAGGAGATGAAACTCACTGAGGCCAAACCTCTAAATAACCCCTGCACCCCTGGTTTGCATCTACTACCAGATACCAAAGAAGAAATTGCTAGGTTTAAAGAACTCAAAGTCAACTACCAATCTCCCATTGGGAAACTTAACTTCATAGCAAATTTATCCAGGCCAGACATCAGTTTTGCTGTATCCAGCCTGGCTCAATTCTTGGAATGTCCTGGGATCAAGCACTGGCAAGAATTTGTGCAAGTATGGAGGTATCTATTACAAACCATAGATTTCCAGCTTTTGATCCAGACAAGAAGGAACTCCCGCCACCTTGTGGTATAAAGTGACGCGACCTGGGGAAATGACCCTGACACCAGACTCTCCCAGTCCGGTCTCCTATGCTTGTTTAAGGGAAGTCCTATTTACTGGACCAGCCTTTGTCAACGCAGTATAGCCCATTCCTCTACCTAAGCTGAATGTAACTCCCTGTCAACTTTTCACCTGGAGGGGAAGTGGCTTCACCATCTAATTTTCAAACTATGGCAAGGAGCCCTGGGTCCACCAGTACACCTCATTAACAACAAGGGACCAGAAGACAAAATCAAAAAATTCTGTACAAAATCTCACGCAAAACACATTGACATCAAGTTGAAAAGCTTACGCAAACATTTTAATAATGGTGAAATTACGTTTAAGCTCATTGTTTCACAGGAAATGCTGGCTGATGCTCTGGCCAAGGGCCGCAAGTAATACTGTCGTTAAGCAACTGGCTGAGTATTTCAACTCCTGGACTCTCTTGATGTAGAGTTGAGTGGGCGTGTTAGTTATCTTGTTTTCTTACCCTATTCTCCTTACCTGTTCTTCATATTCTTTACTCTCACTATTCCTTTCCATCATTGTTCTATCTTTCAATTCCTTGTTGTCTACAAGATCTGTCCGCAACACTCCCCAAACCATCTGGGGAACCCTACAGAACTCTCAAAACCTGGTACAGACAACTTCAATGATCTCTTCACCACATCAACTGCTGGATTGTTCTTGTCAAGGTCATTCTTCTCATCTCACCATTCACCCACTTGGCTCTCCCAGTTCTCAACTCAACGTTGACTTGATCACCTATCATCCAAAGAACGGTAGGTATCTTTATTAGTTCAACTCTACATCAATTCTCACTCAAGACCTTGATATGTAACCACAATCCTCCCTTTGGTATTGGTCCAATCAATCATTGTTGTCCCAAGTTCTCAAGCCTGAATCTTGTGAATACCAAATCTCCCTTGTCATCTTCTAGCTCTACAACTTTCTCACATTTTCTCCCATCAATGTTCAGATGTTGCTGCCCTTGTCCAGCCAAGTCTATCCATAGGCCTTGACCTCTCCAACAGACTTGTTCTCCAAGTTGGTATTTTTTCCTTTGTTTCCTTCCTTCATGTTTTCATATGTCTAGACTCTTACGCTGTTGTCCATTTATGCAAGTCAGCCTGGTCTAGGTGTTTCAGCTATGCTTAATTTCTACAGGTACCACGGTGCACAAGTGGATATTGTCCAGCAGAAGTTCTGGAAAGATGTGTCATAATCAATTCCCTTAGGATCTGTCAGGACCGCCTTCAGACCCAAGTAAGTCAATTTCCACCCATCCAACAGCAGATTTCCAGTTGACAGGATTATCCCACTGATTTTTGGGCACAGGTAAACCTCCTCAATTTTCATCACCCTAGATTTTTTTGGAACGCACAGGCTGCCAATTGTTGATGCAACCACACAGTGTTTGTCAGCCACAAGTAAGAAAAGGTGGGTTGGGACAGTTCTTGGCCTGGGGAGAAGTAGCGAGAGGGGCCACTCACATGTGCACTGGCCCCAGAGTCCAAAAGAATCTTGCCACCATCTATTTCAGGCATGTCCAATACTTGCAAGTGACTGGCCCGGCAATGTTTGCGGTGAGGGCGCTGGCAAGGAAGGTAGCGGGAGTGGTGAAAATTGT
The DNA here is from genome assembly GCA_025617555.3 of Puccinia polysora. Lineage (NCBI taxonomy): Eukaryota > Fungi > Basidiomycota > Pucciniomycetes > Pucciniales > Pucciniaceae > Puccinia > Puccinia polysora. The sequence continues at coordinate 11,509,293 of CM062639.1, read as the reverse complement.
GGTTGCTGGGCGGAGAATGTATCTTGCCCATCCAAAAGTCCAACCAGAACGCCAAGCAATCTGCATACCAGTTTCCTTTGGCTCCACAGTATCTTGAGGTACCCCCATAGGTATCAATGAGAGCCTCTGGTTTCTGTTTCCCAGCGTAGTAAGCAGCACAATCCACTAATAAGTTTGGTTTGCTGGGTGGATGGCCAAAGCCTTGTTGTTTTGGTGCAATGTATTTTCCTCTGACTGCTTGAATTTTATCAAGCTCCATTTGGTCAATGTTACTGGATGCCTTTGGTCGGAGCTTGCCAATTGCTCCCTGCATGAAATTTGCAATCCCAGAAATTCTGGGGCTGATTTTGTGGTGTTTATCTGTTGCAACACCCAGTAATCATAGGTTTTTCCATCAATACCCGGTGGAGCCTCCGCAACCGACTGAACAAGCAGTCCCACAAGCTTGTTGCGCAATATCTCTAGCCTATTTAAGTGCGCAATAACTGTATGGAATGAGCTTATCCAAGCCATTTTGGCCTTGGGAAAAGTAAGTAGTCCCATCATCTTCTCCGCTACAGCCAGTTTGTGGCGCTTGTCCAACTGCTTGCATGTATCAACCAGCATGTTTTATATTGTCTTTCCCAGCTCTAATTGGGATGCCTTGATAATTTCAAAGAGTTCATTATCCACCAAGTTATGTGGGAGGTTCACTATTGGGCAATTATCCATGGTGGTTAAGTTGCTAAAGTTTGTCCCGTTTCCTAGGAATTTCAGGTCACAATAAAAGACTTGTCGCAGGGAGCAGTCAATCACCCCCTCCCAAACATTGAAATTGGACCTTCCAAAGGCTAGTATTGGCCTTTTTGTGTTGATCTTCCAATTGAAGGACATCAGATCCTTGATGAAGTTCAGTAATAGTGGGTTGGCAACTTGTCTTGTAGGTGGGTCAATGTGAGGGGGCATAGGGGGATCCGTGGCCTCTTTTTGCGTGGCCATTCTGCTCATTGCTGTTTTGACACATTGGAATTGCTGGGTGAGGGTAGTTTGCAGAGTCTCAAAGCGCAACTCAAACTCATCCTTTGAGACAAATGCCGTAGGCGTGGTTCTCTGGTCTCCCATTTCAAGGTCAGAGGATCCTGATGACCCTTTTTTAGATTGTTGTTTTAATCAGTCTTCTTTCTTCTTTTGATACCACTTATCCATGAATCTTGCACTAAGCCAACAAGGGTGAGCTGGCTTTTAACCTGTTAATTCTTTCTATGTATTTATCCGCTGATCATCCACCACCATCAGCCTTCAGCAGGGATTGGCCATTCCTTGATCCAATCTTGATAAATTATGCCAATGGTTGCTTACCTGATCATCCACCACCATCAGCCGTCAGCAGGGCTTGGCCATTCTGGGATCCAATCTCAATGAGAGGAAATTGGGATCCTGGGGCGGGTGGATGTTCTGGTATAAAAGCTATCTACAAGGTTTTTGACATAGTTGATTTTGTGACATATTTTCTGTATTAGGTTTGTGACATAATTGTGTCTTACCTTATACTGCAACAGATGGTATTTGATTTATTGGGCTGTGGCCGTGCCATGCCTTCAAAATTGAAGCTTTCCTTTATTTTCCCCTTGGTTTTCCTAATATCACCCATCTCATTCCAATAAAATACTTCTGAGAGGCACTTGAACAACACTAATTTACATTCCTTTCTTGATTGGCTGAAAAAAGAATTTCATTTCTCAGTAGCAGCCATTGAATGCCGGGCCCTGAGACATCAAGAAAAGGATGACATGCAGAGGATTATGACAGAAATACAAGCTCAGCATGACGTCCATGTCCACTCCATGGGGGTGCATCAACAATGAAGAAACTCTGAAAAACATTTCATGGCCACACCATTCCCTGAGAATAGCTACAATCATGGGAACCAACAGAAATTGTATAAACCGGCCTCAAATGCATTTCCCGGGATGGTTATTTTCTTTCAACCAACCCAACAACCTGGGGTTGATTCAATGTCCAGATGTGAATTCCATCCACCATACACAGGAGGTACTCTATTGTTACAGGTATCTCAGGAAACCAGGGCCTGCTTTTGTGCATGTGAATGGAAAAAACAAAATTGTCCTAGCAGTGAAATTTACTCAATGGTGGGATATGAATCTGGTGGAATATGCTGACCTCCGCTTTGTCACCACCACTCTTGTCCAGTTGGGATCTTTCTATGGAAACAAGCAAAATGGCTCCTTCTTCTCAGGGATCATGAAAGCGTATGTTTGGCATCAAGTTCATGGATATCATGGAGAAAAGGCTGGTAAATTTCAAATCCTTGTAATTGGATATATCATATTGGCTGAAAAACAATTTTCCCAGGCCAGTATGTGCCAGTGCCTGCCTCAGTAAACACAACCCATAAACATGTGCATTGGATGAACCTTGAGAACTGTCTACCAAGGATTGAACAAATATTGGGGAATTGATTCAAAACCATGGCTCCAGGTTTCCATAGGCAATCCATTGATCAAATGCATCAATTTTCAATACCAGGATTTGGAACAAGAGAATATGGGTCTGCCAGTGAAGAAGTTTTTGCTGGTAATTTAACTGCCACTTGGAATGAATTTTATAATTCAGCCCATGCTGGTAATGACATCAGTGGTATGGCTTATGGTGGCTTCTGCAGTAATTTTGAGGAGACAGGGGAACCTGCCCATAGAAAACAGGGCTTTGATGTTCAATATGGAAAATTTTTCTTGCCTTGGATTCAGACTTGTATTGAATTTCAATGCAATGACGGTTTGACTGATTTAATCTGGGTATCAAATTATCTGTTCCATCAGACATTCCCATTGCTGAGACCCCCTGGCAGTCCTTTCAAATTCTTAGGAATCTCAGTCCAAATTAACAAAAACCTGGCTGAGGTTTGCAAGAAGGCACAAGTAACAGGTTCAAGAAATTTTGGTGGAAATAGTGCACAGGAGGAAGTTGTTATCAATTGGCTTGCTTCTTTATCCAGATTTTAGTTTTTCCATCTATCTTGTTTGCCACACCTTGTTTCTATTAAAAAATTATCCACACATTTCAATTTTATGTTGCCACCATGAAAATCTCACAATTGATCAGTCACAATGCATTTCATGCTCAGATGTGACTTGTTTGAATCAGAAACATGCATATTCTCAATGCTTACCTGTAAATTTGCTTGCCCAAAAACTACAGTTTTTTTTCTTCACTTGGTTGCCATGGTTGCCTTAAATACCAGGATCAAGTTGATCTCCCATCCCTTCCTTATCAAATTTTCCCCCCTTTCCTTTGTGCCATTTATTTATTATATAATGCACTTTTGAGTCAGGCAATGTCCTTTCCACCCAACAATAGAAATCCCTCTCCTCACCTTTGTGATCTATTTGATCCTGAAAAAAATGATCTTGTAGCTAGTGACCTTGCCCAGCCAGGTTGCTTGACACAAATCCCAGAAATTAACCCTGCTCATGCAACATGGACTGACTTTTTTGATGATAATTTGTCATTCATAGACTCATTAAAATTAGAATCAGTTGACCTCTTCATTGCCCCAAACACTGCTCCTTTGAATCCATCATCAAATCTTGTCTTCCCACCTGCCATGCCACTTTTGGAAAATGAAACATCCCAACAACCATCATCAACAGCCCAACAAAATCCAATGTCTACCAACCTTCCTGCAGCCCACTGGCCACAACCAGAAGCACAAAAAAGATCCAATCTTGAACCTTTGACAGCCCCCCCCCTCCACCAATGACCGGGACCTTCCTAGATGAGTAGGAGATCTCGGTAGTTCCCCGGGCGGAGTTTCTTGAAAATATCCAACAAATGCAACACCACTTTGAAAAAGCCCACAATGATAAGAAATTGCCCAAGTCAGTTTGTGACCATGCACAGAAGGCTATGGATGCCATAGATGAATCCAATATAGTTCAGCACATTTATTGAAATCCATTTATTGCCAATCATCCTATGATAAACAATAATTATTGATTTTCAATGTTGTTTCAAGTGGTCAAGATCTTCCAGTTGAAGAGCAGGTGAAGATAAGGTCTGGAAATCTGCTTTATAAACACTCTCATCAATCCAATATATACTCTCTGGCCTTCCAAAAGACGGCATTGTTTCACATCAAATTTGAGCGCAAAAAATGAAGATATCAATTTGCCTGAAATCTAGCAGATCACAACTGATGACAATCCCAAACCCAGTGTCCAAATGTTTGATTTTGAGGCATCCTTCCCATCCAACTTTCAAAGCTCTACCGCAAATGAATGTTGGCCACCCCCACCACCTGGAACCATTTATCCTGATATACTCCAACTTCCCGGTGAAGTCCCCCATCAGCCCCAGCCTCAACCTATTCCCCCTGAAACATATGATCCTTTGTTGGCAATACCAACAGCAACTTCTGAAAACAAAACAAACCAACATTCCCATTTCCAATCTGCATGCAGGTCTCATCCCAATACACCTCCAAAAGCCAATGCTCAATCTGCCACACTGCCAGGGTCTTCCAAAGGCCAACCTAGCCAACAATCCAATGCATCCACCATATTAATGAAACACACCAATGAAATCCTTCCTATAATTCAACTTTCCTCTTCAACGCTCCTCTATGATGCCTATTCCATGGCAAATGAATCTGTTTTCCAGCTTCACACCATGCAAATATATAAACTCCATGAAATGAGCAGCTACACTGATACCCTTCCATCAATGATTTGATTACGTAAAATGATTAACACTTGTATCAAACAGTGTTTGAAGAATATGCTGGATGATGGTCTGTTGAACCTTTACTTTTGAATCAAATCCTCAATGTTTATGTGAATTATTTTTTTTTGATTGCAAACAGGAATAAATGTTTTCAAGCCATTTTTGAATGAACCACTCATGAAACCAGATGTTTGGAACATTTCCACAATAGAAAATCATCTGGATCCATCAAATTTACTGGGTCAAGAATTAATTAAACTGCTCAATATGTTGTTCCATCCTACCAAGCAACAACAGAACAATTGGGCAAAAATCTTTTTCCAGTCCATTGCACTGGTTGGTAAGGATATCACACTTTTACCAGCATATGAAGCTCCAAAAAACCCCAATTATCACCTGGCAATAGAGATAGCAATGATACAGTATTTTATACAATTTCTTACCAGCCATAGCACCACTTCCAAAATCACTGATTCCACTGCATCATCCAATGAAAGAAGTATCAAACTCAATTTAAAGGCTCTAGAAAGGCTGGTTGATAATTTTTACCATCTATTGATTGAATTGTCTATATGAAAAGCCAGGTGCAAAATAAAATTTTCAGAACAATCTCTTCAGCGTTATGCCTCCCAACTTGATCAATTTCCCAAGGAGTACACTTCAAGGCCATTTTATTCCCTGTTGGCTGCTTATTTTGTTTCAGGAATTCATGGGATTCTTTTGGGTCGTAGTGATTACAGAAATTTTCCAGGATCCAGTTGTCTCAAACTCATTTCCATTTTTTACATTCTGAGTGAACTTGAATCCAACAACATTGATGAACCCATATGGAAAAGAACCAACACATACATCTGCTCCATAATTCAAAAGACTTTATTTTCTGCAGATGGATTTTTTCCTTGCCATGTAAAAAGATTTGAGATTGCTAAGTTCATTATGCTTGACTTCAGTGAATATTGACTGAATTCTCATCAAAATGGAGACCAAGTTTTCAATCTTCCAAGAGGGGCTTATATTACTGATGCAACAATTCAAACACTATGATTTGTTTTCTGTACTATTTTTTTAATTCTGGATAACTATTTGTAATTTAAAATTTTGAATCTTTTTGTGGAACATTTTCAAACCTGCACCAAAACCCTTGCTTGATCCGTTCCAAGACTCATCCACTTGATTTTGGTTATAATTTTGAGATGAAATTGTTGACTGAAATTACTCAGGACACTTCTATATAAGATTTCTTTTTTTCCTACTTTAATCCCCCCCATGAAGGTTTCTTGAATTACCATTTGGAAAAAAAATACACCCAACACTAGTAAGAACTAGTTATTAGCATGTCACAATCACAAAACAAGCACATAATCTGCTGATGTGATGATTGCAGTTCCAAGACCCACATGAAAATTCATGGGATAAGAACTGGGTTGGTTTTTCAACTGCCCAGTATCAACATCAAATCGCAAGAATGCCCAGTATCAACATCACATTTCAAGAAGAGAAAAAACCAAAATAACCACACCCAGGAATCAATCAAATCAGAAATATTTTGAAGTTTCCTGCAGTGAACCAAGTTCATCCAAACCAAACAAATTACTCAACACCACTGCTTCAGATTTTCTTTTTTCTGACTCTCATTCAGATTCAGTCATGTTTGATGAATCAAATTATTCTCCAATCCCTTGGAGAATCAATCAAAGACCATTTTACCTCTCTCTAGTGATATTGGCTATTTTGAATCTTGAAAATTTTATCAGCAGGGATTCATCCAGATTTCTGTTGTTTGAATTGAATATGCACAAGCAGAACATTCTGAATCACTCTCCAAATATTAAATTAACAAACCCCCTAAATATGGATACTGTTTTTGAATACCTGAATGTCAACCCCAACTTGAATATATATGCTTGCTGTCCAGAATGTTTCTTTCTCCCTGCATTGGTGAAGTAAATCAAGAATAAAAAAAAACAAGTGTACTCAACATTTCAATTATGGCCAATTCATGCCAGCATGTACAGAATCAATTGGAAAAATGAAGAAATCATCAAACAAAAATCCAAAAATGAAAGAAATTATTGAATCACAGACCTCCCCTAGGAAGACATTTGTGTACCCAATTTTTAAGGAATGGCTAGCAAGTTTTTTGCAATGCAATGGAATTGAAAAGGAGCTTTCTGCTCACCTGGAAAGATCACCAAGGAATATCATGACTGAAATTTGGGATGGTTTTGTTTGGAAAAAAATTCAGGGGGTTTGATGAATCAGAATGCTTCCTTGAAAAAAAGGAACATTTGTCTTTTACAATTTAGGTTTATTGTTTCAATGCATTTGGAAAATCAAGCAGGAATGTAAGCTTGGGATCAATAGTCTTGGTTTTTCTCAATCTTCCTCCTGAAAAACGTCACCAAACAGAAAATTTATACATTTCTGGAATCATACCTGGACCCAAGGAGCCTATGGGACCCCAGTTGAACTTTTGCACAAAAACCCTTTTTGAAGAACTAAAAGAACTTTGGAATGGTCTTTTATTCTCAAAAGAAGCTCTAAATAAAAATGGATCCTTCATCAGAGTTGCCATTTTGAATTTAATTCCTGATGTTGTGGCTATAAGGAAGCTCACTGGTCTCACAAGCCATGCAGGAACCAATTTTTGCAATTTCTGCCATATTGAGAAATCCCAAATGGATGTAGTTCAGCCATTCTGGTTCCCAAATTGCAACTTCAAGTACCACAAGGAAATTGTACAGAAAAGGCTTCAGGCACCCACAATTAATGCACGTGATGAAGTCTTTTGAAAAACAGGTGTGAGATATTCAATCCTTGAAGAGCTTCCAGATGATAAATCTTGATGTGATGCACAATTTGTTCCTTGGAGCTTTTAAAGATCATGCCCCAAATAAACTCTGCCTGCCAGAATCAACAATGAAGAACAACAAGATCACAAAGGAACTTTTTTCCAGTAGTGACACACTCTTGACAAGTGAAAGTGAAAATGAAGATTACATACTAAATAAAGGCATTGACTCAAGAGAGGTGAGATATCTGAGGAGTGAGGCCATTCAAGATATTCAGAGAATACCCAAAAAAAATATTTCCAACAATCAGAAGAATACCAACACTCCCTATTCAGAAAGGAGTGCCCAATTTCTTCACACCTCAGGACCCAGTAATCAATATAATGATGATTTGGACTATGTTCCAATATCAAGCATCACTAGCTCTGATTTTCATTCTAAAAGGGTTGATGGAAAATCATTCCAATATTTACATTTGACTCACAAACCCTGAACAAAATCCAAAACTTGATTGAAAGGACACCCATTCTCTCCAATTGGACCAGGGTTCCAAATAATCTTGGTGTGGCCGCCCATGACAGCTAGAAAGCTGCAGAATGGCTCTTGATATATAAAATTTATCTTCTGCTTTTTTTTATAACAAGGGAAAAAGGGGGAAATCCACTTCCTGCAGATATTGTTGAAAACACTATTCACCTTGTAAGCGCACTCAACATAGCTACCAGCTGGGTTGTTACTCAACATTCTGCTCTAGCCTTTACCAAGCATTGGAAAAAATACTGAAATAGTTGTCAGAAGCTTTTTCCTGCATGCAAATTCAAACCATCAACTTTCCACACATATACCTGAGCTCCTAATGCAATGAGGTCCTGCTCCTTATTCTGCCACATGGGAATATGAAAGGATAAACAGGCTTTTACCCTTATGAACCATAACAATTCAACAGGTACAATTTTGAAAGACCCTGAAGCCCCCCCAGAAGTAAGAATTATGACATCATATTTAAAAAGCAAAGATGCAAATGAAAATCAGATTAATTAAAAACCAAATCTGGCATAAAGGAAAGATTAAACTGATTTCCTTGATCATTTGAGGAAGGTAAAACCACATATTCACTGGATTGATCATGATTTTTCAACTAATTCATTTTATTCTCAGAAAATCATTTTGTACCCATGATGGAGATACCACCATCATCTTAAATGGAAGAATTCAACCTTCACCACACACAATGAACATACGGGCAAAAGCATTGTTTTTTTTCATCAAGATAATACTCAAAATTTTGGTAATATTACAGAAATTATCCACATTTTGGATCCTGTTCATTATTACCCTGATTTTTATCTTTTTCTCAATTTGCTTGAAACAAATACAAAATTCCTTTCAAGTTGGGAACATCTGAATTTTCTTCATGTGAGAGCAACCAATAATTGGCAGATCATAACTTGTGGTAATATTGATTTTCATGCTGCACTTTCTGAACAAGATGGCCTGTCTATATTATTACGGCTCCACTTAACAGATTTGGAATTATCAAAAGAATTTTGCTATTTTTCTAGGAATACCAAAATCCTTGCAATATTTATGAAATAAATAAAATCAGGTGCAAACCATGTTAGAACTATGGCCATCAATTAGCTTAGGTAAATTAGCAGTATCTAAAGCAAAAGAAATGCTGGACACTGGGTGTCAATATTGGCTAATGGGGCTCTCACAATGGGGCAACATGTTGGATGAATTTTATTGGAATGATGAATGAATGGATGGAAAACAGCAGGGAGAAGAGCTCCTTAAGTAAAAAAGATTGGCCTCTTGTGAGCCAATGATACAACAAGCCAAAAGGTAAATTTTCCGCCCCAAAAGAGCTCTACAGGCTCTACTGGCCTTGTTACTTGGTTGGGACTACATCAGCCCGCATGGTGTCAGTTCCTGAACCCTTACAACTGGCCTATTCCAGTCCATTCCAGTGTTTCCACCAATCCAGGAATGAACCAGCCCCTTGCTTTTCAATCCCCTTGGCTGGTTGTCTGTTACAACCAGCCATGATGACCTCATTACCTTGTTTACTGGCTGGTTGCCTCATGCAGCCAGCCCCTGGCCCCTCACATGGGCCAGGTGGGACCCAGGACACACCTTGGTCGGGTCTCAGACTCACATGGGGGGGTGTGACCAGCGGACATGCTGTCCCCCCCCTCTTTCTCTCAAATCCCTGGTGGGGGCGGTCAAATCCCCTCACCAGGGGCCCTGGGGGTCAATACCCCCAGGGCGTTGTCAAGTAAGTTGGCCTGGGAGGTGATCAGGTCCCCCCAGGCCCATTGCTCCTCCCCCTTGGTAAAGGGTGGGGGGAGAGCGCCCCTCCTTGGTCGCTTCACACAATTGATGGTTGAGGGGTGATGAATTCCCCCCCACCTGCTGGTCGCTACTCCTGCGGCCAGCGCCGCCACCTCCTTGGGCAAGGGGGTGGTCAGGTCCCCCCTGCCCTGACCAACCGCACTGTTCCGGTCGGTTGCTGGCTGGTTCAACCCAACCAGCTTGCCCCCATCCCCCTTGCAATGGCAAGCAAGGGGAGGGGGAGCGAGCCAGGGCCACAAGCCCTGGCTTCGGGGCGCTGGTCGCCAGGCGAAACCAGCCGGGCCCGTGTGGGATCCCTGGGCCGCGCAACAGCCCCATGCGGGCCGTACCAAGGAACACAGGCGGCCCCCAACGGGCCGCGACGCGGGCAGCAGCCCCTAGGGGGCCGCGACAGGGGCGGCGGCCCCAATGGGCCGCCCCAAGCCCAAATTGTGAGAATTAAATACTTTGGCAGGCCAGCCCCTCTGGCCAAGTATTTCCATAATAAAGCTTGGGCCCTTTTATGCCCAAATAAGCCCATCTGGCTTGGGTAGCCTATCCACCCTGGCGGGCCCGAGAGTGCCCCTGTCCCAAAAGACCATAAAAAGGTGTTTTGGCGCCCAAATGCCCAAAACCAATAACACCCACATAGGCCCATGTGGCCCACGTGATGTCCAATGGGCCGTGGAGGCCCATTGTTTCATCTCATTTGGATTACACACTCCTATGCACATTACCTGAGTGCATCCTCATTTTAACAAACCACCTTGAATTCACATGATTTTCTTGTGAAACTAAGCCTGCACGTACAAAAAGTTGTGTGAAAATTAAAATTTCACCCTGTGAAACATCCACTGTTTTTTTGTTGGGGTGACATTCATTTATGAGTAAATGACAATAAAATTCAAAAAAACTGTGCATGCAATTGCCCAAAAAAGTGGTACAATTTTGAACATATTCAAATTTATTACTTTTTTTCTGGTCCTGTGATCCTGAAAACAAAGTTGATCATTGGGTCAATCAGTTTGACTTTAATTTTCCACAAAGGTGAAACCAGACTGAATTCGAATTTCCACCAAGGTGAAAACCAGTTGAATTTTATTTTCCCTCAAGGTGAAATCCACAATCAACCTGGTATATGTTATGGTGAATCACAGAATCCATCATTGTCTTTTCATAGTGAAAATCTTGATACTTATTTGAGACAACATGGGCCACATATAGTGAATTCATGTCATTGGTCAGCCAGAGACCCCAATTTGGCCCTGGTGCAAGTAATATGGCTTGTAGAGCCTGTAGAGCCCATTTGGGGCGGAATTTTTGCCTTTTTCTTGTCATTACATGAGCTCCACATAAGCACCATCTTTTTTATTTAAGAAACTATTCCCCCTGCTGTTTTCTATTCATTCATTCAGCAATTCATTCACCAATTCATTCAAATTCACCACTGTGCCATAGCCTCTGCCTCATATTTAGGATCAATTGTAAGAAATTATTTTCTTGGCATTTCTTTTGCTTTAATTACTTCTCTTTGACTAAGCTTGTGTGCCAATAATTCTCACATTTCCTTTTTAAACTGAATCCCACTTAAACACTTCAAACACACTATTATCCTCCAGAGAATAAAATTCCTCAAAAATAGCTGTCTTCCAATTGGCTCTCTTGTTGGAATTGATTGCTTGGCCAAATCTTTTTAGGTTACTATATTGCCCATCTCTGAACTTAACTGTAGAATTCAATTAATCATAAACTGTTCCCAAATATTATCTACCTCATATTCTGCAGAAGCATAATTGGACTTCCATTCCCAATACCTATCAACAGGTATTCTCATCCTGCCACCCCTTCTAACTGGAGTTGGAGGCTCATCAGGTTCTGATTCTGAAGCCTCCCCTGAAGTGGGTACTGAACCCTCCTGTGGCACATCTCCTATCTCAATGTCATCATTAATTAAATTCTACCCATCCTCTGCTTGTGAAATAGGCTCTTATTCTATTTCCTGCTGTGACTCCTGAACAGCAACATATTCAATCCTCCTGACTGGAAAGGTACCTTCTTAAAATTTTACATGCCTACTACGGATAAAATTCCCCGTCCTTGGAAAATAAATCCTATATGACTTACTAATTAAATCATAGCCTACAAGTTCCCCTGTTCTGGACCTAGAATCTAACTTACCAATCATCTAATTATGGCGGATAATATAATACAATATGCAACCAATTGTACTTAGGTGTGATGTTTTGGGGTAAAACTTCTAAAACTGATAATGCAGACTCTTCCCATTAACACTTCCCATATTGTGCAACAGACACACTGTGAACACCAACTCAGCCCATAAAAACTTTGGTAGACCAGATTTATCCATGATAGTTCTGACTTTGTACAATAAAGTCCTATTCCATTGTTTTGTGGAGTACTAGCAGTAGTGAATATATGAGTGCTTCCATAATCATTCAACAGTTTCTAAAACTCTTTCCTCACAAAATCATCCCCTCCATCATTAATAACCCTCTTGATCTCCTTCATCAAACCATTCTGTTTCAAGACTTTGAAGATTACTGAAACCTCCTCTTTGGTCTGACCCTTTGATCTTATTGGTTTTAAACAAACATAATTAGTTGCTGTATCAGCTGAATTGATGAATTATCTTGCCCCTCCAAGGGAAACTGGTGTAAATGGTCCCTCCAAACCAATTTAAAATTCCTCTCTAGGAACTTCTGTGCAATCTCTACTCTTTGAGAACACATTTCTGTTCTTGGCCCCTGAGGTAAAATCTCCACAGTTTCTGTCCTTCACCTTATGGCAAATTCTATTTTGAGCAACAGTTCTCAGAGTTGAGAACTTGAATAAGTTAGCACAGAGAGACTTATTCCAAAACTGGCCACTCAGGATAGTTATCCAATTCAAATCAATAGCAAAATTATCTTCTTTAGGATAACAAATATGGAACCCTTTTTTCCAGAAAACTCCAAGAGACACAAGGTTAAACATAGAACACTTTCTCAAAAGATATTTTGAAACCCAATTGATTTGGAAGAATAACCTTCCCAATTCCCTTCAATCTGAATTTTTCTTCCTTTTTTGCCAAAATTTACCACACCATCAAAATCTCTACGATTTGAAAACAAATTTTCCTCAAAAAACATGTTTTCTGTACAACAAGAATCAATAAAAACCAGAACATCCTCCTTCAATCCTCCCGTAAGGAAAGAAAAATTATCAGCCACTGATAACTTCTTATAATCAAGGTTAATATTACCCACTTCCATGATCAATCAAGTCCATTTCTGGATCCTCAATGTGCTTTTTGTTCTTGTTGGGGAAATGTTCCTCAACAGAATTTTCTGTTGGGCATTCCAATGCCACCATAGAAATGTTCTCCATTGAAGGGTTGACCTCCTTGTATTCCTTGTCTTCTTCTTCACACTTCTTCCTCTTCATGGCCTCCTTGCAATCCTTTGAAAAGTGCCCCTTCTTCTGAATATTATAACATAAGGCCTTTGATAAATACCTCTTGGCCTTTGCCTTCTTTGAAGAGTTTCATGTCTTGCCAACCAGAGAAGTTCCTGTGCCTTCCTTCATCTTAAATTGAAGATCATCCTTTTGTATTTTCTTGAGCACATCCACTTCCCCAGGAAGTGGATCCATTTGAGATATAATCCTAACCAAAGACTCATGCTCTTTGGATAGTTTTGGCAGAATTAAGAGTTAGAAACACTCAGGTTCCATGTTCAGACCAGATGCCTTGAACTTAGAAATGCTTGATATTGCCTCCCTACCAAATTTTTTACAGTTGAAAAATTTCAACTTAAACCAATTATTGAAATCAATCCCCTTCTGATGAACAGAATTACCAGCATAATTGGCCTTCAGGCTCTTCCATAAAATGCTTCCCATCCTCTTGTTATCCTCTTTCAAAGTCTCAGCCACCCATGCCATATGAATTTCATCCAAATGCCTAAGAATGAGATGGTAATACTTCTTTTCTACCTCTGAACTCATCAAGGTATCATCTGCATCCAAAATCTCCCCACAACAAATTTTTTCCAGCTCACTGTCCATTGAGACAGACCAAGCACTATAGTTTGTACCATTCAAAAAAATCTTGATGGGGCTGGATTCTGGTATATAAGACATCTGCTTGAAAAACTTGAGGTCCTTGAGGTTGTCAAAAGTAAGGTATAAGGGTCTATCTTGCTTGGAAATAATGATGATGTTTTTACTGATAATGTGTGAGAATTATTTTCACAAAAGCTTAGTCAAAGAGCAGTTTTTAAAGCAAAAGAAATGCCAAAACCACAATGTCTTATGATTCATCCTAAATCTGAGGCGGAGACAATGGCACACTTGTGAATGTGAATGAATTAATGAAAATCAATGGATGGAACACATCAAGGAGAAGAGCTCCTTAAATACAAAAGATGTTGCTCATGTGGAGATCATGAAATGAAAAGCAAGAGGCAATTTGTACTGGCCCTTTCTATACACTCAGAGGCCTGGTTGACTCCTGCAACCAGGGCCCTGGCCCTATAAATGGCCATGGTGGACCCAGAATCACTCTGGGTCCAGCCAAGAACTCCTGAGGGGAAGTTGTAACAGGTGGGCTTGCCCTTGATTGGCACTAGTGGTTGATAACCCCAGGGGTTGTCAAACAGAAGGTAGGTTGGGTGGTGGTCAGGGCCAACAAGCCGAATTGGTTTGCTATCCTTTGGTAATGGGGGGGGGGGAGATGGCCCCATTGTCATTGGTGTTTGGTTGGGGAGATGATCAAATCCCCTCCAACCTTTCCAGTTGCCTTTGTTGCGACTGGCTGGCTGGTCTGCTTGAGGAGGGACCAGCCATACTCCCTCCCCCTAGCAACAAAGCAAGGGGAGGGAGGGAGGCAGGGGCCGCCAGCCCCTGCGGCCACAACCCCCCCAGAAACTGCTACCCAACTTGGTGGCCCCAACCATCCAGGTGGCGCAACAGGGGCAGCGGTCTTTCACACAGCAGATGGGGGGACTCCAAACAGAGTCCCCTGCCCCCTAAGACAGCCCCGCCGGGGCTGTTGGGCCCCATAAAGGGTCTTAGGTGAAAAACAAGGGGCCCAAAGAAGGCCAGGAGAAGGGAAAAGGACCCAATTGGCTGCCAAGGCCTGATCACCCAAAAAACATACCCTGGTAGGCCAGCCCTCCTGGGCAATTATGTCCATGATAACCCTTGGGCCCATAAATTCCCAGATAATTCATGAAATTGAATGAGATTTCTATAAAACACAAACCAGAAATTGTTGAGAAATGGACTGTTCCAATTCTTCCCAGAGACACTCTCAAGACTCAACTCCAGATCCCCGGGGGATCCTACCCGGGGGTCCTGCTTCTTCTTGATCTTCTCGATCTCTCTCTCTGTCAATCTGGAGGCAGCAACAACGATCTCATCAACACAACTCGACTATCTCACTATCTCATCAATACACCTTGGTCAACTCCTTTTCTGTTCTATTCTTTTATTCTTTCTTTTCTTCTCCTTTTTTTTCTTTCTTTTTCCTCATAATCAAGACTCGCCGCCTCAATACCCGATCCGTCATCTTGTGTCCTTCTTGCCTGGTAAGAGATCCATCCAAACTGTTCTTACCATTCCTAAGCCCTGATCCTCTGTTTATTTCAGATACTCTCGCACCTCTTCTAGTCTCACCTCCGCTTCTCTTCTGCTGCTCATGTTTTCTTGACTCTGATCATAGCCCTAGCTGTTGGTATCCTCATTATTCATCTCATTGTCTTTCCTTGTCATGTCTGAATCAGTTTGTTTAATTCCTAACTTCCTGTCTCCAGCTTGCTGGTTTTTAGTTCTAAGAAATTCAATCTCGAAATTAACACTGTTAAAAGCCAAAAGGAGACTCAAATCAACCAAAAATGAACGAACCAGGGGGAGTCAACGACTATTTTCATCAAGTCTCCCTTAAAGCCTTGGTCGATGCCATTCCTCCTCTTAATGAAGATAACTATTCCATTTGGCGAGACAAGATGCTGATGCTCTTCGATCTCAAGGAAATGAAGGACGTTGTAACCAGGAATTCAGGCCAACTAATGATAAAACAAGATTGCGAAATCCGAGCTATCATCCTTTCTAAGTTAGAAAGTGTCACCCACGCCAATGTGGTCAACTCAACAAATATCTCTTCCTCTAAGCTACTCTGGGCCGAAATTACCTGTCGATTTGCCTCGTCTGAAACTGCAAATAGAGCTCGAGTCTTCAATCAGTTCCTACATGCTCCCTTTAACAAACATGCAATAGAAAGCTTCATCACCGATACCAAGAAAGCTCTTACTTGAATGGCGGACCTGGGCATAGAACTACCAAAAGATATACTCGCATATCTCATTCTATTCAAATTTCCTCCTCTTCTGGAGAATCTTAAACAGCAAATTATGCATATGGAGAAGCAGATCACCGTGGAAGTAGTTTTTAATCATCTCACTCAGTACAACAACAAACAGAAGGCCCAACTCAAAGTAGGCAAGTCTATGACCAATGTCACTCTATTAACTACCAAAGGCAGAGCTGAAAGAGACAATAAGAAGGTGCAACTCAAGTGTAGGGAAGGCTATCACGATCCAAACGCTCCTCATCCTGAGAGTTCTTGTTTTCATCTCCATCCTCAAATCGCACCAGGATGGTGGGTCAACAACAGAATGAGTGGAAAAAATAAAATCAAAAAGAATCCAAATATTAATTACCATGCCCTGCTCACTCTCTGGATCAATTCCAAAAATACACCAAACCTTCTGTTGGACTCCGGCGCAAATGTCCATATATTCAATGACCTTAAGTTCTTCACTTCAATCAATCTTCAAGACAACCCGGAAGAGATTAAGACGGGTAAATTAGAAGCTAACCTTAATATTCAAGGTACTGGTACCGTTCAACTCGAATGGAACAAGTCTATTATAACGTTAGAGGAGTGTGTGTACATGCCGGATATAGTGGTTAATCTGATCAGCCCAGGACTTCTAGCAAAAAAGGGGTGTAGTCTACTTCAAGAAGGAGACCAATTCTCTATCACCCGAAACAACGCAATTGTTCTAAGAGGACTAGTTCAAGAAAACTTGTTTTTAATCCAAAAACCTCAAGCTGCGGGAGATAACCTCTTGTTTAATCTCATGAATCAATCTTTCGGACCCACCAACATCAAACCTCCATCCCTATCAGATCTACATAAGATGTATGGCCACGCAGCAATCTCTACTCCAAAGCCTATTCTGAAAGATAAGTTTTCTAAAGAAGAACTAAGCAACTTCCAATGCAACAACTGTGTAAGAAGCAAAATCACTAAATCCCCTTTCTCAGCAACTTCGACTCCATCTTCTAAACCTCTTGAAAGGATTCATCTCGATCTGATTGGACAAATTACACCCCAGTCAAAGGCGGGCCACCGCTACATTCTCACTCTCGTTGACAACTTTTCCGGCTATCTCTCAGCATTTCCTCTACTGTCTAAAGATCAAACTCCAGAAGTCATAATCAACATCCTCAAAACAGAATTCAAGCGACTCAATTACTACACAACGGAAATTTTCTCCGATAAAGGTGCGGAGTTCACCAATAAAAACCTGAAGGATTTCGCTATGTCTAAACATATCAAATTAATCACCTTGGAACCGTATCATTCTCAACATAAAGGTTGATTGGAATGGGCCAATTGAACAATTTTCAAATCTGCACGCCCGACGTTCTCATCCTCCAGACTACCCAAAAACTACTGGCACATAGTTATCAGAAGCTGTTGTTTTATGTTAAATCAGATACCGAGGGAAGGTAATGACCAATCCCCCTGGGAACTTATGTTCAAAAAGGATCTCCCTACTAACTATTTGAAACCCGTAAGATCACCAGTCATATACCTAGGAAGTCATCTTCAAAGAGGAAAGAAATTTGACAAAAAAGGTCTAGAAGGAATCTTAGTTGGGTTTAATCCAATTTTCCACTCCTATCTTGTACTAAGCTCATCTGGTGCTGTTATCAAAACCAAACATGTCCAGTTTCTCAAGAACGGTTCATTTCAATTCCCGCTCCTTGAGTCTCCCGGCCTTGATCTCTTCTCTCAAGCCAGTTTGGAATCAGACGACTCCGATTTTTCTTCTGCCGAGAAACAATACACTATTCGGGATTCGCCGGAAGACTCCGCTGAATCAGAGTCAGATTGGGAAGAGAAGAACTGCGAGGATTCCACAGATTTGTCTACTCCAAGTTCTCCTTCTCACCCTATTCCGGCAGAGCAGCCTGAACCATCCTTATACCAAAGACCCCAACGCGAAACTAGGAAGCCTCAACGTTATGGCTTCCACCATTACTACAAACCTCCGTCTTATAAGGCTGCACGCAAATGCCCCGAGTGGCCCAAATGGAAGGAAGCCACTGAAACAGAATTAGAAGGTATAGAATTGCAAGATGTCTGGGAAGAATACTACGAAAATCCGGATAACATTCTAAATACAACGTGGGTCTTCAAAGTGAAAGGAAATTGTCACGGCAAACCAGTCAAATACAAAGCCCGCTTATGCGTCCAAGGATTTGATCAAGTATTGGGAGTTGACTACAATGAAACTTGGGCCCCAACTGGAAAAATTGGATCTCTACGTTTAGCTTTAGTATACGCCTTGAAAGAAAAGATGAAGATCACTCAATTTGACGTCAAAGGGGCATTTTTACATGCTCCTCTGGAAGAAATTGTAATCATAAGGAAACCAGAAGGATCAAGCAGAAAATCCCCGTATCTTAAACTAAAGAAATCCTTTTATGGCCTAAAACAATCACCAAAAAACTGGTACGAAACTCTCACGTTATGGATCAAGTCTCAAGGATACAAGGAGTCGACGAGTGATCCTTGTCTCTATCTCAACCGGAATACAAACAAAATGCTATATTTCCACGTGGACGACTTAATTCATGTGGGAAACTCCAACACCTTTGAATTGAACTTCCTCAGTCAATTTCAAAACTCATCATGTCATCCACCCAACACTATACTGGGGATGCTCATGGAAATCGGGGACGATCAAATTCTTTTGAGTCAACCTAATCACATTGATTGCGGACTGGAAGAACTCTGTCTCTCGTCTTGCAAAGACACAATGTCTCCACTAACTCAAAACCTCAACCTCGAACCTGCCTCGGATGATGATCACGCAGAATTCTGCCAGCTCAATATCAACTATCAGTCTGCGATAGGTCTTCTCAATCACATATCTCAGTACACTCGCCCAGATATATCCTTCTCTGTATCTAGCCTAGCTAGGTTCAATTCCAAACCCGGAATGAGCCACTGGCAGGAAGTCAGAAAAGTATGGAAGTATTTGAAGACAACCAAAGAATTCAAGCTGACCATCAAATATGACCTGAATCAGGACGTCCTCTTGAGCTTTAGTGATGCTACTTGGGCAGACGACCCTACCTTTTGAAAATCTCAAACCGGATATATTGTCTTCCACTATGGAAGTCCAGTTATTTGGAACTTGACTCGACAACAAAATATCACCTATTCCTCCACTAAATCGGAACTGAATGCCCTACTTGATTGTTATCTAGAAATCAAATGGATCGGACATCTCATCAATGAAATTTCCCAAGGTCTCAAATTCATACCCAAACTACACATAGAAAATAAAGGCTTAGATGACAAGATAAGAAAATTCGGTTTCCACTCAAAATCTTGGCACATAGACATCAAAACTAAGGGTCTTCGTGAAGACTTTGCTAATCAAGAGTTCAATCTGAACCTCATTCCCGGCCAGTCCATGGTCGCCAATTCACTCTCAAAAGCATCCACGATCAGTTCTCTCCAGCTTCTGCAAAACCAATTATTCTCTATTGACGATAAATAATTTATTCAAGGATCTACTTACCTGTCACGGGGAGTGTTGAGAAATGGACTGTTCCAATTCTTCCCGGAGACACTCTCGAGACTCAACTCCAGATCCCCGGGGGATCCTACCCGGGGGTCCTGCTTCTTCTTGATCTTCTTGATCTCTCTCTCTGTCGATCTGGAGGCAGCAACGACGATCTCATCATCACAACTTGACTATCTCACTATCTCATCAATACACCTTGATCAACTCCTTTTCTGTTCTATTCTTTTATTCTTTCTTTTCTTCTCCTTTTTTTTCTTTCTTTTTCCTCATAATCAAGACTCGCCGCCTCAATACCCAATCCGTCATCTCGTGTCCTTCTTGCCTGGTAAGAGATCAATCCAAACTTTTCTTACCATTCATAAGCTCTGATCCTTTGTTTATTTCAGATACTCTCGCACCTCTTCTAGTCTCACCTCCGCTTCTCTTCTGCCGCTCATGTTGTCTTGACTCTGATCATAGCCCTAGCTGTTGGTATCCTCATTATTCATGTCATTGTCTTTCCTTGTCATGTCTGAATCATTTGGTTTAATTCCTAACTTCCTGTCTCCAGCTTGCTGGTTTTTAGTTCTAAGAAATTCAATCTTGAAATTAACAGAAATGAAAGAAAAGGGGTGAGGTTTTGGAAATACAACAAAGGAAGTGTGCATTATGCCTCTTATCAGCGGTTAAACAGAATACCAGTATGAGTCAAGGATAAAGAGGAATTTTAAACACGGACTCAGATGAAATAGCCTCTGATAAAGGATGATCTCCACAGATTACCAACTTTAAGCGTAGTTGTTGCTCTTTACATCAAATTATTCAAATCAAAAAAGCGTGGGAGTATTGAGATTGGGAGGTCAAGAAAAACTGGCTGAGTATCTTCACCAGGAGCCTAGTTGGATGGCAAAAGGTTGAGCCTTGAAGCATTGAAGATGATGAGAGCGTTGAAGTTGGAATTTTTTTCCCAGGAGCTCCAATTGAGGGATGTCAGATTGGAAGGCCAAAGAATTTCTGAACCTAGATGATGACAATCTGGGGATTCCTCAACATACAAAAAGAGAACAAGGGCAACGCGTGAGCATCCAGCAATGACATCGGCGTGTTCCAAGCATAAAGGGGCTTTGGAACAGTTTAAGTTTGGCATTTTCGGCCCAGAGCTTCAGATTGAAGGATAAGAACAGTCCAATGAAATATCAAGAGTTTGTGGAACACCAGGATCAAGCTTTTTGAGAAATATAAATAGGAAAAGGAAATGAAGTGAAAGAAAAATAGAAAAATATATAAGAAAGAAAAAGAAATATTTTAACACCCCTCCATAATTTGATGCAAAGAGAATCTATAAAAAAATTTAACAATTCTTCTGGGTGATTCATGTGGGCAGCCCTTGGTCAGGGCATTGGCTATCATTGAGTTTGTCAAGATTAGTTTGACCTTGAGTTCCCCCCTTTTTAGCAGATTGTGCAACCATTTGATCTTGATTTCCAAATGTTTGGTCTTGGAGCAGGATCCAAAGTGTTTGATTTTTTCATTCAGTACCTTTTTATCTATGTAGAAGATAGTGTTGTCAAGTTTGGTTTTCCAGAGTTCTTCTACAAGAAATTTGAGCCAGAGGTTCTCCTGAAAGCCATTGGAGAGTGCACAAATCTCTGATTTGGTGGAGGACATGGCAATAAATTTTTGATTTTTGCTGGTCCGGGACAGAGGAGCACCTTTCCATAGAAATAAGGAGCCGCTTTGAGAGAGTCAAGTTTTGTGGTCATTGGCCCAAGTGGCATCAGTTTAGAATTAAAGGCAATTGTTGGGATGTTTCAGAGAGGGCTTTAAGATGAGGCAGTGCAAGATGGTGCCCTTGAGATAATTAAAGAAATGAATGACTTCTTTCGAGTGAGGGATTCCAGGAGAGTGATTGAAGCAAGATAGGATAGATACTGCAGGGGTTAAAGTGGGCTGTGATTGACATGAAAGGTAATTAAGGATACTGGTGAATTTTTGATAGTTAATCTTGAGCTTGCCAAACTCTTCCTTATCCATTTCAGAGGCTTCAACAAGTTGGATTCCAGAGGTCAAAGGAGTTTTGACTGGCTTGCAGTTTTCAAGTCCTAAGAGTTCCAGTCCCTTTTGGATGAGCTTATCCTGGCAGAGTGTGATTTGATTGTCCAAGAGCTTCAGTTCCATTCCAAGAAGAGTGTCAGGAGAATGGGTGGAGGAGTTGCAAAAGCAATTAAGGAACAAAGTTTCAAAACCTTCAGTATTGCCAACAACCACCTGATTGTCCACATGGAAGAAGATGAACAAGTTCTTGTCATTGTGGATGAAGAGGCAGGGATTGACTGAAAAAGTTCATTTCTTCAAAAGAAGTAGTGAGATTGTTATACAAATTATCAGGAGCCTCTTTCAGGCCATAGACAAATTTCTTTAGCTTGAGGATGTTAGAATCAATGCTCACTGCACTATCTTATTGCTGTTGACTCTCTCTTTCTAAGAATGTTATCAATGCAGTTATCACAAAATATGTCCCTATATTTTCAAGAGCACACAACTGCATTAGTGCGTGCTCTTATTTCCTCATTTCTACTTGAATTGTGTACTGAGCGTTTTTCCTTTGTTTTATTTCCTTATATTTTCTCACTTGCCTTTTCCACTCCAATTGTACTTTGCGTCTACCAGGACTCTATTTTCTACATGAACTGGTTCAGAAACTCTTGCCATCAAGATGCTGAGACTAAACTTGTCGAGCACTCAATCAATCAAAGCGGGAAGAACTTCAATGGTCCTACCACCAACTCCCACTTTGATTTTGCTGTTGACATTTCTCAAGAAACAACCTCAATCTAAACACACCTCAATCAAAGATACTCTGCAGTCAGCTTGTCTAATTGTAAGGATTTTAACATCAACATCAACTCAACAATCAGCGATTGCTCATCTTTTCCTCCTTTCATATTGTTCAAGGCACTCGAGTTCATAATCTTCCCATCACCGCTGGCTTCCCCAGTTAAACCAATTGGCCAATGTAATTGCTTTCCACACTAGTGCCGGTATCACGCCAGCTGCTTATTAACATCCTTTTCTTTCTACAGTACAGGAGTTTGTTTCCTCATCATCTTCATCAACTGATCAACTCCATAACCTAGTCAATTATTTCACCCGTGGTTTATCTTTTTTATACTCTCTTTAGTTCATACTCATATCTTAATCATTATTCATTGTGTTCTTTTCTTATATACAATCAAAACACAGTCTGGTCTTGGTTTCCACCTCAAATCTTCACACGGTTAAAAGCCTTCCGCTCATAATGGACGATTGACCGGGACCTTCATCTCAAACGCCAGGACCAGGGGGGGACTTGACAAACTACAAATCCTTAGCCAACAAATCTCTAATTGAATCCACTCCCCTTCTAACAGTGGAAAACTACAATATGTGGCAAAAGAAGTTTGAAAAGCTGTTCAAACTACGGGGCATTTTTTCTATCATGGACAATCCTGACCCTTCAAATTGATTAGAGGAGGATACGAACCAGGAATTTTTGGCGCACATCATGGCAAAGTTGGACTTGAATACTTACGACAACATCATTGACAATGTCAACAAGGATGACGCAAAATTAATCTGGATCTTGACTCAAGAGCATTTTGCTTCATCACAGTCAGCTTATAGGGCAAGAGTCTTTAATGGATTCTTACACCTAACCATGGGCGCCAAAATTGATACATTTGTCACTTCCATTAATTTCTACCTTAAGAATTTGACAGAAGTTGGCATAGAGCTACCATCGGAAATCATTGCCTATCTCTTACTGTTCAAATTCCCAGCTTTGATGCAAATTATGAAATCTCAAATCATGCACATCACCACCAATATGAAGATTGACTTGGTGCTCAATCATCTTATCCAACACAAGAATGAAATCATATCTCAAGACAATCGGGCCAAACCAGTCAACGTGGCGCTATATTGGGGACCTAGATGTGGAAATGGCAAACACAATCCCAAGTTCACGTTGCATTTGGCCAAATTTTGCTGGTTTTAATTTCCATAAGTCAAACCCTCCAATATGCACAATCAAGGCAAGAAATCTAAACGGACTCAGGAGGAAGAGGCGCATTTCTACTCATTCTTCTGGGGCTTCAATTCGGATGTTGAATTTGCACCAACTTGCTTCATTTTGGACTCAGGATGTTCCGTGCACATGATAACTGATAAGGATTGATTCAATCACCTCACCTTAAGAAACGGAGCTGGAAGAATGCAAACCGGTAAGAAAGATGCGGCCATTGCTATTGAGGGATCCGGAGAGGTGTCACTTGCTACCAGTGACACCTTCATCACACTCTCAGATGCCGTTTGGGTCCCCAAGTCCACAGTGAATCTAATCTCACTTGGAGCCTTAATGACCAAAGGTGCCTCTCTACTTGTCGATTCTTCAATCAATCTGAGAACTTTCAAGCTGTGGTAATTGTCTCCTCTCAGGTTCAATCATCAACAATTTATTCGTAATAAATATGGCGCAAAAGTCAAACTCATGTCACTTCTCCCAAGCCGAGCTGTCCAAAATACATCGTTCATTTGGAAACGCCAGCATTGCGAGGATGGAGAAGTTTCTGAATCAAACAATTCCTCCCAATCTCAAAAACAAGTTTCAATGCCTGAGTTGTCACAAATCCAAGATCACTGCTCAGCCCTTTAAGCATCAACAGCGTGTTGCCAAAAAAGTCTTTGACAAGATTCATCTGGATCTCATGGTAACCATCTCACCAACTGCCAAGGGAGGTTACAGGTATATTATGAACCTTATTGACTCATTCTCTGGCTATATCTCCTGCTTTCCTCTTAGATCCAAAGGCAAAGCGGCGGACTTGATTATCTTCATCATTTAAAACCAACATCAGAAAACCAACCGGTATCCCAGAGAGGTATGCTCTGATGGAGGGGGAGAGTTTGTGAACACCAAGCTTCAATCTTTCTAAAAACAACACCACAAAAATAAAATAACAACCAAACCATACCACTCAAAAAACAATGGAAAAGTCAAACGGGCTAATCGCACAATCATGGAGTCTACTCAAGCAACCATATCCAACACTGGACTACCCAAATCCGTCTGGCACAAAGTTGTGCAAGGATGTTGTTTGATGCTCAATCAGATCCCTAAAGTAAAAGGCGATGACTCTCCTTGGTTTTAGATGCACGGCAAGCTCCTACCTGACAGCTATATCAGACCTATAGGCACCTTGCTCACTTAAAAATTGAATCAAACTGAAGTTTGGTCCAAACTTGACAAAAAGAGAGCACCTGGTGTCTTGATTGGATTTAATCCCCAACTGTTATCGTACAAGATTGTCAACTCATCCAGCAAGATCATCAACTCTAAAAATGTAATCTTCAACAATCAACAACCAATAACCATCCCTCTCATAGATCTGGAAACCAAACACCCAACACTAACCCTTGGACAATCCACACAAGAACCCAAGGTCAATCCAGTTAATCAAATGCCGCAGGTCATCAAAGAGGAATCTGAGGCGGCGCCCTCAGAATCAGAAGCAGTATTGGACAAATCTACGGACAGCAGCTCATCCATTGAAAACAATCTCTGACCAACACTTCAAGACAGAGGCCAACTATCCAAACCAGAGAGGTATGGCTTCTTATCTGAAAGACTTCCCAAAAATCTGCAAGAAGCCATGAAGATCCCCATATGGAAAGATTCAGCTCTTTGTAATTTCAACTCAATCAAAGATCAAGAGGTATGGGAAGAACCAGATGATAATGAAGTCACTAACCCATTGAACACCGTGCCAGTATTAAAAATAAAGCAAAACGCCCACGGAGAGCCAGTTACCTACAATACTCAACTGTGCATTCAGGGTTTCAACCAACGCTATGGTCTTGACTACTTGTAAACCTACGCGCCTACGGGTAAGGTGGCCTCCTTGAGAGCTTTTCTCACTTAGGCAGCTGACAAAAACCTGCAACTGATTCAAATTGATGTCAAAGGCGCCTTTCTTCATTCAACTCTTGAAGAAAGCGTCTACATCAAAACACCATTTGGCTGTAACAGAAAATCCAAATATCTCCGACTGAAGAAATCCCTCTATGGTCTGAAGCAAGCACCCAGAAACTGGTACCGCATGTTAAGCAATTGGACCAAATCTCAAGGATTTGAAGAGTCCAAAGGGGATCCTTGATTGTACATTGGCACCAACAAGACATCAGTGGTATTCTTCCATGTCAACAATCTCATTGTGGCCAGAGATGTAAGCGGCTTCAAGGATGCCTTTCTATCTAAATTTTGCAAATCTTCATCCCACAAACCCAACACCTTGCTTGGCATGAAAGTGGAACATTGTGACGGCCTAATCCTACTGTCACTGCCACTACACATTGAGAAGGGACTGAATGAATTCAGCATGGCAAACTGCCAACCCTTATCCATGCCTTGCACTCCAGGACTCCACCTCCAGCCAGCTGACAATGAAGACGATAAAAGGTTTTTGGAACTCAATATCAGATATTTGTCACCTATTGGGTGACAGAACTTCATTGCAGGTCTTGTGAGACCAGACATCTTCTTCGCCGTCTCCAGTCTGGCCAAATATTGCAATCAACCCGGTCTGAGCCACTGGAATAAAGTTCTACATGTGTGGAAGTATCTCTCAAGAACCAAGGATCTCACTCTGACACTTGGTCCTTGTTCAATCTCCGATTGACTTGTGTGCTTCAGAAATGCCACTTGGGGTGATGACCTGGTCTCAAGAATTTCCCAAAGCGGATTCATCTGTTCATTCAAAGGAAGTCTGCTATACTGGACCAGTAGGCACCAACAGTGCATCACGCACTCCTCTACCGAATTGGAATGCGTGGCTCTGCCAAGTTATCACTTAGAAGCGCGTTTGTTGAAGACACTAATTGAGGAGATGTACAGATTTCAATTCAAATGTCCTTTACACCTCATTGACAACAAAGGGCTAGGTGAAAAATAAAGATGTTTGGCTCAAATTTGAAAGTTAAACATATCAAACTCAAAACAAAAAGCTTGAGAAATGACTATGAGAATGGGCTTAAAGATGTTTGGCTCATTCCTTCCGTCTCTATGACTGCCAATGCATTCACCAAAGCAGCCAACAAGGTCTCAATAACAAAATTTGTAAATACATTTAGCTCTCTATATCACTGATTCTTGAGTTGAAGGGGGGTGTTAGAATCAACACTCACTGCACTATCTTATTGCTGTTGACTCTCTCTTTCTAAGAATGTTATCAATGCAGTTATCAAAACATATGTCCCTATATTTTCAAGAGAACACAACTGAATTAGTGCGTGCTCTAATACCCTAATTTCTCCTTGAATTGTGTACTGAGCGTGTTTCCTTAGTTTTATTTCCTTATATTTTCTCACTTGCCTTTTCCACTCCAATGGTACTCTGCGGCTACCCGGACTCTATTTTCTACATGAACCAGTGCAGAAACTCTTACCATCAAGATGGGTAGACTAAACTCGTCAGGCACTCTGTCAGCCTCCTGGATGCCAAGACCCTTGGTTTCCTTTAGCTACCAGAGGTGATAGAGTAAATAATAAATATATTATTCAATAAATGCAGCAAAAATCCGTAGATTATTTGGATTAAGCTTATTGCAAGGTTAAGTGGTTTGGTTATTGTTTATTGTTTTAAATCAATATAAATAAATTGATTATTAAATATTTTTATAGAGGGGCCAAAATTATATTGGGGATCTTTAACACCTCTCTTCAGAAACATGTATTCCTGGTTACTTTGGGCTCTTCAGTTTCAAGAATATTTGACCCAAAGATAATATGTATATAAAATACACAGTGGAGTGGCAGGGCCTTGTAGCCAAGCTACCACGACAGAGAAAGGATAATAAAACTTACTGGTATATTATTAAATCCTTTGGGTATCTTTTTAAGATGTGCACTGATGGGTTAAACCTGAATACTGGGGTTATAAGGTTTTTCAGCAGTTTTAATTGATAAAAAAGAGGTTGAGGAAGGATATTATGGATCAGACTTTTCCATAAATCACTTACTTATCTCTTTTAAGTACTTGATTACCTTGGCATGGTTTCTGGATATAAATATAACTGGGTCTCTGCCCATCAATATCCTCAAAAGAGCTCTTTGTTTATAGATTTTGGAGTCCCAACATTGTCCTTCTGAGGGGTGCAGGGGCTCAAAGGGAC
Organism: Puccinia polysora; assembly: GCA_025617555.3. Taxonomy (NCBI): domain Eukaryota; kingdom Fungi; phylum Basidiomycota; class Pucciniomycetes; order Pucciniales; family Pucciniaceae; genus Puccinia; species Puccinia polysora. Next base: position 11,481,369 of record CM062639.1, on the reverse strand, counting down.
GGACACTAAGGCTAGCAGGGTAACCAGGGGTAGCCTTTCATGTGTTCTTGGTGCTATAGCACGGGTATCTAAATGTTCCCAGTAATTTAATAATTATATTAATAGACATTTCTAAGGACATCTTGATGTCAGCTAAGTTCTCATTATGTATTATATAACTGGAGTAAAAGTCCTAATATTTATTTTACTCCTTATTTTCTACTTTCAGTTGATTTAATAAGATAATTACTTAAAAATATAAGTCATGTGAATTCATGTAATATTTTTACATCATTAGTTTTCTTAGTATGTCACAAAGATATTGATTCCTAGTAATTTTCATAAAAGTATATTAAAGTATTTTAATATATTTTTAGAAGTTGTCATTGTCTTATTTTTCACATTCTTGGTACTTTGAATTATATTAAATAAAAAAATACGTATAAGAATTATTTATGCATTTTTATCCAATATTATTTATTTTTAAACTTTCTACTATCGACGGGAACATTTATTACATATTTAGAATGTTCCCGTGTAGGTTGTAGAATGTTTACGCCGTAACTGAGCCTCTCAGGCTGCCTGTCACTCTGTCAACCCGTAGTCCCGCGGCTGCGTACTTGTCAGAGGCCCGGGGCTGCGTACACGACCTTAAAGGAGTGACAGGGCTGTATCTCAGCCACGCGTGGGTGCATTGGCTCCCGTGGCTGCGTGCAGGAATTGTGACAAAAAACATTTCCGCCCGTAACTCCTAAAATATACACAAAACCTCAATTCTGACTGAATTTTAGGTGTGAAACTCATACGTGACATGGTGTGTGAAATATTTTATTGGCCAAAAAGCTCAATAATGGAGCCGTAGTATTTTGGTTTTTCTTTCCTTAATTATTTAAAAATACAAGGAGTTGGATTTCAAGGGTGGGGTCAGTGAGTGACCCTACCTAATTTTGGGTGGATAACCCATTTCTATAATAATATTTATGGTTTTCCTACCCCTTCTTAGGTTAATTGTATTATTATTATTTTTATTTTATTTGATTTACTTATGCAGCTTGCTCTTCAATAGTAGCAAGCTGACACACTCAATCAATCAAAGCGGTTAGAACTTCAATGGTCCTACCACCAAATCCCACTTTGATTTTTCCGTTGACATTTCTCAAGAAACAACCTCAATCTCAACACACCTCAATCAAAGATACTCTGCAGCCAGCTCGTCTAATTGTAAGGATGTTAACATCAAAATCAACTCAAAAATCAGCAATCACTCATCTTTTCCTCATTTCAGATTGTTCAAGGCGCTTGAGTTCATAATCTTCCCATCACAGCTGGCTTCCCCGGTTAAACCCATTGGCCAATGTAATTGCTTTCCACACTAGTGCCGGTATCACGCCAGCTGCTTATTGACATCCTTTTCTTTCTAAAGTACAGGAGTTTGTTTCCTCATTATCTTCATCAACTGATCAACTCCATAACTTAGTCAATTATTTCACCCGTTGGTTTATCTTTTTTATACTCTCTTTGTAAAAGACAATGAGGAATGATAAACCTGAACCAGGCTGATAGATTTCAAATGTTTCAGGAAATGATTAGAAACCAGTAAAGGATAAAACATACGATGGAAAGACAATAAAACAAACAGGAACACTGTCTCTACGGGCTGAATTATGGCCCTAAAGAGGACTACATAGAGAAGTGACACTGGAGACTGAGGAGTGACGGAACTACGCTGGTGGATGAGAGCTGATCGACGCTGGTGGATGAGAGCTGATCGAATGAGAGGTCAGTTTCATCCTGAGGTTGAGATGAAGTTAGAGTCAGAATTGATGCCTACCCAGCTATTGTAGTCTTGAGGATGATATGGTTTGCGAGTTCGAAGTTGATTACCGATTCCATCCGATTGAGTCAATTTGTCGAGTTACCGTGAGTGATCTCACAGTAATGAAGGAAAGAGCGGGGAAGACGTAGGACAAGAAGAATCAAGTAAAAGGTTAAGTAGATGAGACCAGGTTGAGAGTACCAGTCGGGTCTTTCAGCGGATGAGTCAAAGTACACATGAGTGGCAGGTAGTAACATGTAGTGGGACGGACGACAGCCGCGACAGTGCGTGGGAGTATGTAAGAGGACACAAAAAAAAAAATAGAAGAAGGAGACGTAAAAGAATGAGACAGGTAACAGACAGAACATTGTGAGAACAACAATCAACACTCTTTAGTTCATACTCATATCTTAATTGTGACTCATCGTGTTCTTTTCTTATATGCGATCAAAACACAGTCTGGTCTTGGTTTCCACCTCAAATCTTTACAGAGGAAAGGGTTTTTTTGCTTATAACCTTTAGGTGTGGCTATATAGATATCTTTGGACAGGGCGGCATGGAGAAAAGCACTTTTTATGTCAAAATGTCTGTTGCGTAATTTTTTTTGATAGAAATGGTGAGAAGAGAGAGAACGGAAGGAAATTTTCTAGCCAGAGAAAAGGTGTCTTTGTAGTTGACTCCGGGGATTTGTCAAAACCCCTGAATGCGGAGATGAGCTTTCTTTCTTTCAGCAAAGGAAGCAGTGGCTGGTTTCTTTTTAAGAACCCAGCTGGCATGGAGGTAGGAATTGTTTATGAAGTGGCAGTCCTCCCACATGTCCATTTCTTCTATACTTTTCAGCTTTTTATCCATAGGTTCCTCCTACAATTCAGGGATCTTGGTCTTAAGGTCCAGGGGCTCCTCAGAGAGATAGGAGTATTTGGTGGGTTCCATTCTTTATATTTGAAGTCTCAATTTGTATCCAGTCCCATGATGAGGATTGTCCGTGGGCACCAGTGAGGAAGCAAAATTTTCAAGATCTTCACTGCTGTTGGAGGTTTCTGAGGGATAATCAAAATCAGGATTTGCAACATCCAAGGAAGTAGGTTCCATGGGAATGACAGGCAGAGGAAGTTCAGGAAACGGCACAGGGTCCAAGTAGGGAAGTAAATTACCCAATTGAGTTAAGTTTGACCAGATGAGAGATGATTTTGATACTGCAGAAACAAAATAAAGAAAGCAAAAATTCTTAGTTTCAATTATTCTACCCATTTTTCTGAGAATACAGTACCATGAAAGTTCATCATTATAGCCAATGAGAATTCCAACAGAACCTTCAGGTGCAAGTTCAGAGCCAGATTCATGAGTTCAAAGCAGGTGGGAAGCTCAATTTCCAATGGAATGAAAATAGCTGAGAGGAAGGGATTGTTGTTTGAACAGCTTCTGGGGGATTTTTTGGATTTGTGAACATGGATTCAATTCAGAGTCAGGGAGGCCGCAAAAGAAATGTTGTGCCAGTAGCAGCTGTTCACGCCAGAGTTGGCCAGTAAGGAGCGGATATATTCTAGGATAGATTGGTTAAATCTTTCAGAAAGTCCGTTCTGTTGAGGAGTGTAAGGGTCAGAGTATCTGGTTTTGATGAGTTAATCTCTACAGAACTGGGAAAGTTCAGCATTAACAAATTTGCCTCCACAATCAGAGTGTAGGACCAAAGGAAAATAGCCAAAAATTTTGGCCTCCAGACTCAGGACATTAAATAGGAGCTCTGGTACGTTGCTTTTGCTCTTTTTGGGCAGGGCAGCACAGTATCAAGTTTTGCTATCCACAACAGTGAGGATGAATTGGCATCCATTCATGGAAGGAGGAGACAGCAGACCAATGATATACATATGGAGTTCTTCAAAGGGCTGCAAGGCAGGAGAATTTTCTCTCTTGAAACTGGCTCTGGTGATTTTGGAAAGAGAGCAGACTTTGCAATTTTGATGAATTTTTACAGGGATTCCCAGGTTGTGCCTTATACAATGATAACTTACATGTCCTACAGACTTGTGGAGATGTTCTTCCAAAGAGAGGAGACAACTTGGAGCAGACTGGTGGAATCAAAGCCCATGAAGATTGTTGTAGTAGCAGCAACTGGGAAGGATTCTTGCATCCATGAGAATCTGTAATGAGTTGGTTTCAAAGATGATATTTTATTCCTCCAGCAGGAGACATCAAACAGATGGGAGATTGAAAGCCAAATCAGGAACATAGAACATTTTTTTTAGCAAGAGGTCACTGTGTTTGTTGGGTAGCTTTATGGAGCCTTTCCCCTTTATTTTTAGGTGTTCTACTCTGGATACGGTTTCAACTACTTCTTCTTCATTTGTGGAGAGAGAAATGAACAGCTTGGAGTCAGATACCATGTGAGAAGAGCATCCTGAGTACACAATGAAGAGGGAGGAATCTTGAAGGTGAGAATTGTTGAGAGGAAATCTCCTGAATCCAGCACCACTCCCATTCCCACCTACAACCTGTCCCCAACCTGTCACAGGCAACCATTCCCGCTTTCTTCAGCTTTACTCCACCATCTTGCTCCATCATCTCTCCTCGCTCCATCATCTCCTCCTCTGCTCCATCATATTGGCTCCACCGCTCTCCTCCGCTCCATCATCTCCTCTCCACTCCATCATCTCTCATCCATTTATTCTCAAGCACTCCATCATCTCAATCATCACATCAGCCTCACTCACATACAATTCTCCCTCAATTACCTTCTCCAACTATCCCCAACTCAAGCCTTGATAATCAACAACAATCCTCACATCTCACAATCCAAGACTTTGGAAGATCAGCCCCAACCTCAAAAATCTCACTCAATTTCCCTCATCTGGTTCACATGTGAGGTTGCTTCAATCAAGAACCCAAGACGTCCTACTGATTCATTTTGGTTACTCTTGTGCTTTGTCACTTAGTCACTTGTCCCGTCCTGCTCTCACTGTGTCATCTCATTATCTTTTCTTTCTTATCATTTGAGCGCTCTACTTTGTCCGTGACCACACTGAGTGAGATTCTATTCAACTTGTTTCCAGTCACTACTTTCATTTTTATGACAATTGTTAATCTTTCCCTTTCAGTCTTTTGGTTTAGGTAATTAAGAATTCTTGAACTCTTCACGGTTAAAAGCCAAAATTGCTGCAACTCTACCAACAATCTTGAGCAATAACATGGATTCAAATTCTTCACCTGGACCAACGAATCTCAACTCCCCTCTCCTCAAAACCCTCAAAGACTCCATCCCCACTCTCTCAGAGTCAAACTTCTCACTTTGGCGCTCAAAGATCATGACCATTTTCGCTCTTAAGGTGTCGCTAAATGGCTTCAATCACCTGATTCCAAAAAATTCCCCCCCAAAATTAATCTTGAATTGGTAGGATAAATATTGGCCAAGCTCGATAATCAAACATACATTAACTGCATCAAGGACCACCACCTTACCAATGGGATAGAACTCTGGAAATCAATCAACAAATTTTATGCTTCATCTCAAACAGCAAACAGGTCTCAAGTATTCTTTAACTTCCTCAACCTTCAGTTTGACACAAAACACGTTGACAAGTTCATCACCAAAGTCAAGGCCTTTCTCATTCAAATCTCAGAAATCAGAATCAAAATGGACAAGGACATAGTTGCGTGTCTCATACTCTCCAAATTTCCTCCAGAGCTCAAACATCTCAAGACACCAATTACTCACTTGCTCAGAGAATCCAAAATTGATGGCACCTTGATCCTCCAACATCTGAATCAGATTAAGAACAAAATTGCTGCAGGTACCTACGCTTCTGCTATTATGAAAGGGGGGCGCGAAGCAGGAAGTTGTCAAATGCCAATCAACCTGCTATAATTCACATTCATCCCATCCCAAATATGCCTGCTGGTGGCTGTATCCTCACGTCCGCCCAAACTTCAATAACAACGCCAAACCTAATGAAAACAAACCTGCATCTGGTAACTTATTTTCACTTCCTAAAACTTTGCCATGACCAACTCCAAACTCCTCACCAAAAACGCTATCATCTTGGACTCTGGCGCATCCCAATCTATGTTAAATTCACACAATTTTTGTGAAACTCTGGAAGAAGACAACAATCAAATTCAAACGGGAAAGGAAAATTCATCACTGTACGCTGAAGGTGTCAGAATCGCTAATCTTATGTTGGAAAGCTGCAATGTTCATCCTAGTCAATCACTCTACGTCCCTCAACTAGCTGTGAATCTGGTTTCCTTGGGATAACTGTTGAATAAGGGCTGCTCCCTTCATCTCTTGAGTCCTAGCAACTTTGTGGTAAAGTTTAAGCAAGAAGAGATTCTTTCCAGATTGATCAAAGACAATCCCCTGGTAATCAAGGACCTCTCCCTCTCTCAGTCAGAATCAACGCATGCTTTTGTCACTCTCACTAATCTGCACAAGCGTTTTGGCCATCCGCACCTGATCAGACCAAGCTTCTGTCAAGTGACTTTCTAAAGATCAGGTGGAACAATCTTTCATGTGAATCCTGCCCCCTAGGTAAAATTCACAGATCATCCTTCAAGGTTCATATGCCCCACTGCACCAAACTGTTTGTTAGAATACATGCCAATGTTTGTGGACCAATCAATCCCATCTCCAAGACTGGCAATTCGTACTTCCTACTGCTCACCAACAAATTCTCCCGCTTCAAGGTCTGTATTTGCATTAAACTCAAATCCAACGTAACAGATGAGATCATCAAGTTTATCAAAATACACTCAAATCAATTTGGATATCAACTCAAGTGAATGCATTCTGATAACAGTGGAGAATTAATTAACTCCAAACTCTCAAATTTCCTTTTGGATTTGGGTATCATACACACCACATCCGATTCTCATACACCACAACACAATCCTTTTGCCAAGCTAGGAAACCAAAAATTAGTTGAAGCTTCTAGAACCACTCTCATTGACATGTCTATCCCCATCAACTTATGGGTTCAAATCCTAGTGGGATGCTGCAAAATACTCAATCTCCTACCAGCCAAGGAACTTAAATTAAGTCCTTTGGAAATGTGGAACAGAATCAAACCCAAACTCAACCTGATTTGAACCCTAGGATCCAAAGCTGTTGTCCTAAATCTCCGTCACAACATGGGGATATTTGACCAGAAGGGTTGGGAAGGAATCCTTGTGGGTCATGACCTACAATTCAACTCCTATCAAATCTTTGTTCCAGAGATTGGAGAAAAAATTTGTTCTAAACATGTAAAAATTTTTGAAAATGTGAGGCTAACTGAATCTTCTTCCCCATGCAAACCTCCTTTTGACTCCCTACTTCAAACCGGTTCCAATCTTCTGGACACTCTACTCTCAACAAATCAAAATAAGCCCGCACTTGACCCTCCAAACCCTAGTGGTTCTGAAACCACGGCCTCATTGCAGGCCAACAAACCCTTCTCCGACCTTGAAAACTCTAAAGAATCACCCCTAACCAATCAGTCAAGCTCCGAGTCCTCTGACAATTAGGACCTAACTTCCCAACTCACCCCCTTGGTTATCAACCTCAGGGATTGCTCCAGCCTCCAACGTTCTCAAATTTATGGATTTCTCACCAGAACAGTTCCTCAAAACTATGAGGAGGCAAGTCGCTCACCAGATTATCCAAATTGGGCTCTAGGCATGAAAAAAGAACTTGATGGAATTGAATCCATGGGAATCTAAAGTGGCTGTCACGTACTACCGGAAGGCAAAAAAGCGCTGTTGACGGTATGGGTTTATTGGCTCAAAGTTGACCCAGACAACGACGGTCTCATCTTCAAGGCCACATTATGTGTCCAAGGATTCAGGCAGTTGGAATTCTTCAACTACAGAGAAACTTACGCACCCACAGACAAATCACAACACTCTGGAGGATGCTGGTCTACACATTTCACCACAAGCTGCCCGTCACCCAGATGGACATCATGTCCACGTTTCTACATGCCAAACTAGACAAAGATATATAAATCAAGGCTCCTTCTGGATACAACACCTCCTTTCCCTATCTTAAGTTGAATAAAGCCCTGTACGGGTTAAAACAGGCGCCAAAAAGTTGGTTCAATACTCTCAAGCAGTGGATCCTTGACCAAAAATTTGTTACCTCTTCTGCCAATCCTTGTCTTTTCATAAGTCAGTCCGCTCAGATCTTCATTTTCTGCTACGTTGAAAATCTCGTTATCATTTGAAACTTGGAATACTTTTGAGCAAGACTGAAGTCAAGATTTTTCATCTCACATGAAGGTCCCCTCACCAAAATCCTTGGCAACTATCTTTTTAATGCCCCAAATGGACCTTGCCTGCATCAACCCGACCACATTGATACCGCCCTGACTGAGCTTGGGCTCTCTGAGTCAAAACCAATCAACACACCCATAACCCACCACATTGCTCTCAAACCTGCAACAGATGCCAATGCCTCTGATTTCTCCAACCTAAACATCAACTACTGCTCGGAAACGGGTTACCTCAACTTCATAGCCACCCAAACCCGACCAGATCTCTCTTACGCAGTCTGCTCTTTGTCCAGATTCAACGCAAAACACGGTCTCTCTCACTGGAAAGAAGCCAAGCATGCCTGGCAATACATAAGAATGACTCAGAATCCTGCACTTTTCTTGAAGAAAGACTCTTTCAGCTTTGATCTTGAGTCCTGGATGGACTCGGACGGAGTTAATGATCCCATTTCAAGGAGAAGTCATACCGGCTATTTGATATTTCTCTACAGCTGTGCCGTATTGTAGCACAGCAAGATTCAGCCCACAGTTTCACTCTCCTCAACCAAAGGCAAAATTAAATCACTGGTCTTGGAAACACAAGAAAAAATCTGGATCCTAAATCTGCTAAAAGATTTGAATCCATCCATCTCTCTCTCCCACTGTTCACATATTGACAACAAGGCCCTGAACAACCTTGTTAACTTCAAATCCTATCACAGCGCACTCAAACACGTAGAAACTCAAATCAAATGGCTCTGAGAACAAAACAATGCAAAAATCCTTTGCACCAATCTCATTCCTTTGGAATCAATGTTGGCAAACCCTTTGACAAAATCCGCTATTAACCCGCAGTCAAGCACCTCACCAATACGATAATGCAACCTCTCATATGAAGACGGCGGCGTGTTGAGAGGAAATCTCCTGAATCCAGCACCGCTCCCATTCCCACCTACAACCTGTCCCCAACCTGTCACACGCGACCATTCCCGCTTTCTTCCGCTTTACTCCACCATCTTTCTCCATCATCTTTTCTCCGCTCCATCATCTCCTCCTCTGCTCCATCATATCCGCTCCACCATTCTCCTCCGCTCCATCATCTCCTTTCCGCTCCATCATCTCCTCTCCGCTCCATCATCTCTCATCCGTATATTCTCAACCGCTCCATCATCTCAATCATCAAATCAGCCTCACTCACATACAATTCTCCCTAAATTACCTTCTCTGACTCTCCCCAAATCAAGCCTTGATAATCAAGAACAATCCTCAAATCTCACAATCCAAGACTTTCAAAGATCAGCCCCAACCTCGAACATCTCACTCAATTTCCCTCATCTTGTTCACATGTGAGGTTGCTTCAATCAAGAACCCAAGACGTCCTACTGATCCATTTTGTTCACTCTCATGCTTTTTCACTTAGTCACTTGTCCCGTCCTGCTCTCACTGTGTCATCTCATTATCTTTTCTTTATTATCATTTGAGCGCTCTACTTTGTCCATGACAACACTGAGTGAGATTCTATTCAACTTGTTTCCAGTCACTACTTTCATTTTTATGACAATTGTTAATCTTTCCCTTTCATTCTGTTGGTTTAGGTAATTAACAATTCTTGAGCTCTTCAAGAAGTGAAATTGCTAACATGATCTTCAGGCTTGGCCTTTTGGGAAGGGTTAAGAGGGAAAAGATGAGGGTTGAGCAGCCAGCATCTGGATTCCGGATGAGGAGCGTTAGGGTTTTGCCAGTCACGTTTACATTTGGTGGATTTGGACGTAATGAGAGACGTAGGATGGTCTTTGGAGGAAGAATGAAGTTTGAGGTTGTTAAAGTGGACCCTGAAATGATTGAGAAAAATATTGGGAACAACCTCTTTATTCGAGTGGGTGATTGGACCCTTTAGATGATCCAGAGAAGGGGGAAGCTTTTGTAGGATGGAGTAGGCAATGATGTCAAAAGGAATAGAGATACTGGTTTCAACAATCTTGGTGATTGAGGCCTGAATTTGGTGATAAACAGTTGGATGTTTTGCAAGTTGAATTGGATTGCGCAGAATTCCTTGAATAATCTAGCGTGGTTACAGGCATTGCAGGAGGCAAAAAACCGGTTAATAGATTTCCAGATGAGTTTGGCATTACCTTCATTAGCCTGATAAATGACATTGAAGTGGATACAGGCATCAAGCTTGGAGGTAAGCAGAGTCACTAGTTTGATGTAAACAATGGGATCCAATTCTACCAATTTGAAGATCAGCAGTTTCCAGAGCATTTGAATCTTCAAGAGATTGGTTGTCCTTTATTTCCACAGGGAGAAGTTATCCAGGTTCAGAAGAGGGATGGAATCAAGAGATCCTTTTGCAATACTGGACTGGAAGCTGTAGCTCACTATGTAGTACTGTTCTGTTTTGTTGATTTTTTGAGGAGGAGGGGATTGTTTGTAGCAACTTTGACTTTTAATCTTGATGAAAATGAATGAGATTTCATTGTTTGTAGAAACTTTGACTTTTAATCTTGATGAAAATGAATGAGATTGCTAGAAAACACAAACCAGAATTGAAAGAACAGGCGTGTTTTTTTGGAAATACAACAAACAAAGTGAGCATTATGGCTCTTATCAGTGTTTACACAGCATACAAGTATGAGTCAAGGATAAAAAGGAGTTTCAACACAGAAAAAGATGAAATAGCCTCTGATAAAGGATGATCTCCAGAGATTACCAACTTTAAGCGTAGTTGTTGGTCTTTGCATCAAATTATTCAAATCAAATAAGCGTGGGATTCTTGAGATTGGAAGTTCCAGAAGAATTAACTGAGTATATTCACCAGGAGCCTAGTTGGATGGCATAAGGTTTAGCCTTGAAGCATTGAAGATGATGAGAGCGTTGAAGTTGGAGTTTTCTCCCAGGAGCTCTAATTGAAGGAGGTCAGATTCAAAGGCCAAAGAAGTCCTTAACCTTGATGATGACAATATGGGGATTCCTCAACATCTAAGCAGACAACAAGGGGAAATTGTGAGCATCCAGGGGTGATATAAGCGCATGCAAAGAATAAAGCAGCACGTGGAACATTGTAAGATTGGCTTTTTTTGCCTAGAGCTTCAGATTTAGGGATAAGAACAGTCCAATTGAATATCAAAGGTGTGTAGAATGCCAGGATAAGGCTATTTGAGAAATATAAATAGGAAAAGGAAATGAAGTGAAAGAAAAATAGAAAAATATATAAGAAAGAAAAAGAAATATTTTAACAATAAGGCCATTTGGCTAAGGTGGCCCATCCACCCTGATGGGCCCATGAAGGCCCATTTCCCAATTGACTGGAAAATGTGTTTTGGCGCCCAAATGCCCAAAACCAATAACATGCACATAGGCCCATGTGGCCCATGTGATGTCCAATGGGCTGTGAATGCCCATTTGTGCATTCCATTTGGATTACACACTAATATGCACATTACCTGAGTGCATCTGTATTTAAAACCTTTTGGCCTCTGCAACACTCCTCCTACTCTTAAAACTTTTTATATCCTTTAGAGAAAACCTTGGGGTGCATATTAATGATATAATTGTATAATCTAAAACTCCTCAGGATCGCATCACACATTTTGAAGAGGTGCTGCAGCAACTTGGAAAGAATAACCACTTTTCAAAAGCCTCTAAGTGAAAATTCCATACTCATTCTCTCCATTTTTTAGGTTTCATAGTCTTGCAGCAAGGACTATTGATGGACCCAGCCAAGAGACAAAGCATATTGGAATGGACCTCACCTTCTCTGGTCAAATATTTTAAAATATTTCTTTGATTTAGTAATTTTTTCACATGTTTTTGTGAGCATTACTCCAAGAAGAAAATTAGTATTAAAAACATTCATCAGAAAGACACTCATTTTGTTTTTATTAAAGATGCTTCTTTTCATTTTGAAGCTCTAAAGAAGGCCTTTCCAACTGCTCCAATAATTTCTCATTTTAAAAATCCATCTTGAACTATTGTGGAAACAGAAGCAAGTGACTATGCAATTGCAGGAGTAATCATTCAGTTTTATTCTTCTTCTTCTCTTTTTCATCCCATAGCCTTTGAGTTTTGCAGACTTCTTTCTGCAGAGCTTAATTATTATTTTCATTTAAACAGAATTAAGCAAATCCTTTACTGTTTGAAGGAATTGTGTTCATACCTGCTGAGTATTATGGAACCCTTTGAGGTCTTAACTGATCAAAATTTTTATTAACTACTTTCTGAGCTCAATATTCCTTACACTCATACAAGCACATTGGGCCAAACAACTTGGAAATCTTAAAATTACTTTGACATACCTCCCCAGGAAAAAAGAGGTAGAAATTGATCTTTCATCACCTTGGCAAAACATTTACCCAGGCGGGTGAGCACCTTTGCCAACAACAAACCTGAAAACATTAGGACACCCTTCAAAAATCAACTACCCAACAATGTTCAATCATCACCCACCCTTCAGAAAAGGCTTCCAAACTTTAACAAGCTCAAATTGACCATCCAAATTTTAAAACATTTTACAGAGTGAAAAATTATTAGATGGTGATTGAATTATTGATGAAAATGGTTATTTAGTTTTGAAAGCTTTTATAGTAGTACCTGATAATACTTGATTTATTTTAAATATCTTGCAGTCTTGGCACAAATACCCACTTTCTGTTCCTCATTTGCAGGATAAAACCTAGCAGTTGATTGCATAAGACATCTATTGGCATGGTATGACCAAGGAAGTAAAATACTGTGTTAACACCTGCTATGATTGCAATTGTAACAAGTTACCAAAACTTTGGAAGTATGTGCTGCTCCAGCAGCTTCCCATCCTGCCTATGACTTAGCAATTGTTGCAAATGGATTTTATTTTGCCATTACCTATTTCTCATTGTTATGATTATATTTTAGTAGTAGTATATTGCTTCTCAAAAATAGCTTTATTTCTTTGCATTACTGTGAACGCCTCTTTGGAAGACCTATCTTTTTTTTTAGAATATGTATTTCTTTAAATGGACTACCTTATGATATAGTGAGTGATGGTTGATCTTTGTTTGTCTCTAGCTTCTGGATCTTGCTATTCCAGCACTTGAAGATCACATTCAAATTATCAAAGTCTTACCACATGCAGATGAATAGGCAAAGAAAGCAAGTTAATCAGATTCTTGAAAGGTATCTTTGAATTTATGTCTCCTATCAACAGGAAAATGGTTTCAATTGCTCCCATTACCCACATTTGCCTACAAAAATTGCACTCATTCCTCCACTAAACAGTGGCCTTTACAGACTCTTAAAGGAAGAACCCCAACCATTGGTTCCATTCATGTAGTAACTTCTGAACCTGCTACCAATTATCTTACCCACATACAATCCATTCAATTGCAACTTCAATGAAACCTTGAAGCAGAAAAGCAGCACTACAAGGAGAAAGCATGTGAGAATTATTGGCCCACAAGCTTAGTTAAAGAGCAGTATTTCAAGCAAACGAAATGCTGATAGAATACTTTCTTATTATTTATCCTTGATATGAGGCAGAGGCAATGGAAAACTTTTGAATTTGAATTAATTGATGCATTAATTGGTGGAAAAGACCAGGGAGAAGAGCTCCTTAAATACAAAATATGGTACTCATGTGGAGCTCATGTAAGGACAAGCAAAAGGCAAAAATTCTTCCCTAAATGAGCTCAACAGGCTCTACAAGCACTGTTACTTGTTTTGGGCTTACTCAGCCAACATTCACTTAGTTCTGAACCCTTTCAAGCAGCCTGTACCGGTTGAATTTTGTGTTTCCACCCTCACAGGGCTGAACCAGCCCCTTGCTGGTTGTATATTACTACCAGCCCTTTTACCTGTTTACCTCTCACTTCTAACCATAATGGCCCTTTCTATACACTCACAGTCCTGGTTGCCTCCTGCAACCAGGCCCATGGCCCTCAAAATGGCCAGGGTGGACCCAGAATCACTCTGGGTCCAGCCAAGAAATCATGAGGGGGGGTTTAACCGGCCATCCTGTGCACCCCCTCCCTTCTTTGCTCAAATCCCCTGGGGAGGTGTTCAAATGCCCCTCCAGGGGCCCTGGGGTTGATACACTTAGGAATTGACACACTGAAGGTAGGCTGGGTGTTTTTCAGGCCCACCCAACCCAATTTTTGCCTCCCCCTTTGTAAGGGCGGGGGGGAGATGGACCCATCAATCTTAAGGTGGGGGGGTGATCAAGTCCCCTCCCACCTTTCCAGTTGCCTTTGTTTCAACTAGCTGGCTGGTCTGGTCAAGGAGGGACCAGCAATCCTCCCTCCCCCTTGCAACCAAGCAAGAGGAGGGAGGGAGGCAGGGGCCACCAGCCCCTGGGGCTGCAACCATGCCCGTGGCCCCACTCAAAGCAGGTGGGGGGACTCCAACCAGAGTCCCCTGCCCTTTACAACAGCCCTGAGTGGGCCTTTGGGCCCCGCAACTGGCCCCAGGTGAGAAACAAGGAGCCTCAAGAAGGCCACAATATTGGTGGCGGCCCCAATGGGCGGCCAAGGCCCAATTACCCCAAAAAACATACTTTGGCGGGCAATTCCTCCTGGCTAAGTATTTCCATGATAATCCATGGGCCCATAAATGCCCAGATAAGCCAATCTTGCTAAGGTGGCCCATCCACCCTGATGGTGTAAGACTCCAAACCGTGCTAGGCCGTTGCAGTTCTGCAGAGAGGGAAAGGTGCTGTTTAGGCTGCCCTCCTGAGTGTTACAAAAATATTTAAATGTAACGGAGATCAAGTTCCAGAACCTGGTAAATGAGGAATCAAGGAGTAGAGGATAAGGATGATAATAGTTTGGTAGCAACAGAAAAGCACTATCTGAGACAAGATTATGCAAGGAAAGACTTGAACAAAAGAAGTTAAAGTCTTCTTAGAGTTCAAAGAACAAAAGCTGTTGTATGTAAAAAACGCCCACACGCTAATAACTCTGGTTGTCAGCAGAAGATTGGGGATGATCAACTCAAACCCAAGCAACCTCCAGGTTCTCAATGAACCTGCCCAACTTTCCCCAATCAAGCGCTTGAAAGGTACCAGATAACTGAGGGTGGCTGTACAAGACCAAGCACAATGTTTAAGAAGCTCTAAAACAAACAGTAACTGATTTGAAGCAAGGATATCCTCAACACTTCTCAAGGGACTCAAGAGTAGGCTGGCAGAATGCAACTCCAAAGGAAGTAAAGTGAGGTGTAACACTCCAGGTCTTAAGCTTAATACAACCTCTTCAATCAATCGTGATTGGCTCCAGAAAGATGATCAAGGATCAGGACCAGTATGGTCAAAGAAAGGGATCAAGGAGTGGTATAAC
Organism: Puccinia polysora; assembly: GCA_025617555.3. NCBI lineage: Eukaryota > Fungi > Basidiomycota > Pucciniomycetes > Pucciniales > Pucciniaceae > Puccinia > Puccinia polysora. The sequence goes on along the minus strand of CM062639.1, from coordinate 11,466,043 downwards.
ACACTCAAAAATTCCAACAGACAGAATTTTTCTTCAACCAGCAAGGCTATTGGTTGGTGATAAGGGATCAGGGATCAAGGGTTTGAGTATGGAGGCTCAAGGATCAAGGGTTTGCTGATTTCATGCTGGATGATTCCATGCTCTGATGCTTCTTCCAAAAGGCAGGGGAGATCCCCTCCTTATATGGGCAGGAGGCCCTGTTAGACTATGTACAACAGATTCTACAAATAGAGCGGAAAAGGGAAGAAAATCATGTGGTCACTCGCGTCCGTCCGTGGATGGGCGCACGCAACGATACCAGAGTCACCCACCCCTCATCCAAAGGAGGACAGGGTAGGAAAGAGAAATGAACCAAAAAAAATAGGACAAATTGTGCTATGTTTCCAGGCATTTTGGTAAGGGCCTGGATCAAAGCAGAGAAAAGGGTAAAACTTCCCATCTCAGGAGTAGTTGTTCCAAACTTGATTTAATCTGAGTCAAGGTTTCATCTAAGAAGCTTTTGCATCTTTTATTTTCTGAAGAGTATCCACTGAGTCTTCAGAGAGAGTAGGAGGAGTTAGGGGCTTATCAATAGGTTCAAGCAAAAGGGACTTAGAAGAAAGAATGGGATCTAAGGTTTGTTGGGCCCGTGGATCACTTGATCTCCCTACTGTCAGCCACAAGAAAAATATATTGGTCCAAGTTTTGGAACAACCAATATGTCTTTTTAGTGGAGGGGATAGGTACTGGCCTCATCTTTCATCATCTGAAACCAAGTTCATTGGTTAAAACCACCATAGAGCCAAAGATTTTCATATTTATATAGTAAATTTTGATAATATTTTAAAATCAATTTGAAGTATGTTTTTTTTAGTATTTATTAGGGAAGTAAAACCTTGATAATGTATTTTATCAAGAAGGTGTTAAAGTTAGAGTGAGATTCTCCAGTGGAGAGATGATGAAAATTGATGAAGAGGTCTCATTTTGCCAAGAAAAGCTGATCAGAGAGTCAATGGCGCACTCAGGTGCAAGGTGAGTCAGAATGGTTAATTCAATTCACTTGATCAGGCATCAATATAAATAGACTGATTACAGAATGGCTGAAAATTTGTTGAAAGGAAATAATAACAATGAAAATAAATTATTCAATATTGAAGCATCCCAGTCCATAAAAAATAGATGAGCACATCTGATGGTGAACAATATGAATTGAGATAAAGATTTCACCAGATTTATAACTAACTTAGTATGATTTAAAGCAATTACAGTATCTATAAAACTCATGAGAATAGTGATAAGAACAAAAAAATAAGGTTCATGACAAAGGTTGCACTCAAGATTCAGGCAAAATCAATGGTAGACTAAAATTTCAACAGAGCAAGAACCAAAATAGCTTCAAATGAAAGTATGAGGAATCAGATGTGTCACAAATGTTGATATATAAGTTCCCAATGTGTTCCATTCCTTTAGGAATAAGTTATAGTAATTATATTAAACCATACTTTCTACTATGTACAGATAAATTGCATAATTTTAATCTTATCCCATGTTGTGATTTATTAATACTTTGATATACTCCACTGAGAATTGATTTTTTCCAATCAGAGGGCCCTGAGCCTATTTTTAAGGTATAAACCTTGAAAAATAATTGCAAAGAGTATACATACTCTATATGTATAATGTAAGGAAAGAAACAAGGAATTAAGAGATAGGTACACGCCAAAGCTATCAATTTACATGTAAAGAGAGGTATCTCATCATTCTGAGGATTTCTGGGACTCCTACAATGGTCATATTATTTATAGTTAATTCCTAAAATCAATCAGTTACTCCTTTTACATTGAAATGGAAGCCTTAAATTGATAAAAATACCCCCCAACAAGTACAAGTACCCCATTTCTCATTGGTTATGATGTAATAGGGCTGTGATCCCTTCTGGAAATAAGCAGGGAGAGCCTAGCACTCCCTTGAAAATTCCTTGTGTTCCCTGAGGGCACCTGTTATCTGAAAAGAGGGGGGTCTTCAACATATAGCCCCTTCCTCAGTTATTTATTATTTATGATTGATCCAAGAATACAGAAAAGTTTATCAAGACCATTGAACTGAATATCAAAAATAAGATGGACAGGGCTCTTAAAATTTAGTATTAAAATCATCAAATAATCAATTCCTGAATTCCAGGTTTGTGTGGGAATTCCTTGGGACTTTTAACATTTATTGTTACTTCAAAGGGTGTGAGTCTCCTTTTTTAAGTAAGGCTCATTTGAGCCTTATTAAATCAAATTCAGTTCACTTTTCTCTTGATAGATCTTAAGTTGAGGCCTTTTAATCATGAATTATTTGATTTGTGCTGTTTTGTAAAAGATTTAATTTGTAAAAAGTCAAAAACTGATTAAATTGTTGGTTTTGTCTTTTTTTTGAAGGTTTTACCACGGCAAAGTGAAGCCTTAGGGTTAAATACCTGAAACTTTCAAACAACCACCTCACATACTATGGGCAGTCTTTGATGATTGTGAGTGCAAAGGAAGAGACTGAGTGCAAAGGAAGAGACTAAGTGCAAGGGCAAGTGCAAGGTAGCAAGGATGACTGCAAATTGCAAACTTATGATGGGTTGACTCAACAAACAGCCAGAGGGTAAAAATTTTCCAATGGAAAAGAAGCCAAAGCAAGCATGATTTGATGAATTGATTTAGAAATATTGGAGAATGTATGAAATTAACTAACTGAGGAGACAATCTTCAAGCAGAAGACGCAGCCTTTAATCCAACTCCTTATATTTTTAAATAATTAAGGAAAAAAAGACCAAAATACTTTGGCTCCACTATTGAGCTTTTGGTCAATTAAACATTTCACAAAAATTTTCACGTATAGGTTTCACACCTAAAATTCAGTCAGAATTGAGGTGTTGTGTATATTATAGGAGTTACAGACAGAAATGTGTTTTGTCACAATTCCCACACGCAGGCATGGCAGCCAATGCACCCGCGCACGGCTGAGATACAGTCCTATCACTCTGTCAAGGTTGTGTACGCAGCCCCGGTCCTCTGAAAAGTATGCAGCCGCGGGACTACGGGTTGACAGAGTGACAGGCAGCCTGAGAGGCTCAGGTACTGTGTAAATATGCTACAACCCACACAGGAACATTCTACATATGTAATAACTGTTCCCCTGGATAGTAGATAGTCTAAAAGCACATCATATTATATAAAAATACTTAAATAATCCTTGTACTTATTTTTTATTTAATATAATTCAAAGTACCAAGAATGTCGAAAATAAGACAATGACAACTTTGAAAATTTATTAAAATACTTTAATATAGTTTTATGAGCATTTCTAGACATCTAAATGTTTTTTTCATACTAATAAAACTAATGATGTAAAAATATTATATGAATTCCCATGAATTATATTTTTAAGTAATTATCTTAGTAAATTAACTGGAACTCGAAAATAAGGAGTAAAATCAATATCATGACTTTGACTCCAGTTATATAATACATAATGAGAGCTTTCCTGAAATCAGGATGTCCGTAGAAATGTCTTTTTATATAATTACTAAATTACTTGGAACATATACTAAGGATAATTAATTAAATAATATATAAATGGGACTGATTAGTGTTATTCACATGTCCTAATATCTATAATGAAGTAGAATAATTCCCATAACCTGAGGAATTAGATGCTACCCGTGCTATAGCACCAAGAAAACATGACAGGCTACCCATGGTTACCCTGTTAGCCTTATTGTCCGTCCCTTTGAGCCCCTGCACCCCTCAGAAGGACAATGTTGGGACTCCAAAAGCTATAAAAAAAGAGCTCTTTTGAGGATATTGATGGGCAGAGACCCAGTTATATTTATATCCAGACACCTTCCCAAGGTAATCAAGTAATTTTTAGAGATAAGTAAGTGATTTATGGCTAATTCTGATCAATAATATCCGTCCTCAACCTCTTTTTTATCAATTAAAACTGCTGAACAACCTTATACAGTGCAAGTCTCAAAAAGATACCCAAAGGATTTAATAATATACCAGTTAGTTTTATTATCCTTTTCTCTGTCGTGGAAGCTTGGCCACAAGGCCCTTCCAGTCCACCGTGTATTTTATATACATATTATCTTTGGGTAAAATATCCTTTAAACTAAAGAGTCCAAAATTACCAGTACTACGTGTTTTCATACTGAAATCCCTGAGGAGAGGTGTTAAAGATCCCCAATATAATTGTGGCCCCTCTATAAAAATAATTTATAATCAATTAATTCATATTGAATTAAAACAATTAACCATCACCAAACCACTTAACCTTGCAACAAGCTTAATCCAAATATTTTACAGATTTTTGCTGCATTTATTAAATAATATATTTTTTATTTATTGTATCACCTCTGGTAGCTAAAGGATAGCTAGGGTCTTGGCATCCAGGAGGCTTACAATTGGGGGTCTGGCCGGGAAATATTCCATTTTATATTTAATACCTTGGACCAGACAATTCACAAAAAAAATAAATCAAAGATAAATTTATCTGACTTTATAACAGTGATTTATCATTAAATTCTTTTGCAGTGGAATTAAAAACCAATGCATAATTAATAATCTACCATTTAAATCTTTTAAAGATAAGAAAAGAAGAATATATTAAAAATTATAAACCTACTGGTTGGAAAGCTTTAACTCAAGCTGAGCGACTTAATATCTCTTCTGCACGTAAACACTTAGATAAAATCCTTGAACAAGAATATCTTGAAAGGCATATCAACTTTCAGGCCCTATTAAGGAAACATAAAACTTGGAGGAAATACCTTATAAATTACTTTTTGAAATATAAAAGTAAGTATACAACTGGTATTACCATATTATTTTTTTTAAAAAAAGAAATATTGATATATTTTATTAACCAATAAAAAAAACCTTCTTATCAGTGAGCCATCCTGTACCAGAAACCACCGCCACTGAAGTTGATTTATTGGATCAGGAAATCCCAGATGTCTCTGGAAGCCCTGAAAATATTGATTGGGCAGGTGAAGACCTCATTGGAACACACCAAGACCCCGTAGGATTACCTACTAAGGATCAATTTAACCCCAATAAGGTCTTGGTACCTTTTAACATCAACTTAAATGAGTTTTGAATAAAACTCATTTTTATGGATTTTTTCTGTGAAATACTTATAAACATATTATTCTAAAATGAATAGACATAACACAAGAGCCTCAGGAATAAGGCCCTCCTATGAAACTTTTCCAAGAACTCTCAGTAACCATGAGACCACCAATAAGGTAACCATGAAGGGACAAGAACATGTGAATGTAATTTTGATGGACAAGTAGCAGCACCAATTACTTCTTCCCTCTCCCAACCTAGACCAGGAGAAGGTAGCAGAATCAAGCCGCCCTCCTTTACAAAAAGATTCCCTGCAGCCACCCCAGCAGAATCTGGCCAAGGAAGCCAGGATCAAAGACTTAGTCAAAGAGCACGTGAAATATTGGGAAGAATTCAAAGAAGCCCAAGCCAAGGAGGACATGGTCTCTATGAAAAAGATAATCTCCCAGGAAAAAGCCACCCAGATAGCTCTTCAGAAAATGATTCCAAGGAAAGAGGTAGAATCCTATGTAGAAAAGTGAAATCATTTGGATCAATTAACCCAACTGAAAGGCAAAGGATTGGGAAAGAAGAGATCCTTTTCCCATCCCAAAACAAAGGGAAAGAAAGACTGGTATCAGATAATATCCCTAGCTCAAAAATGGAAAAAGGTTTACAACAATTAGCTTCTAATTTTGAGCCCAAACAAGCCTCTGATGTAATTAATTCCATTTCTCATGATATGCTTCATAATTTCAAAATTGTTTGTGAAAATTTGGACGGTTTTTATACCCAAATGGATAAATTAAACTCACTAGTAGCCAAATTGATTAATAACCAAACAAAGACGGTAAGAATGGACAAAATCAAAGAAAAAACAGAACAGTTATTGGAGACAATGAATCAAGTTAGGATCAGACAGACTAAAACAATTGAGAATATGTTATCAGGAATCCAAGAAGATTTTATTACATCTTCCCACCCCTAAAAGAAGAATTGGTAGCCACTACTAACAGCTCTATTCTATCCCTTAGTGAAAAATTGGATGTGCTTAAAAACAAAGTGGACCTGCAACTTAATCTGATCAAAAATGATCTTAGAGACTTGAAAGTCCGTCTGACCAACCCCTTGGGGAGTACCACAGAGGAACCAAAACCTCGCAGACAAACCACTACTCCTTATGTACCACTCTTATTAGGAATGCATAGGAGTGACACCTTTAGGCCTAGTCCTACCCCTGAGATGGAGCAAGCACTCAAACTTTTACCCTCTATTTCTGAATGGCCCAAGTTCTCCAGTGAAGGAGAAAACAATCATATAAATTTTATTAAATTTATTAACTACACTATTAACTCTTGTGACCTACCAGAAGCTACAGCTGTAGTCAGGCTGCCCAGGCTATTTGAAAGAGTAGAATTGGACTGGTTTATCAGTAAAAGAGAAGAAGTAGGATCCTTACCATGCAATTCTTGGAAACTTCTGATTAATGAGCAATTTGGTTCTAGAACGTGGAAAATAAAAATGATGAAAAATTTCAAAAATTCCTCATTTTACCCCTCCAAGGATAAACCTCAAAAATGGTGCTTGGAGCAGAAGAAAAGATTGGCTGGCTTCTATCCTAATGCTGATAAAGGGGAGGTGAATGAAAGACTCCTCAACCTGTGTCCTGGAAATCTTAAACAGAGTGTAAGATGTAGGATGATTATGGATGCTGACTTTCCAACTCCCATCAATGTGCTAGAAGAAGTAATAGACATGAATGGGTTAGACAAGAAAGACCCTTCTAGACCCAAAGAGAACTATAACTTCAACAAAACCAGATAACAACCTCCTCTTATAAATGCCTCTGATAATAAGAAACCTAATGAGAATAGGGATGAATAGAGGATTCCTGCAACTTGTTGGAATTGTAACAAGACTGGGCATATGAGACAAGACTGCCCATTACCAAAAAGGAAGATAGCAGTCTTGGAAGTAGAGAAGTAGGTTGAAGGGAATCAGAACTATGAAGATATAGCTGATACTGAAGGATCTCTTTCTGAATGTGAATTGATCCTTACCAACCATGTCAATGTTATAGAAGGAGATATAGGCACTTCTGTAGAAATCAATAGCATCCATGGGGATCCTAGATTTCCCCAACAATGGGATCCTACCATAATTCTATACATACTACCAAGGTCAAACCATTAACAGTTAAACCTATGAGTGGGAAAAGTTATACCACTGGTCAAACTAGTTATGCAACATGATTTTATTAAAACAGACCTATAAGGTTATTACTGGATAGTGGAGCCTTTTGCTCATGTGTCTGTGCTTAATTTTAAAACAAATGGGACCCCAATTGGAAATAACACCTTCTTCCTTTCCCAAAAGCCAGGTTCAGCTATTGCATCTCTACCATGAATGCTATTGGAGTATGGACTGCTCCTATAATACTACCTCATACAAAAGGGTCTTTGAGGATACAAGTGGGATTTGTAGTATTGCTCAACGGACTATGAGACTACCTAATACTGGGTAATGATGCCTTATGTCTATATGGTATAGATGTGTTCCATATTAAAGGGAGATACTTGACAGTAGGAGGTAATTGGGACAATAAGTTTAAGATATGCACCATTCAGCCTAACTTCCCCTCCTCTACTTATCAAAAGCATTTAGAATGCTTTGACCAAGAATATTTCTCTCAAGCAGCCCTGAATATGAAACTTTCTGAGGAACAGAAGAAAGATATATTGAAAGTCTGCTTTGAGAACCAGAATGCTTTTTGTACTAAAGATCATCCCATTGGTGATATTAAAGGACACAATATGGTATTGAAATTGACCATTAAGCCTCCTTATCTTCCAAACTTAAGAAGGCCAGCCTATCATTCTAGTCCTAAGTCTAGAAAAGCTCTTGAGGAACATATCCAAGAACTAATAGACTGACAAGTCTTAAGGAAAGAAGGGAATAATGAACAGGTAGATGTGACCACACCAGTTGTCAGCTTGCTACTATTGCAGAGCAAGCTGCAAAAGTAACAAAAATAACATAAAATAATAATAATAAAATTAACCTAAGAAGGAGTAGGAAAACCATAAATATTATTACAGAAATGGATCCTTTACCCAAAATTAGGTAGGGTCACTCACTGACCCCACCCTTGAAATCCAACTCCTTATATTTTTAAATAAGTAAGGAAAGAAAAACCAAAATACTATGGCTCCATTTTGAGCTTTTTGGCCATCAAATATTTCACACACATTGTCACGTATAGGTTTCACACCTAAAATTCAGTCAGAATTGAGGTTTTGTGTATATTTTAGGAGTTACAGACAGAAATGTGTTTTGTCACAATTCCCGCCAGCAGCCGCGGCAGCCAATGCACCCGCGCGCGCGTGAGATACAGCCTTGTCACACTGTCAAGGTCGTGTACGCAGCCCCAGGCCTCTGACAAGTACGCAGCCCCGGGCCTCTGACAAGTACGCAGCCGCGGGACTACGGGTTGACAGAGTGACAGGCAGCCTGAGAGGCTCAGGTACGGCGTAAACAGGCTACAACATACACGGGAACTTTCTACAGATGTAATAATAGGTCCCGTGGATAGTAGACTGTCTAAAAATACATAATATTATATAAAAATACATAATATTATATAAAAATAAATAATATTATATAAAAATACATAATATTATATAAAAATACATAATATTATATAAAAATACATAATATTATATAAAAATACATAATATTATATAAAAATACATAATATTATATAAAAATACATAAATAATCCTTACACGTATTTTTTACTTGATATAATGCAAAGTACCAAGAATGCTGAAAATAAGACAATGACAACTTCTAAAAATATATTAAAATAATTTAACATATTTTTATGAGAATTGCTATACATCAATACTTTTGTGACATACTAAGGAAAATAATGATGTAAAAATATTACATGAATTCACATGAATTATATTTTCAAGTAATTATCTTAATAAATCAACTGGAACTCGCAAATAAAGAGTAAAATCAATATTATGAATTTTACTCCAGTTGTACAATACATAATGAGAACTTACCTGAAATCAAAATTTCTGTAGAAATTTCTATTAATATAATTATTAAATTACTGGGAACATTTACTAAGGATAATTAATTAAATAATACATAAATAGGACAGATTAGTGTTATTCACACGTCCTAATGTCTATTATAAGGTAGAAAAATTCCCATACCGTGAGGAATTAGATGCTACCCGTGCTATAGCACCAAGAACACATGACAGGATACCTCTGGTTACCCTTCTAGCCTCAGTTTCCGTCCCTTTGAGCACCTACAACCCTCAGAAGGACTGTATTGGGACTCCAAAAGCTATAAATAAAGAGCTCTTTTGAGGATATTGATGGCCAGAGACCAAGTAATATTCATATCCATACGCCATGCCAAGGTAATAAAGTACTTATTAGAGATAAGAAAGTGATGAATGGCAATTTCTGATCAATAATATCCATCATCAAACCTATTTTTATCAATTAAAACTGCTGAACAACCCAGTACAAGTCTCAAACAGATACCCAAAGGATTTAATAACATACCAGTGAGTCTTATTATCCTTTCTCTGTCGTGGTAGCTTGGCTAAAAGGCCCTACCACTCCATTGTGTATTTTATATACATATTATCTTTGTGTAAAATATTCTTTAAACTAAAGAGCCCAAAGTTACCAGGACTACGTGTTTTCATACTGAAATCCCTGAAGAGAGGTGTTAAAGATCCCCAATATAATTGTGGCCCCTCTATAAATATTTAATAATCAATTTATTCATATCGATTTAAAGCAATTAAAAATAACCAAACCACTTAACCTTGAAATAAGCTTAATCCAAATATTTTACAGATTTTTGCTGCATTTATTAAATAATATATTTATTATTTACTCTATCACCTCTGGTAGCTAAAGGATAGCAAGGGTCTTGGAATCCAGGTGGCTGACACCTGTAATCATAGCTTGGCATAATGACAAGTCAAGAATGGTGGGAGACTTCAGAATTCTCAACAATTATACTCAATCAGATTATTATCCTATACCCCGGATTGATTATGCTCTGCATAACTTGTGCAAGGCCAAGTACATCAATACTATGGATTTGCTTAAATATTTCCACCAGATACCAATAAGCCCTGAAAGCAGGAAGTTTATGAGAATAATCTGTCATTTGGGAATATATGAATATCTTAGGATGCCCTTTGGTATAAAGAATGCTCCATCCCACTTCCAGAGAACAATGGATACAGTTCTAGGTACTTACATCAGACAAGGACGGATGATGGTATATATAGATGATGTTATTATATACTCTGATGATTGGGATACTCATATTAACCAAGTAAGATTAGTACTCCAGACTATCTCCAGAGCAGGATTGAAGGTGTCCATGAAGAAATGCAACTTTGGCTACGGAGAATTGAAAGCCTTAGAACATATAGTCTCTGGTCTAAACCTAGCTGCTGATCAAAATAAGATAGCTGCTGTCATGAATAGACCTATGCCTCAAAACAAAACAGATTTACTGTCTTTCATTAGTTTTTGAAGTTATTACAGACAATACATCCCAAAGTTTGATATGCTAACTAAGAGTCTGTATGAAGTAGGCAACAACAACACTCTTTTTGAAATGACTCATGAGAGACTCAAAAACTATGAGCAATTAAAAATAGCTATCACATCTACCCCTTTACTTATCCAACCAGATTACTCCAAGCCCTTCAAACTGCACATTGACGCTTTCATGGAAGGGTTCGGAGCTGCTCTAAATCAAGAAAGGATAGAAGAAGACAGACCAGTAGAGAAACCAGTACTCTTCATATCTAGACAGATCGAAGATACAGAGAAGAGATATGGGGCCAGTCAGTTGGAATTCTTGGCACTAGTATGAGCTTTAGAGAAGCTACACTATTACTTAGAAGGCACCACTTTTCAAGTAATCACGGACTGTAACGCAGTAAGAACTCTTATGAACATGAAAACTGCCAGCAGGCATATGCTCAGGTGGCAAATTGCTATAAAACAGTATAGAGGACAGATGACTATAGTGCATAAAGCTGGAGATCAAAATCAGAATGCTGATAGTCTAAGTAGGAATGCTTTGCCTAATGACTCTAACAATCCAGCATATAACCCTGAAGATCAAGATATTTTTCCTATCCTGAACATCAATTTTTTTTGCATTGAATGCTCCAATAATGGGGATCCACTTATGTGAATTAGATACTGCTTTCTTCAACCTAGTAAGGGATAACTACTCTCGTGAAATAAAGCTGCTGATTTCCATGATGGAATGTGAATCCCCAGAAGCAGCTCTGATAAATAGCCTACCTGCTTTATTACTTAAACCCTATAAATCAGGAAGGTTTACCTTTTGGGATGGTCTCCTTTACTAAAGACACCAACATTCCGGTGTATTAGTACTAAGCAACAAAGAACACATAAACCATATACTCCAGGAATGCCATGAAAACTGTTCATCAGGGCATCTATCCACAGAGAGGAGTTTGGAGAAAGTAAAACAAAATGCTTGGTGGATAGACTGGAAAGAAATCACTATTAAATATCTTATCAGCTGTGAAACCTGCCAGAAATCTAATAAAACTACTGGAGAAAGTTTTGGAATCTTACATAAAATATCTGAACCTACAGCCAGATGGGAAATCATTTATATGGAATTTGTCACTGGCCTCCCCCCTGGAGGTACACATTCATACAACTCTTTTCTAGTTATAGTTGACAGATATTCTAAGAAGGCAAAATTCTTACCTAACCACAAAGAAGATAGTTCTATGGATTTAGCTTTACTATTCTGGAACAAGATCATAGCTGATGTGGGTATATCCAAGATCATAATCAGTGACAGAAACTTGGAATTCACCTCTCAGTTTTGGAGGAATCTACAAGATATACTGGGTCCCACCCTAGCATTTTCTGCAGAATACCATCCCCAAACTGACGGTTTAGCTGAAAGAATGATACAGATCCTAGAAGATATGTTAAGAAGGTTCTGTAGCTTTGGTATAGAATACAAAAAATCAGATTTTTATTGCCATGATTGGGTAAGCCTACTCCCAGCCCTAGAAATGGCTTATAACAGCAGTAAACATTCTACTACCAAAGAAGCTCCTTACATACTAGAAAGAGGATGGATTCCAAAACTCCCTAGGAATAACTTGAACTATAACTTAGCCACTATTCATCCAACATCTCTTGACTTTAAGAAGATGATAGATCTGGAAAATAATCATTCTAAGAAATGTGTAGAAGAAGCAGTAGAATACAACAAACGAAGATGGGACAAATCACATAAAGAACCTGAATTTAAAATAGGAGATCAGATCTTGATATCTAAAACCAATTTCAACAACCTAGCAGGCAAAAGAGAACTGAAACCATCCTTTGTTGGACCATCTGTTATCAAGAAAATGCATGGAAAAAATTCTCTGGAAGTAATCTTGGGTGAAGAATTATCAAGGAAAAATCCATTATTTCCTGTTAGCCTATTCAAACACTTTCAACTAAGAAAAGGGAGCAACCTCCCTCCAGCAATAATCCCAATAGAACCTGACCCTGTGAAAGAAAAAGGGAAAGTCAGCAGGATATTGAGAGACAAGAAAGAGAGAGTACAAGGAAAAGTTTTTAGACTATACTTAGAAGATAAAAAGGAGAATCTCAAGACAAAGATGAATGGTTACCAGAAAATAACATACCTGATGGACCAATAAATCTCAGAAACTACAGAGCCAGCAAAAGGAACTGAAACATACATGAAGTTAATTTTCTCCCAACATCCTCCAGATTTTTTTTTCAGATATGGCCATATCTTGGAGTGGGGGAGTGTCAGCTTGCTACTATTGCAGAGCAAGCTGAAAAAGTAACAAAAATAACATAATTATAATAATAATAATAATAATAATAATAATAATAATAATAATAATAATAATAATAATAATAATAATAATAATAATAATAATAATAATAATAATAATAATAATAATAATAATAATAATAATAATAATAATAATAATAATAATAATAATAATAATAATAATAATAATAATAATAATAATAATAATAATAATAATAATAATAATAATAATAATAATAATAATAATAATAATAATAATAATAATAATAATAATAATAATAATAATAATAATAATAATAATAATAATAATAATAATAATAATAATAATAATAATAATAATAATAATAATAATAATAATAATAATAATAATAATAATAATAATAATAATAATAATAATAATAATAATAATAATAATAATAATAATAATAATAATAATAATAATAATAATAATAATAATAATAATAATAATATAATTAACCTAAGAAGGCATAGGAAAACCATAAATATTAATACAGAAATGGATTCTTCACCCAAAATTAGGTAGGGTCACTCACTGAACCTACCCTTGAAATCCAACTCCTTATATTTTCAAATAATTAAGGACAGAAAGACCAAAATACTACCGCTCCACTATTGAGCTTTTGGTCAATTCAAGACTTCACACACATTGTCATGTATAGGTTTTACTCCTAAAATTCAGTCAGAATTGAGGTGTTGTGTATATTTTAGGAGTTACGGACAGAAATGTGTTTTGTCACAATTCCCGCATGCTTCCGCGGCAGCCAATGCACCCGCGCGCGGCTGAGATACAGTCCTGTCACTCCATCAAGGTTTTGCACGCAGCCCCGGGCCTCTGAGAAGTACGCAGCCGCGGGACTATGGGTTGACAGAGTGACAGGCAGCCTGGGAGGCTCAGGTACCAAGTAAACATGCTACAACCCACATGGGAACATTCTCCATATGTAATAAATGTCCTGTGGATATTAGATAGTCTTAAAGTACATAATATTATATAAAAATACTTAAATAATCCTTATACGTATTTTTTATTTAATATAATTCAAAGTACCAAGAATGTCAAAAATAAGACAATGACAACTTCTAAAAATATATTAAAATACTTTGATGTACTTTTATGAGAATTTCTAGACATCAATATCTTTGTGAAATACTATGAAAACTAATGATGTTAAAATCTTACATGAATTCCCATTACTTATATTTTTAAGTAATTATCTTAGTAAATTAAATGAAACTCAAAAATAATGAGTAAAATCAATATCATGACTTTTACTCCAGTTATATAATACATAATGAGAACTCAAGTGACATCAGGATTTCCGTATAAATGTCTATTTATATAATTATGAAATTACTGGGAACATTTACTAAGGATAATTAATTAAATAATACATAAATTGGACTGATTAGTGTTATTCACACGTCCTAATATCTATTATGAAGTAGAATAATTCCCATACCATGAGGAATTAGATGCTACCCGTGCTATAGCGCCAAGAACACATGACAGGCTACCCATGGTACCCTTCTAGCCTTAGTGTCCGTCCCTTTGAGCCCCTGCACCCCTCAGAAGGACAATGTTGGGACTCCAAAAGCTATAAACAAAGAGCTCTTTTGAGGATATTGATGGACAGAGACCCAGTTATATTTATATGCAGAAACCATTCCAAGGTAATCAAGTACTTAAAAGAGATAAGTAAGTGATTTATGGCAAAGTCTGATTAATAATATCCTTCCTCAACCTCTTTTTTATCAATTAAAACTGCTGAACAACTTTATAACCCCAGTATTCAGGTTTAACCCATCAGTGCAGATCTCAAAAAGATACCCAAAGGATTTTATAATATACCATTGAGTTTTACTATCCTTTTCTCTGTCTTGGCAGCTTAGCTACAAGGCCCTGCCAGTCCACCGTGTATTTTATATACATATTATCTTTGGGTAAAATATCCTTTAAACTAAAGAGCCCAAAGTAACCAGCACTACGTGTTTTCATACTGAAATCCCTGAGGAGAGGTGTTAAAGATCCCCAATATAATTGGGGCCCCTCTATAAAAATATTTAATAATCAATTATTTCAAATTGAATTAAAACAATAAACCATCACCAAACCACTTAACCTTGCAAAAAGCTTAATCCAAATATTTTCCGGATTTTCGCTGCATTTATTAAATAATATATTTACAATTTATTTTATCACCTCTGGTAGCTAAAGGATAGCAAGGTTCTTGGAATCCAGGAGGCTGACAGATGGGTTTCTACCATTAAGAGTATGGAAGGGAAACTTTTTGGTGGAGGAATGAGTGGTTTTTTTGTAGGAAAACTTTGCTATTGGAAGCCATTGCAACCAGTTGTCTGGTTGATAGGCAATGTAAATTCAAAGATACTTTTAATGAATTTTTTTTAACTGGCTCAGTTTGCCCATCCATTTCCTAGTGGTAAGCCATTGAAAATTTTCAAGTGATCTTCAAATTTTGGCATAGCAACGTCCAGAAGCTAGAGACAAACAAATGTCCACAGTCACTAATTATGTTATCAGGGAGACCACATTTCAAAAATAGATATTCCATGAATAAGTTAGCTAATTCTTCAAAAGAGGTGGTCACATGACTGCAAAGAAATAAATCCATCTTTGAAAAGAAATCTACCAATACTAAAGTAGCATCATAACCACTAGAAATTGGTAATTGCACAATGAAATCCATGGACATCAAGTTCCAAGGAACAGGCGGGATTGAAGGTGGTTGGAGCAGTCCATACTTCTGGTGTTTCCAGGAATTACTAATAGTACAATAATTGAACAGGCTAACATAGTATTTTATCTCCTTGGTTATACCAAGCCAATAGAAGTCTTTTGCTATCAGTTGGTAGGTTTTATCATGCCCATGATGACCAGAAAGTGGATAATAATGCCGTGAATTGAAGATATCTAAATTAATGCAAGGAATATCTGGTACTACTATATGGTCTTTATAAACTAAATAGCCATTTTCATCAATACTGTAAGCACTTTTGAATAGATTTCCACTCTTTCAAAGTTTGATACAATTTGGATGGTTGAGTTGGGCTTGTTGTGGTTTGGAAGCTGTTTCTTGTAGATGAGGGATTATCAAACTCCGTTGGGAAGAGGGGGGTGAGAAGATTGTCCTAGACTTTTCGGGGTTGTTATTGGCCAAGGTTCTCCCCCCCCCCCTTGATAAACACTTTCCCAAGGTGAGGAAGCAGCAGGAATACTCCTTTTTACCCAGGAAGGTATGTGATTGAATTGGTAAGAGTTGCGTGAAAGTGGCCAGTTATGAAAGAGACAAAGCCAGTCAATTAAATTATTAGATTGGATAAGGCGCCTTGAAGGAACTGCGGGAAAGATTTAGTTGACAATTTGACTGATTGAGAAGTTGTTTTGAGTCCAGAGATATTACAATGTTTGAGCTGGCTGCCAGTTGTTTATTGGTCAGTGGTTGACTGGGTTTTTGAGATTTAGATGCTTCAGTTGATGATTTGTCAATGGGGTTGAATTTACTGAAGGATGATGGATGCAAGGAGCCCCTGGAGCATGAACTACCAGGGCCTTGGTTGAGGTTCTCTAGAATTGTAGCACTCTTGAATTGAAGTATCTTTGTCAATGTCTTGGGCGGTCTCCATTGATGATATGATAATGAGAATAATTAGAGACAACATAAGAGTAAGAAAAGAAAAGAATAGGAGTTGAACAAAGAAAAAAAAAGATGACTGGAAATAATCTTAACACGCCCCCACAACTTTGAGATCAGTGAGGTGGATAACTAAAGGCATTTATAAGGCAATTTTTTGAGGTTTTTTTAGCTCCTTTTGTAAATGTTTTGGCTGTCAAAGACAAGGACAAGATTAATTTGATGTTGATTGTACCATGTTTGAAGTCATCTTGAAGGCTTTTCATTTGGATATCTATATGTTTAGCTTTGGAGCACAAACCAAATTTTTTGATTTTATTTTCTAGACCTTTTTTGTCAATCAGATGTAGTGGAAATTTGCATTTTCATGGGCATAGGTCTATTACAAGTGTTTGGAGCCATTTTCTTCCAAGTGAAAGCTTGAAAGTGCTACACACTCCAATTTTGTTGATTAGTGATGAGTGATGCTTTGTTGATGCCTACTGGTCCAATACAAGAAACAACCTTTGAAGGAAAAAGATGAACCCGCTTTGAGATACACAAGATTCAGGATCATCTGCCCATTTGGTGTCACTGAAGCAAACCAGTCAATCAGAGATTGAGCAAGGGCCAATTGCAAGCGTTAGGTCTTTGGTGGCTTCAAGATATTTCCAGACGTGTCAAACTTCTTCCCAATGGCTAGCTCTTGGGTTTTTGCAATTTCTAGCCAAGCTTGAGACAGAAAAGCTGATTTCAGGTCTTCATCATCCAGCAATGAAGTTCAGTCTCCCAATTGGGAACCTAGAGTTGATGTTTAATGCAAGAAACTCTCCTTTTCATAGGCCATTTTGAGGTGTAAGATTGGGGTGAGTGTAGTGGACACTGGCTGGGAATCAGTTAGCCCTAACTCTTTGAGTCTTTCTTTGATATGAAGCAGCAGAGAAAAATAGATGAGGCCATCATTGCAACCTACCTTCATACCTAAAAGTGTATTGGGAGGATGGGTGGAGGAATTTTTGAACCTACTGAGAAAGGCCTCCTTGAACTTGCTGACTTTTCAACCAACAACTAAATTGTTGAAATCGAAGAAGAAAACTGAGATTAGGTCATTTCCAATATAAGGACAGGGATTGCAGTCTGAATCTTTGAAGCCTTGAGTCTTAATTTATTTTCTCAAAATTTGGTACCAGTTTTGGGTGGCCTGTTTGAGCCCATACAGTGATTTCTTCAGTCTGAGGGATTCTGATTTTTGATTACACCTGTATGGTGTTTTGATGAATAATTTATTGTCAAGTTCTGAATCAAGAAACGCTCCCTTGAAATTGAGCTGAAGAATCTCAAGGTTTTTGTTGACGGCAAGCATAAGCAATCCTCTCAGTGAGGCAACCTTGCCTGTGGGAGTGTTTGTCTTGAGATAGCAAAGCCCATATCTTTTATTGAATCCTTTTACGCACAAAAGAGTCTTGAGTTTTGGTGCATTGCCATGCGCGTTTGACTTTATTTTGAATAATGGTACCATATTGAGAGTATTTTTGAAAATACTCTTGTCAACCTCTTCCCATACTCCTTGATCTTTGATAGTGTCAAATTCTCTTGTTGCAAAATCTTTCCATTCAGGTATTTTCATTGTTTCCTAGAGAGATGTTGGTAATGTTTCAGCTAGAAACCTTTAGCGTGCAGGCTTTGAAATACTATCTTGATTCCATAGGCTATGTATGATGTTGTGTTGAAACACTGAATTTCTATTGGAGTCAGAGTCAGATTCTAATTTGACAGTCTCCAATGGTTTGGCTGTGTCTGTAGTTATGTTGCCTGTGGATGGGGTAACAATTTGTTGAGCAGGAGAAGCTGCTTCAATGTCATTGCTTTAATTTTTGGTTTTTTTATTGCCTTCAAGAGAGATTTTGACTGATGTGTGGAGGTTGAAGACAAAATGTTTTGTACTGAGGATTTTGCTGGTGGTGGTCATGAATTTGTAGGACAGTAAAGCTGGATTAAAACCACCAAGATTCCTGAGGCGCGTTTTTTTTCTATTTTTGATTTTACTTCTGTATTGTTGAGCTGGTAAGTGACCGGAGTACCAATTGGCTTGATTTAAGCCTTAGGTAGTTCCTTTTAGTGCATCTTCTTCCAAGGAGAATTGTCACCTTTCTGTTTTGGAAGCTGGTTGAGCATGAGACAAGCTCCCCTCACCAATTCATTCCAGCAGGATTTTGGGAGATTTGCATCAGAGATGATGGCTCTGGCTGATTCATTGACTGTTCTATTTGCATGTTCAACTTGTCCATTGTGCTGGGAATGATAGGGCTCACTGATGACCTGATTGATGTGCCAAGATCAATATCATTTTTGCATTTTTTCATTCAAAAAATAACCTTCTCCATCTGAAAATACCTTGGTGTGATAGAGACCGGCCTTTTTATGCTGGTTTTTGATGATGAAAATGAGTATATTGGATGTGTCAATTTTTGATTTTAAAGGAAAGCATGATGGATATCCAGAGTGTGAATTGACAAGATTGAGGATTTACTTGAAGCCCTGTTTTGATGTTGGATTTATGGGTCCTATAAGTTCCAGGTTTATCTCCTCAAAGAATCTTCCGGCGACTTGTTCTTGTTTGGTAAATGTTTTTTGAGTGATTTTTGCCTTGTTGCAACTAAGACACTCAAAGAAATCCTTTTGAGAGGTCAGTATATTGTGGTTGAGGAACTTCTCCATCTACCCAATTGACGCATGTCCAAGGGACAAATGTAATGAGAGAAGCTCTTCATTTGAGTAGTATGATTTCTTTGATTCAACAGCCATATTGATTAAAAATAGATTGTTGACTATGGAGCACAAAAGAATTGTTTTTCCTTGAGTGCTTGGGGCAAAGTTATTTGGCCAAAATCTTGAGTCAACTTCAAGCTTGGCTTCTTGGGTCATGAGAGCACCAAGTGAGATAAGATTGATGGTAGACTTGGGCACCCATGTAGCTTTTGTGAGCTTCAAGTAAAAATCTTTTGTTGACAGATCAACATCACTGGTAACTTCAATGGTTATTGCTGCTTCCACCTTTCTGGTTTAAATTTTTTTGGCTCCACTAGCTTTTTGGAGTGTAATCAATAATTCTGCATCCACAATCATGTGTACCAAAAAACCCAAATCAAGAATGAATCCACTAGATAGTGCATCCTTGGTTGTGCTTATTCCGCAGAAGTAAAAGTAGAATTTGAAATGTGCTTCCTCTTTCTGTTTGGTCTTTCCCTTTTTGCTTTGGTTATGAAATTTTTGGGTTTTCAGTTCTGGAAAATGAAACCAGCATGAGCTAGCAGGATGAGAGGTTACTGCTGGATTTTGTTTTCTATTCTCACTCCTGGGTCCTCTGTACAGTGCTATATTGATGGGTTTGGTTTGATCAGCTTGGGCAATTGCCTGGTTTTTGTGCTGTATTAGGTGATTGAGAATAACCTCAAATTTCATTTTGTTTTGGAGGGCTTAATTTGATGTCTCATAGTTTGCATGCTTCAGGGGAATTTGAAGAGCACCAAATAGGCAAAAATGTCTGAAGGAAGATCAATGCCAACTTTGGACATTTTCTTCACGTGTAATCTGACAGAAGTTACAAACTATTCTATTTACTTTTCCATGGTCAAGTCAAGAAAACTGTTGAATATTCTTGCTCTGTTTTCTGACTGTGAAGAGGCAAAGTGGGTTTGATTTGAGATCCAGATAAGTTTTTCACTGTCTTCATTGAAATCATCAATCACATTGTTGTATGTGTTTGAGTCCAACTTGACTATGATGTGAGCAACAAATTCCTGATTGACATCTTCATCTAGCCATCTTTGATGGTCAGGATTTTTCATGATTTTGAATATGCCTTGCAATTTGAATAGTTTCTCAAACTTTTTCCCCCAAATGCTGTAGTTTTTGGCTGTCAATTGAGGCGTGGATTTGATTAAAAATTTGATTTCTAGTGATTTTTAGTTCATTCCCCCCCCTGGTCCTGGTGTCAAAGACGTTCCCAGTAGATCCATGGCAGCAGAGCCTTTTAAACGTGTGAAAAATTTGATTGGTAACCAATACTAGACTCAGATTGATTTCAAAAAGAAGAGAAGAATTTAGCTTGATAGAAAATGAGACAAAACCAACAGGATAGTAACTGGAAACAGAAAAGTCAACAAATTTTGGTAATATGAATTGGTAATAGTTGTGTGAAAGTGGCCAGTTATGAAAGAGAAGAAGCAAGAAACTTGACTTATTAGATTGGATAAGGTGCCTTGAAGGAACTGCAAGCAAGATTTAATGGACAACTTTACTGATTGAGAAGTTGTTTTGAGTCCAGAGATCTTACAATTTTTGAGCTGGCTGCCAGTTGTCAATCAGTCAGTGGTTGACTGGGTTGTTTAGATTTAGATGCTTCAGTTGATTATTTTTTGATGGGATTGAAGTTACTGAAGGATGATTGACGCAAGGAGACCCCGGAGCATGAACTGCAAGGGGAACTGGTTGAGGTTCTCTCAAACTGAAGCGCTCTTGAATTGAAGTATCTTCATCAATGTCTTGCGCAGTCTCCTTTGATGATTTGATAAGAAGAAGAAGCAGAGACAAAATATAGTAAGAAAAAAAATGAATAGGAGTTGAACAAAGATAACAACAGATGGTTGGAAATAATCTTAACAGAAAACAATAAGGGGAATTGTTAGGATGGAAGAGGACAAATATCAAACTTGGAGCACCAAGTGAATTGCAAGTTCAAAGATTGAATTTCCGTAATTTAGATAATATTTAGTTTTCCTTGCAAGTATTAGAAAAACTACAAGATAATTTTTTGACTGCTTGGCCACTTCACAAAACTATCAAAATCATTTTTCCCCCCACAATGAATACATAAACCATTCTTTTACCTCCTTAGGCATTCCTTGTGATGGAGCATTCCGGTTTCCTCTTCCAAGAATTTTTGAGTTTTGGCAACAGCCTTCCCTCTTGAGTTGGAGTTCAATGTTGGATTTGGTTTGGGTTGTTTTTGATTCTTTGAGTATTGCTTCCAAGAGTCTTCTGCCTTTGGAGCTGAGGTTTACAATCCATGTTCTTTATGCCAAGAGTGTTTCTTGGCCTTGACAAGCTGAATCAACCAGTTGATTAAATGCTGAAGGAAGGTTGTCTTATGTCCCCAACATCAAATTGTTTGATGAGGTGTGCCAGTAAACTTTTCAAAATTTAAATAAAATGGCTGCCTTGTTCCATTGGATGCAAGATTTAAAATTTCAGAAGTTGGAGATATAAAAAGAAACTGTACTATTTTCTGTCATGAATAAGTTATTAAGCTTGTATTCTGTGTTTCAGACTTCATTAGGGTTTCCAAACAAGGTGAAAATTTTCTGTCCCAATATTTGAGGATACAAGTGGGACTGGTATTAGATAATTGTTGGAGGTAGGCTTCACACAACTGACAGGCTCTTCCATCAAGGAAGCAAAAAACACACACATAAAGTTTTGTCTATCAGTAGAAAAACTATGAGGATTGTTTGAGAAGATTATTTTATAAGAATTGGAATAGGATCAAAGTTTATGGGAGTTTTCCCCCATAAAATGATCAGTTTGCTTCATTCCCATAGTAAGGAAGCTACAGCCACTTTGACCAGATTTCAAGGCATTTTGATTAAGAACGTGGATCAGGTTCAAGAGCAAGTTCAAAGCTTTGGTCCTGGTAGCATTAGTGCGAACCCTTGATCTACCACAAGTCAAGATTTCATTGGAAGAGTGTTTGGAATCTTCATTTTCTTCAAGAGGGTCAACTCAAGCTTCCTGTTGAGGAGGGAGGGGATAATTGTGAGGTTCAAACACAGGAGACTTATAAGAAGGGAAAGGGTATAAAGGTTTTTGCTCCCAAGAGGCACTGGATCTCCCTACCAAATGGATATCATCATTGTAAGGGGTGAGGGAAGCATTCCCGTTTGAGCAAGTATGTGACATCCTGAAAGATGAAATCTACTATAAGTTGGCAAACTACAATAGAGGAGTTGAGCTAGTTAATTCACTGTCACACAAGTTCCCCAAATAATATAGGGCACTCTTAGATGATTGTGAGCGAAGGTAAGAGAGTCAGTGCAAGGTAAAGTGCAAGGTAGTGAGGCTAACTGCAAAGGCAAACTTATGATGGGGTGAATCAACAATCAGCAAGAGGGGATAAATTTTCTGATGGAAAGGAAACCAAAGACAAGCGCAATGTGATGACTGGATTTAGCAAGATGCAAGAATGTAGGAAATCATTTAACTGACGAGAAAATCTTCAGCTAGGAGATGCAGCCTTTATAAGGTAATCCAAATGTGACTAGAGAGAACCTGATAGATGGCTGGCTACAGCTAAGAAGAAATGAGGCAATGAATGACATGAATAGAATGGGAAATGAAATAAAAGTACAGTTGTTTCCAAGTTTGTAGCATAGGTGCAAGACAATATAATCTCAGCATACAAGGAAGTAATGGATGGGACAGGAAATAATGACATGTGAAACCATGCAAATGTGAATATACAGCTTATGTAGGGTAAGGGAATAGTCCAGTTGCAAAATATACAGTTTAGGTGGTTATCTAGGCGTGGGTGCAAACTAGTGTGAGTGCGTGAACAAGAATGGAAGTCCAAGTGTTGATTATACCCAGGGTGAAAGAGCGGAGCTTGAAAGGATTTTTGACCAGAATAGAGTCAACTGCAAGGTTTGCAAGTATATACCAAGTCATTTTCCAAGATGAAAAGGTTGTTATGCAAGCAAGAGGAGGTAAGAAGAAGGCACCATTGATCTTCTGCTTTGTTTTTGTCATGCTTATGGACTGAGGGAGATGATACTGAGGGAAGGATATGTCAAAGTGAGGAAGACAATAACACTAAAGCTTGAAGCGTGACAGACACCTCCCCTATTGATATTATCATTATAAGGGGTGAGGGAAGCTTTCCAATTCAAGCAATTATGTGACATTGTAAAAAATCTGATATAGTGGCAAGCTTCAATAGAAAATTTTAGTTAGTTAATTTACATTTGAAAAAGCACCCTACATACTATAGGGAAATCTTTAGATGATAGATGATTGTTAGTGCAAATGGGAGAGGCTGGGTGCAAGGGAGAAATTCAAAATAGGAAGGCCAACGGCAATGTGAAAACAGAAGGTTCAATGTTTCAACAAACATCAACAGGGATGAGTCATTATCATCAATGGAAGGCAAGGAAAAGCTTAATGTTATTAATTTTCCTGCAAAATGAAAAAATCTATCAAATCAACTAAATAAGGAAAAAATATTCAGGCGGAAGGTATGGTCCTTATAAGTTAAACCATGATGACTAGATACAACCTGATTGACATTTTTTTACGGTTAGGGAATAACAATTAAATTAATGACAAGAATCAAA
Organism: Puccinia polysora; assembly: GCA_025617555.3. Lineage (NCBI taxonomy): Eukaryota > Fungi > Basidiomycota > Pucciniomycetes > Pucciniales > Pucciniaceae > Puccinia > Puccinia polysora. Next base: position 11,442,034 of record CM062639.1, on the reverse strand, counting down.
TTTTAAAATGAAATATACTGTAAAATCATTCCTAAGGTCATAGGGCAGGTGCAGGAAAACAGAATGTGATAGTAAATGAATGTAATAGAAAATTGTGATCAATTTAATTATGCAGGGAAGGGAGCTATTCTTGTGGAAGAACTATTGTCAGCCATCAGACATGTATTGGTGTCCTATAGGCTTCCCAAATCACAAGTCTTGGTAGTATAGTGGTTAAAGAATGTCTTAGTACCCTTTTGAGTACCTAGGAAGTGTGTTCAAGCCTCCATTAGTCCATTACATATCCATATTTTTGACATATAAAGTTTCATATAATCATATTTCTATAGTATGTCTTAATATTAGAAATCATCCCATAAAACCTTGAAGGTTTATATTATAATTTATGGGAGAACTTATAACTTTACTCTAGATTACAATCCTCTGGAAGCGTTCAATTGGATGTACAATTCATGTCCTTAAAGATTTCCCTCTGTGGAAACTATATTCTGTAATAATCCTTATCTACCATAACCCAGATTTTTAGGTGAATTGTAAATTATTTTCTAAGAACTCTCCTTCCAGCTTGTAGATAACTTTCAAGAAGTTAATCATGCTGGAAAGGCGTACACTCAGAAGCTAGGAAACTCCCCTGGTGCAGATAAAATCTGTGGGAATACTTACCCAGAGTATACATATCTATGTGGATTAAGAATATCTAATAATATGGTTGTAATTCTTTGAACACATGCTCTGATAGATCTACAGAGAGTTAGGGGATAAGTAAATTGATTCTGAAGCCTTGAGATCGTTCTTTTGAAGGAGAATAAGTGACTGGGGTGATCCCCCCCCATCACTTTAAACTTCTGAGTAAATAAATTACAACCTTACCTCAAAAATAGACCCCAATGAGTATGTAAATGTTATTATACATTGGGGATGATTTCTTGGGGCTCTGAGCCACTGGAGACGAAATCTAGGAAATTGGTGTACTCCCCTGATGATGCCCTGAGTTTCCCTGAGGACTCTTTCAATATAAAAGAGGAGGGTCTTGTCCCTACAAGACCTATTCCTCATTGTATTTTATAAACCAGATAGTGCATATTAACAAGCCCATCCAACTTAGTCCACCAAGAGGATTGACTGGGGCCTTTTAATTCAACATCTAACTATATTATCAATCAAACAATCAACTTCAATTTTGAGTCCAAGGTCCTATTGGAGTTATAGTCCTTCTCAGGCTATCATAAAGGGTGTGAGCTTCCTTGTGTAAGCAAGTCTCCTTTAAGCTTTATTTATTAAAGCTAGGCCCCTTATCTCTTTAGAGGTTCAAGGTGTGGCTTTTTTAGTCCTGATAACTTACTATCAGTTGATTTTTTATTGATATTATCAGTGTAATACTTAAAACTGATATTTGGCAATTATTATTATTTTTTTGCAGGTATCTGCCACAGCTACTATAGCAATAGAGGCAATACTCTGACAACTATACATGTTATATGTCTGTCTAGGCATTGATGTATGCTACTTCAGTTGTGTGACCCAGAATGGAAGTCCAAGGCCTAGGAATACCCAGGGGTAGAAGAGTAAATCTTGAATGGATGGTCAACCAGATTAGAGTTAACTGCAAAGATTTCAAGTATAGACTGGCTTTGGATTGGAATGTTGTTTACACAAGCCCAAGGTAGTAAGCAGAAGTCACCATTGATGTTGTGATTTTTTTGCATCATTCTTATGGACTGAGTTTGATGGTACTGATTAAAAAGATATTTCAAATTAATCAGGAGAACAACCCTTAACCTTGAAGTATGACACAAGCATGATTTTGAACCTCGCACTCAGGAATTATTGTCTTCATCACTTTGACATGTCCTCTCCTCAGTACCATCTACCTCAGTCTAAAAGCGTGACACAAATAAAGCACAACATCAATGGTGTGATCCTCTACTTCCTCTGGCTTGCGTTGACCTTTCAATCTTGGCAACCAACTCAGTATATACTTGAAAACTTTATGGTTAACTCCTTACCGGTTGGCCATCCATTATGAGATCCAATCTCCTTCCCTGACAAATCAACAGCCTTGGACTTCCATCTTTGGTCACACACTGTTTGTTAGTTCGCATCTACGTCTAACTAAGCCATCATTACTGTAAAGTTTGCAATTGGACTAGCCCTTACCCTGCATACACTATTATTTCTCATTTGCATTACCTTCAATTTCATTTGCTCCTGTCCCAATTCATCATACATTTGTACGCTCAGATTCTATTGTCTTGCAATTATGCCATGACCTTGTACATGATTGTACTACTGCTTTATTTCCTATCCCATTCCTGTCATTCATTGGCTCACCGCCTTCAACTGTAGTTAGCTCATCACCAGGTTGTATCTAGTCACTTCAGATTAACTTATAAGGGCTACCCCCTTGCCTGATGATTGTCTCCTCAGTTAGTTAATTTCATACGTTCTTGCATTTTGCTACAACCTATTTATCACATTGGACTCAGGTTGAGTTTCCCTCCTCGGAACACATTCCATTCCTCTTGCTGTTTGACAAGTGGCATAGCTAAGTTTGCACTTTGCAACTGAGCCTTGCTATTTGAACTTTCCCTCGCACTCAGCATTCCTCCGTTCTCACAATCATCTAAGAATTGCCCTATAGTACATGGGGGGGTTGTGTGACAGTAAAATAACTGACTTAACTCATCTATTGTAGCTTGCCAACCTATAGTAGACTTCTTCTTCTCAATTTCACGTACTCGCTCAACCAGGAACACTTCCCTTGCCCCTTACAATGACAATATCCATTCAGGTTGGAAGAACCAGCATTCCTTGGGCCCAACAACCCTTAGATACCGTTCCTCCTTCTAAATCGCCATCTTTTGAACCCCTCAATGATCCTGGGACTCCTCCACGGGATGTTCCGATGGAACCTCTTGCAGAATTTGCAGATTCCAACCATTCTTCTGATGAAACCTTGACTTGTGGTAGACTGGGGGTTTGCACTACTGCTCCCAAGCCCAATGCTTTGACCCTGCTTTCGACATTGATCCAGGCCCTCACTCATGGTGCCCAGCAATCTAGTCCGAGTACTCCTAGCTTTTGCACTCCGGGAATGAAACAACCCAATCACTTTACAGGAGAACACCCTCATAAGCTTAGATCCTACCTACAGTCTTGTAAAATCATATTTTCAAACGACTCCAACAATTTCCCTTCCAATAGGCATAAAGTTATGTATGCTTCGTCCTTCTTAGGAGGTAGAGCCTTGCAGTGGTTCAGACATACCTCAAACCTTTGTCCAAGGACAGTCCCACGTGTATTCTCAACAACTGGGACAGGTTTGAGCAACAACTGTTCACCCTGTTTGGCGACCCCAATGAAGTTTGAAACGCCAAATACAAACTTAATAGTCTAGTTATGAAGGAAAATAGTAGAGCTTCTGTTTATATTTCTCACTTTTGAACCTTGAAGTCTCCCATCCAGTGCAATGAGGCCGCTCGTCTATTCCATTTCTGAAAGGGTCTACTGGCATGCTGAATCAAACAGCTTGCAGTTGGGGGTCATAAGACAACATTGCTTCAGCAGCTAATTAATTGAGTGATTGAGCTTGATAATGGCTATCAAGACAAGGATTGCTCTTGGCAAAACAACCAAGGACCGTCCACCTTGGCTCCGGAGGTGGACAACTCCTTGAAGCAAATCTCAAGGAACCCAAAACCATCCAAACCAACCCCGACTTCAATCTCCAATTGAAAAGGGAAAACCATCACCAAAACTCCGAAGCTCTTGGACAAAGAAACCGGGATGCTACGGAACAAGGAACGGCTACAAAGGGAGAAGAATGGGCTGTGTATGTATTGTGGAGGAAAAGATGATTTCAACATTTGTGCAAAGCGTTTAGCGCGTGAAGCGGCTAAGCAGTCAAAAAATTAGCTTGTAGTTTTTCTGATACTCACAAGGAAAACTACACATTATCTAAATCACCACGAGTAAATCTTTGCACTTGCGAGTCACTAGGTGCTCCTAGTTTGAGATTTATCCTATTCCATTCCGACAACACTCCTTATCAAGTCTTACTTGACTCCGGCGCTAATGTTTCCTTCATCAGTGAATCTTTTTCCACTTCCAAAAATCTTACGCCTTCCAAGATAGATAAATTTCCTATCTATTTAGTAAGTAGTGTGACTGAACTGTTCTATTGGGTCTCCCAAAAGGCAAAATGGACCTTCCCATTCTCCAATTTCCCCAGCTTTGAATGGGATTTATTTTTCTTGGCTATACCCGGAATGGATGATACCATTCTAGGCCATGATTTCCTAGTTTACAGGAATCTGGATGTGAATTGGCAAGAAGGAGTAATTAAACTTTGAACCTTGCACCCCCAGAACGCTAATCTTTCCGTCAAACAGGAATAAAACAGCCTACCTGACACTGGCATTGAGTTGGATAACACTTTTCCGCCAGGAGATTTGCAATATCCTGACCTCCATTCTCAAATTCCCTCTTAAGATTTAGGAGTTATTGCTTACCTGTCCAGCTTACCTCTTTCCACTCCTTCAAAGAGAAACAGACACCAACCAAACAGTGTATTTTGAGCTCCCTAATCCTCTTGCACCATACAAGCACCTCAAACCCAGTGCTCAAAGATGAGGAGATTGAAGATTTAGAAATCATTTGAGAGTCTTTAACTTTGGTTTATCATGACTTTGCTGACGTCTTTTCAGATGCAAAAGCAGATAAACTGCCTCCATCCCGTCCTTACAATCACAAGATTGAACTTACTGGCCCACCTCCGGCACCAGGACCAGTTTACTCTTGCTCAACGCAAGAATCAATTGCGCTTCAAGACTACATTGCAGAAGATTGAGCAAAAGGATTTCTTCAACCAAGAAATTAAAATACCTGTTCACCTGTCCTATTTGTTCCAAAAAAGGACGGTGGACTTCACGTTTTTGTTTACTACAGGAAACTGAACCAGGTAACCCGGAAGAATGTCTATCCAGTACCGCCTATGTCACATCTCCTCACCCCCTTCCATGGAGCTGCTGATTTCTTGAAGTTAGACCTTCAAGGTGCCTATAACCTAATTCGCATTATGAAAGGTCATGAGTATTTGACTGCAATGAGAACCCCGTTTGGCAGTTATGAGTATACCGTCATGCCTTTTGGCCTCTGTAACGCTCCTTCCACTTTTCAACATTTTTTCAACAACATTTTCTCCCATCTTGTAGGTAAATACCTTGTGGTATATCTCAATGATATACTAGTCTACTTGAGGAACCTCAAAGATCACATTGCACATGTGCGAGAGGTGCTGAAGCAACTTTGCAAGAATGACCTGTTTGCAAAAGCCTATAATTGCAAATTCCATTCCTCTTCTCTTCGGTTTCTAGGTGTCGTAGTCTTGCAGCAAGGACTATCAATGGACCCAGCCAAAAGCAAACGTATAATGGACTGGCCCCCACCTTCTTCCATTAAATCCCTTCAAGTTTTGCTTGGTTTCAGTAATTTTTATAGCAGGTTCATTGAGCGTTACGCCAAGAAAACCATGAATCTTACTAACCTTCTTCAAAAAGAAACTCCTTTTGTTTTCAACAAACAAGCTGCTTCGGAGTTTGAAGCTCTGAAGAAAGCGTTCACCACTGCTCTGATACACGCTCACTTCAACAAGCTAACTTGCACTATTGTTGAAACAGACACAAGCAACTAGGCGATTGCAGGAGTAATCTCCCAGTTCTCTTCCTCCACTTCTCTCTTTCATCCCATAGCTTTCGAGTCTTGCAAGTTGCTTGCTGCAGAGCTCAACTATGAGATTCATTACAAGGAACTTCTTACAATTGTTTATTGCTTGAAGAAATGGTGTTCATACCTTTTGAGCCTTAGGGAATCCTTTGAAGTTTGAAATGATCATAATTCTTTAAAGTATTTCATGAGCTCAAAATTCCTCACACGTAGACAGGCACAATGGGCAAAATACCTCTTTGAGTTCCACTTTACAATCACGTACCGCTCTGGGAAACAAGCGGTAGTCCCTGATGCTTTATCACGTTGGGACAACGTTTACCCAGGGCGGGGGGAGCACCTTTTCCAAAAACAACCCTGAAAATTTTAGGACACTCTTCTCAACCCAATCTTCCCAACTCAGTTCAATCATCCCTCACTTACAAGATTTGGCTTCCAAATTCCGAAAAGCTCAACGCGATGACCCCAAGTGCATCAAACTTCACAAAAGTGCGAACCTATTAGATAGTAGTTACAGTATTGATGATAATGACTTTTTAGTCTATGATAATCTTATAGTAGTACCAGATAATTCTTGCATTAAGTTAGATATCTTCCAGACACAGAACAATTCTCTGCTTGCTGGTCATCGTGGGCAGGATAAAACCTACCAATTGATCACACAAGACTTCTACTGGCCTGGTATGACCAAAGAAGTAAAAGACTATGTTAGCACGTGCTATGATTGCAATTGTAACAAGTCCTCAAAACACCGGAAGTATGGGCTGCTCCAGCCACTTCCAATTCTGCCTTGTCCTTGGCACTTGCTTTCTATGGATTTCATCTTTCAATTACCTTCTTCTAGTGGATATGATGCTATTCTAGTAATAGTAGATTTCTTCTCAAAGATGGCTTTATTTCTGCGCAGTAATGTGACGGCCTCTTCAGAAGACTTAGCTAACTTGTTCATAGAATATGTATTTTTGAAACATGGTCTCCCTGATAATATAGTTAGTGATTGTGGATCTTTGTTTTTCTCAAGCTTCTGGACCTTGCTATGCCAACATTTGAAGATCACTTGCAATTTATCAATGGCGTACCACCCAGAAACGGATGGGCAAACCAAGTGAGTTAATCAGATTCTCAAACAATATCTTTGAATTTATGTTGCCTATCAACAAGACAACTGGTGGCAATGGCTCCCACTAGCCAAATTTGCCTACAACAACTCCACTCATTCCTCCACCAAACAGTCGCCCTTCCAAACTATTTATGGTAGAAACCCAAATTTCTCTTCCCTTTAAGTAGCACCTTCTCAACCTGCTACCAATTACCTTGAACAAATTCAATCCCTTCAATTGCAACTTTGAACCAACCTCGGGGAAGCAAACCAGCGCTATAAGGATCAAGCAGATTGCTCTCGCACTACGGCTCCAACCTTCACAGTAGGAGATCAAGTGTGGCTCAATGCTTGCAACATTCACAGCACTTGCCCAACTTGCAAACTCTCCAAAAGAAAGCTTGGCCCCTTTAAAGTAGAATCAGTCATCTCCCCCACTGCCTTTAAACTTACCTTACCTGCAAAATTGAAAGGTATCCACCCGGTCTTTCATGTGTCTCTCCTAGAGCCAGCTCAAGTCGTATACTTGGGCAAGACTCATCCCCCTGCCAAACCGGTCACTTTTCTTGATCATCAAGAGTGGGAAGTAAGCCGTATTCTGGATTCCAGGTTACGCAAAGGAAAACTTCAATATCTTTTTGAATGGTCTGGCTTCCAGTCAGAGAAAGATTGCACCTTTTGGGAACCAGCCCATCACCTTTGCAACTCTCCCAATCTGATTCAAGATTTCCATGCAAGCTACCCTTTCAAACCTTTACAATCATGATTCCATCCCATCCAATCCCATTTCACTCCAGATTCCATCCCATCCAATCCCATTTCATTCCACATTCCATCTCATCCAATCTCATTCCATTCATATTCCATCTCATCCAACCCCATTCCATTCCACATCATCTCCCATCAGTCAATTCCTTCACCTCACCATGTTATTCCTTTCTCTCATCCCCCTCTCATTTCTAGCAAGTAAAATTCCATTCCTTATTTCAAAAAAAAAAAAGAAAAGAAAAAGAAAATTTATTTATGATTAAAAAAAAAAAAAAAAAAGAGAAAATATATATTATAATAATAAGTTACAAAGTTTCCTTCACTTCTTTTTCCGCATCCTCCCAATTTGCAGTCAACTCTGCAACCATGGACCAAAAGGTATCCAGGTCTTCATCATTGATTAGCGCAGACATCCTTTGGAGAACCAGCACCCCTGTCACAATGTGCCTCTCAAATATTTCCTTGCCCCTCACAATTTGAGCTTGCTTTGGCCAAGCATTCCATCCACCTTCCTCCAAGAGCTCTTTGTACGCTCTCTTCCTTTGGCCTCCCAACAAAAATTCTCCAATGTTGCCCGTCAGCCGCCTTGCATCAGTTTTGACCGTTCCTATGACTTGCAACGGATCCGCTTTGCCTCAGCCCTCCATCCCTTTCCTTCCATCTCTATTTCCTTCTCCCAATTCTTCCGTTACAACCTCCTCTTCTCGCTCCATTCCTTCTCTTCCTCCATTTCCAACTTCTCCATCTCCCAATCCTCTTTCCGCTTTGTTCCTCCCTTGCTTCCTCGGTTATGACCCCAACTGGTTCCGCACTGGGCACTTTGTCTTGCACCTTGGCATTCATCTGGGCCCCCAGAAGTTCAGTCGGTGGACCCCAGTAAGGTGGTGGTGTGTTTGTAGTGTATCTTTGGAAGCGGGGAAACACTAGCAAGACGAGTAAAATTTAGTTACTACTTTTATTATCACTAGTCAGTCCCAATTAGTACTCACCAGGAACTCAAGTCCCCAAGTATTCCATCTCTGGCAACAGTGGTATCTCATAGTTAACCCTTGGCGCGGACCTACGACTCCGCATCTCCCTTGATGACTCCGCGGGACCATCAACAGTTGAATCAATATTTATAGGGAAATTTCAGGCTACTTTGTGAAGGAAACATTGCTTGCACTTGCCTCAAAGGCCTCGGACGGCAGTACTTGGGACACATTGCTTGTTTTGACAGATACAGTTTTCGCAACAGCAGGACAACAATGACAACATTTTATATAATTTATGAATCTAACAAGTAATGAATTAAATAATGCGTAAAGGGTATACAGTATTTATTAACGACTTGAAATCAATGGGAAAATTTATCTGAACGCTTGCAGGAGCTTGCGTCTTTTTACCCGGGCAACTGTCACGCCTTGCACTTAGGAATTATTGTCTTCAGCACTTCAACATGTCCTCTCCTCAGTACCATCTACCTCAGTCTAAAAGCGTGACACAAATAAAGCACAACATCAATGGTGCAATCCGCTACTTCCTCTGGCTCTTGTTGACCTTCCAATCTTGGCAACCAACTCAGTATATACTTGCAAACTTTGTGGTTAACTCCTTACTGGTCAGCCATTCATTATTAGATCCAATATCCTTCCCTGGCCAATCAACAGCCTTGGACTTCCATCTTTGGTCAGGCACTGTTTGTTAGTTAGCATCTACGTCTAAATAAGCCATCATTACTGTACAGTTTGCAATTGGACTAGCCCTTACCCTGCATACACTATTACTTCTTGTTAGAATTTGAGTTTTCATATGTTTGACTTTCACTGGAGCTTAGGGTATAATTGATTGGATTGATGTGATCTTATTATTGTTATCTTAAAGTAATCAAAAAACAGGTAAAATATAACTGGGCTGTGTTATAACCAAGATAATTTATATCTGTTATTTAATAGAGGATCTTGTGTTGTAGTATTGTGATTGTTGGACTGTCTAATCATAGCATTTCACTTACCATATCACTTAAAATGCTTATGCTGATTTTACCTTATTCATTTTGTACTCAACCACTTGTTGGCCAATCATGTATTTAGTCTATATAAACCATGGTTCTCTCAAGTGGAATTTATCATTGGTTCTTCCCTACACTGAACCGGAGTGCCCCCTTGACTCCCAAAATTGGCTCCTCTTGGCTTCACAAGATCTTTCCTCACCTCCTCTTAATTGTTTCAACCGGAGCCTTGAACTCAAAATCTTATGTTGAGATTCCCATCCTTCCAATTCACGCGCTCTCTTCCTCCCCCGCGCACTCACCTCCTCTCCTGCGCCCCGTCAATCTACCGGGGACCGTTCCCGTTTACTGTACTGTCTCTGGCTCTGGTTTTCTTCTTGGACAGCGGGTTTTCTGTTTCTGGCTCATCTATCTTTTCTGTCATTATTTTTCTATCTGTTCTGTTCTCTTCCCATTTTCTTCTTCCTCCGCCTTTTCATCCTTTCTTCATCTTCTCAGTCTCCTTCAATCTTGCACTTGCCTTCAACCTTGCACTCAATCTTCATGCAAGACTTCAACTACTCTTGCTAGTTCTGGTATCCCTGCCTGGTAAAGCTCCTCCCTTCCAAATTCTCGACTAAGTTCAAAGCTCATCTTTTGACCTCTTCAACCAGTCAACGCTTGAGTCCCCAGGATCACCTACTGCAAACTACGCCATCACCCTCTTACTCTATCTGTTGGCTTCAGGCGTAGGACTTCCCTTTACTCGTCTTCTGTTCTTCTGTCCTCACTCTTCTTCTTCTATTCTGTTTTCTTTCTTAATTCTGTTTCTCATGATACATGTCTCTCCTAGTCCGCTTGTTTTAAGCCATAAAGAAATTCAGACTATCTTATAATCTTACACTTCTCATTTGCATCACCTTCAACTTCATTTGCTCCTGTCCCAATTCATCATACATTTGTAAGCTCAGATTCTATTGTCTTGCACTTACCCAATGACCTCGGACATGATTGTACTACTGCTTTATTTCCTATCCCTTTCCTGTCATTCATTGCCTCACCGCCTTCAACTGTAGTTAGATCATCACCAGGTTGTATCTAGTCACTTTGGATTACCTTATAAGGGCTACCCCCTTGCCTGATTATTGTCTCCTCAGTTAGTTAATTTCATATGTTCTTGCATTTTGCTACAACCCAGTTCTCACATTGGAATCAGGTTGAGTTTCCCTCCTCGGAACACATTCCATTCCTCTTACTGTTTGACAAGTGGCATAGCTAAGTTTGCACTTCGCAACTGAGCCTTGCTATTTGCACTTGCCCTTGCACTCAGCATTCCTCCGCGCTCACAATCATCTAAGAATTTCCCTATAGTACGTGGGGTGGTTGTGTGACGCATGAGGAAAGAAAAAAAGAAGGAGAAATTATTTTTTTTGGAAAGAATCAATATAAAAAATGGCAAACCTGAAGAAAGGGACCAGTGAGTGAGGGGAAAGTGAGGCATAACATGTGGGACCCAGGAGACCAGTGAGATGGGACAGAACTTGAAAAATGTACAAGAGGCAGGAGAGAGGAAAGGAAAAATGAATATAGAAAAATACAAGAGACAAGTAAAAGGAAATATAAAGCAGAGAGGTACAGACTCCTTGAAATGTAATTGGTGATAGACAAGGTTTTTATACAAGATGAGGTTTCCCCACACTTGGATGTAGCTGTCAAGTCCCCATCAGGTCTTCTGCGTGTGAAATACTCTCTGTTTGGGTGTATTTTGAGTTTAGGGATTTGTAAAAATTCAAGGTAGCACTCATGAACATAGAACAAATAACTTTCAATTGAAAAAAAACTGTTTTAGAGAAATGGGATTGAACCAATTTGGTGTTTTTTTTTAAAAAAAATTGATACTTAGGAGTGAGGATATTTTCAAAGTTTCAATAACAATAACCTCTGCTTTGAGAACATCCAAATTTTAAATGCAAGAAATTTTGAGAAATTCTTCATCTTTAAGATTTAAAGGTGGCTATCAATCTTTGACAAGAATTCTTCTTTTTTGATTTTGTATTTCAAAACAATGAAATATAATGGTGGAACAAGTGTTCATTGCACTAAATGTTGGAGTCAAAATCTTCTGTTATGCAGAAAACTACGACAGGATTACAAGCCCTGGAACTGTAAGCTCAATTTAAATTTAAAATTAAACAAAATGTGTTCACAGTTAGCACTGTGAAAGATTTTGCAGATGCACAGGAAAATCCCACCATTCTCAAATCAGACATTTGGATCATTTTTACAAAATTCACTAATGAATTCTTAGCTCAAATCTTCATATTCTCCAGTGGACGGATAAATTTTGGATTCCAAGAATATATACACCATATGAAAATATACATTGATGAGAAATTTTGTCTGTATCAAAGGCAATGAGTTCTTGTCTATTTTTATGCCAGCCTGAGATTTCAGAAAAGATTACTCATTTGATTCTCCCAGTTTTTTGGGTGCAATTAAACTGGAGTCCTAGTTGAATATGGTTAATATGGTTTTTGGTGTGAGTTCTGAAATTTGTTCTTAATTAATCTTTTTCACATCAACATTTCACTTAAACTCAATCAATTTTTAATTTAATCTGTGTTTTCAATATATTTTGTCTCCAATTCTGGAAATTCTATTGAAATTTCCCCAATTCCGCATCCAGAAGTATTTGAGTTAATCTCTGTATTTATTTTCTGAATTTGAACAATATTCTAAAAATTTTGGAATTGAAATTATCAATCTTAAAAATAGAGTGAAACCCAGTAAATTTAAAATAAGGTTTGGGATAGAAAGGGGAGTAAAAATTTCACATTCAACTCCCAACTTCACAATAAAACAAGATAACGTCAGAAATCCAGAAAAAAACCTTGTTCCAGATTTCAGTTTAAATTCCAATAAGTTGAAAAACAGAACACACAAAACAACTAATTTCACAGTTTAAATAATTTCACTTCTATTTATATTTTGAGTAGTAGCAGAAAATAATCCCTTTCAAGATTCATTTGATTTTAACTCAAGAGACAAACACTTTGAATGAATCCTTCACGGTTTGATTTTAGGCCTCCTTTGGGAAGACAATGCTGTGGAATAAATTGAGAAGGAATCAATCAAAATCATCATGTCTTTTTGAATGATTCAATTACAAATTTATCACTTACTGAATTTCAGCCGGAGCATGGAATGATCTTGAAGAATGCCGCAATGTGTGCATAAGTATTTGGGCAGAGCATATGAATCAAAAGCTATTCTAGTACATACCTGTAATGCTTATTAACGTGGAACCATCCAAACGTTTTACCAGGGAATTGCTTTTCAATGGCTTCGGTAATGAATCTACCGACCCACAACATAGCCCTGACACCCTCATCAAGTGGTACTTGACTAAATTCAGAATGTTGACCGTACCCAGGTGGCGCTCTCAGTTTGTCGCCTAGAATTATGTCTTTAAAATCATTTTCGGGCATGTTAGTTCCAAACATGTCATAGTTTTGAACGAATTTGATTAGTTCCATCGCGGTATTTTTGAAGTAAGGTTTCGTCTCATTCTCCCTGGGCGAAAGCGCCAGTGGATGATTGACTGGGATGCGCGTCCAAAGCTTGTAGTGCTCTGCCCCATGAAGGTTGATGGGGAACAACTCTGCTCGGTTTGGACCAGGTTTTCATCAACATTGGAGTAGAATCGAATCATTAAACCAGCAGGCCTCGCTCACCTAATTGGGTTTTGCCATCCATACCTCCTTTCTGGATTGTCTTGCCTGAATCCGACTCATGGGTAATTCGAACCAAGTTTGGATTTTTAAAATGTTCCCATCGAAGAATTAGGGGTATAGTCTCGCCCACTGGTCTTTGAAACCAGCCAAGTTGTTTCAGGAAAAATTCTGCTTTTTGCTCCGGTGTCCACCGCCCAACTCTGTTTATCCAAAGATCCTGTGAAGGTGGATGAGGTGTGCAATTTCAGTATTTTTAGATGTCATCCCGCTTTCGTTACTTTCTGGGGCTCAGCACTCACCTGAACTCTGCTTTCTCTTTGAATCTCCACACCTTGCCTAAATTAGAAAATCTCATCAGAACTGGAGCGCGTATAGGCTGTCTTCCCTTATTTTCATTTTGTTTAAAAGGGAGAAAAATTTACCCGCGTAGGATGATATCTCGCATGCCATCACGGAAATTTTTAAATTCTCTTGAAGGAAGTTGTACCATACAAGCCTGGTCGAGCACTGGCAGTTCGGCCTCCTTAACATCCCACACAGTTTCGCCATGAACTTTGGCAAATGGCTCATCTGCTTTGAAGGCTATGCTAGTTAGCGATCTTTTTCCAAACCTTGAGGCGTTTGCCAGTTGGTTAAACATTAGAGCCAAGATCAATCTTGGGAAAAGTGATACGAGGCCCATCTTGTTTTGTGCAAATTAAGGAAGATGAATGGGAGCGAAGCTAGTTGAGTCGAGGTTAGATGATGAATGATAGTCGACCCCATGTGCACTCAGTGTCGACTTTTATAACAAACTGGTGACAGAATAATCTAAGATGGTCCTGCTGAAATTAAGTACAAACATGAGGCAAACCAGGCGCGCCACGGGGGGTAAGAATAAGTTGTGAAAAACTGACAGCTAAAGATCAGCTGCGTCGCGTGAATTACCCTGACTCTAATCCTAGCAGACTGCGGACTTTATTCCTTGACCATTATGAAGGTCGCCGAAACCGAGAACACGTCTTAGCGTGACTCAAAGTTTTTAAACATTGTCCGCCCCAGGACTTGTGTAATCGTTGCAAGGCTAGGCAAATAGCTCGATCCATACTCAGTCAGCTTCGACGCGAAGTCGCCTACTCTTACACCTCTTCAGCAACAGTACTCAGGGGGTGGTGATTTCTCACTTGCCGCTCGTCCGTCCGAGTTTCTGTGAGCTCTGACATATTGGAAATCGCATCCGGCTTACACTCCGGCAAGCTCTTCATTGTATTTCATCTCGGCATCAATCGTACGGTGCCGGGTCGGCATCCGGGCTGCGGCCGTAGATGACGTAAGTAGCTTTGATATTGAAATCGAAAGGAATGAGGAGCCCCAAGTTGAGGCTTTGGTCTTTACAAAATTGGGGACAACATCGGTTGGATGACCGCAGATAGCCACCAACTTTTCATCTGAAACCTCCAGTTCTCCTGATGCCAAAGTTGTGTTTCGATCAGAGTGGTTACTTCGCTACCTTAAAACATCTCTCAATACTCAATACTTTTCCATATCATTGAAGCATCAGATGCCGACGATACAACCTGCAGAGGGGAAAACCTTTTTCACTCCATCAATCCAATGCCAAATCTCGATGATAGCTTCAGGTTTGATGCGTTGTCACAATGGTGAGAGGAAACTATTTTCTGGTTGTGTTTCTTACGGTATTCGCTTCGCCGAAGCCCACAGGTAACCTCATTATTATAGCTAACTGAGTGGTTTGTTTCTCCGCCTCAAAGATTTGGGTTGTGGTACAAAAGAATGTGCAACTTTCAACACTTTGCTTGTAATTCCAGACATTGTATATATCATCTCACCCCTCATTTGAGGACCCCATTTCTGCTGTTTGTCACGGCTATGACAGACACTTCGGGTTTTCTTCCCAAACCTGGCAAGACTTTTTTTTGTTGACGGTTTTAGATGTTTTATTGAGATGAGATTGATACATTCAATAGCGCTTCTTTTAATTCATGATGCATTTAATTTTTGCAAACTCGTGGGTTTTTTTTTCAATACAAGATTCGAGGTTAGATCTGGACGTTGGTTGTTTTCAGGCCCTTCTTGTTAGTCAACGACTTCAGCCGCCTCACAGCATGCAATCCCTGCGTCGCGCGCGTTGCGCCCCAGCGAAGCCCTAACCTGCATCAGCCCTACCTTCCCGTCCGGCCTCTTGCCGACATGGTGGCAGCTCACGCTCCGTCTCTCGAAGAAAGGTCGTCCGCACTCACCGTCCTACGCTTGCACGATCAACCACTCCCCTGTCCCGACCGGTTCGCCACCTCAGACCAGCTACGCACCCGGAATAGCGACCATCTCAGAACTCAGGAGGAGCTAGAGGCGAACTACCTGGGGGTAAAGCGAATTCTCCTTACCCAACGTCCTGTCTTCCCCCACCTTCCAGTCACAATCCCCTCTGCCTCCGTGTTTTCTACTCCAAGTAATTACCAGGTCGAACTTTACTCATTGTCAACTCAAGTTATAAGTTCGTACTCGCTCAAACTCCTATCTGAGGTCCCGCTGTTCTTACGCGGTCACTGCGATCACCTGGTGAATTCTTGTGTTACTCGTTGTCTGCCTGTGTTTCATTCTCGTTGTTCTCCTTCGTCATCACTCTCATTCACTGTTGTCTGTTCCAAGTTACATTTACTGTTACCGCAACCAACCTTTGGTCAAAGACCAGTGCTGCAATGAGGAACAAGGATAAACTCTTACATGGTAGCAAGAGTTCCTTCATGGCACAGTTAGCGGATCAGAAATAAACAGCTCTCAGTCACGCAATATGGCTCAGAACCAAGGCACTGGCGGATTTGATATCAACATTCCGGACTTGAGCAACTCCGGGGATGACTACTTGACAAATGTAAAGCTGCTGGTGTTGACCCAACTTAACTGGTACAATTGGAAGGCCAAGTTTGAAAACCTGTTATGAAGCAAAGGACACAAAGAATTCTTGGGCCCAAAGTGGGTGCAAGATAACACCAACACAAAGCGCTTTAGGCAGAATACAGCTATTGCCGTGCAACTTCTGTTCAGCTCAGTGGATCACAAACTCAAGGGCTATGTCACTCCCCATTGCAAGGACTTCTGTTGAGCGTTACTTTCACGCTTTGCACTTAAGGATTATTGTCTTCACCACTTCAACATGTCCTCTCCTCAGTACCATCTACCTCAGTATAAAAGCGTGACACAAATAAAGCACAACATCAATGGTGCAATCCGCTATTTCCTCTGGCTCGCGCTGACCTTCCAATCTCGGCAACCAACTCAGTATATACTTGCAAACTTTGCAGTTAACTCCATACCGGTCGACCATCCATTATGAGATCCAATCTCCTTCCCTGGCCAATCAACAGCCTTGGACTTCCATCTTTGGTCATGCATTGTTTGTTAGTTTGCATCTACATCTAACCAAGCCATCACTAATGTATAGTTTGCAATTGGACTAGTCCCTACCCTGCATACACTATTACCTCTTATTTGCATTACCTTCAACATCACTTGCTCTTATCCCAATTCGTCATGAAAATGTACGCTCAGATTCTATTGTCTTGCACTTACGCTAAGACCTTGGATCTATACCACTGCTTCATTTCCTATTCCGTTCCTGTCATTCATTGCCTCACCGCTTCACCTGTAGTTAGCTCATCATCAGGTTGTATCTAGTAACTTTGGATTACCTTATAAGGGCTATCTCCTTGCCTGATGATTGTCTCCTCAGTTAGTTAATTTCATACGTCCTTGCATTTTGCTGCAACCTAGTTATCACATTGGACTCAGGTTGAGTTTCCTTCTTTGGAACACTTTCCATTCATCTTGCCGTTTGTTGAGTGGCATAACCAAGTTCACACTTTGCAACTGGTTCTTGCTATTTGCACTTGCCCTTGAACTTGGTATTCCTTTGCGCTCACAATCATCTAAGAATTGCCCTATAGTACGTGGGGTGGTCGTGTGACAGTAAATTAACTAACTCAACTCATCTATTGTAGCTCACCAACCTAGAGTAGACTTCTTCTTTCTCAATGTCACGTACTTGCTTAACCGGGAAAGCTTCCCTCACCCCTTACAATGATTAGATTCATTGGGTAGGGAAAACCAGCGCTCCTTGGGCTCAACAACCCTTAAATCCAGTTCCTCCTTCCAAATCACCATCTGTGGAACCTCCAGATGATCCTCGGGCTCCTCCACAGGATGCTCTGACGGACCCTCTTGCAGAATTCACAGACTCCAAGAATTCTTCCAATGAAACCTTGACTTGTGGTAGACCAGGGGGTTCGCACTATTGCTCTTGAGCCCAATGCTCCAACCCTGCTTTTGACATTGATCCAGGCCCTCACTCATGGTGCCCAGCGATCTAGTCCAAGCACTCCTAGTTTTTGCACTCCGGGCATGAAAAAACCTGATCACTTTACAGGAGAACACCCTCATAAGCTTAGATCCTACCTACAGTCTTGTAAAATCATCTTTTCAAACCACTCCAACAATTTCCCTTCCAATAGACATAAAGTTATGTATGCTTCGTCCTTCTTAGGAGGTAGAGCCTCTCAGTGGTTCAAACCGTACCTCAAACTTTTATCCAATGACAGTCCCACTTGTATTCTCAACAATTGGGACAAGTTTGAGCAACAATTTTTCACCTTGTTTGGCGATCCCAATGAAGTTCAAAAAGCCAAATACAAACTTAATAGCTTAGTTATGAAGGAGAATAGTAGAGCCTCCGTTTATATTTCTCATTTTTGAACCTTGCAGTCTTGCATCCAGTGGAACAAGGCCGCTCTTCTATTCCATTTCCAAAAGGGTTTACCGGCACGCTTAATCGAACAGCTCGCAGTTGGGGGTCATAAGACAACCTTGCTTCAGCGGCTAATTGATTGAGTGATTGAGCTTGATAATGGCTATCATGACAAGAATTGCTCTCGGCCAAACAACCATGGATCATCCACCTCAGCTCTGAAGGTGGACAACTCCTCTAAGCAAAACAAGAGGAACCCAAAACCATCCAAACCAACCCTGACTTCAAATTCCAACTCAAAAGGGAAAGCCGTCACCAAAACTCCGAGGTTCCTGGACAAGGAAACCGGGATGCTTTGAAGTGAGGAACAACTGCAAAGGGAAAAGAACGGGCTGTGTATGTATTTTAGAGTTAAACATGATGTCAACAGCTGTGCAAAGCGGTTAGCGCGTGAAGAGGCTAAGCAGTCAAAAAATTAGCTTGTAGTTTTTCTGATACTCGCAAGGAAAACTACACATTATCTAAATCACCGCGAGTAAATCTTTGCACTTGCGAGTAACTAGGTGCTCCAAGTTCAAGATTTATCCTATTCCATTCCCAATACACTCCTTATCAAATACTACTTGATTCCGGCGCTAATGTTTCCTTCATCAGTGAATCTTTTGCCACTTCCAAAAATCTTACGCTTTCCAAGATAGATAAATTTCCCATCTATCTAGTAAGTAGTGCAACTGAACCGTCTTATTGGGTTTCCCAAAAGGCAAAAATGGACCTTTGCATTTTCCAATTTCCCCAGCTTCAAATGGGATTTATTTGTCTTGGCTATACCTGGAATGGATGATACCATTCTAGGCCATGATTTCCTAGTTTACTGGAATCCGGATGTGAATTGGCAAGAGGAGTAATTCACCTTCAAACCTTGCAACCCCAGAACGCTAAACTTTCCGTCAATCAGGAATTAAACAGCCTACCTGAAACTGTCATTGAGTTGGATGACACTTTTCCGCCAGGAGATTTGCAAAATCCTGACCTTCATTCTCAAATCCCCTCTTCAGATTTAGGAGTTATCACTTACCTATCCAGCTTACCTCTTTCCTGTTCCTTTGAAGAGAAACAGACACCAACCAAAAGGTGTATTTTGAGCTCCGTAATCCTCTTGCACCATGCAAGCACCTCAAACCCGGTGCTCAAAGATGACGAGATTGAAGATTTGGAAATCATTTGAGAGTATTTACCTTTGGTTTATCATGACTTTGCTGAGGTCTTTTCAGCTGAAAAAGCAGATAAACTGCCTCCATCCCGTCCTTATGATCATAAGATTGAACTTACTGGCCCAACTCTGGCACAAGGACCAGTTTACTCTCTCTTGAGCCAAGAATCAATTGCTCTTCAAGACTACATTGCGGAAAATGTAGCAAAAAGATTTCTTCGACCAAGCGATTCAAACACCGGTTCCCCTGTCCTATTTGTACCAAAAAAAGACGGCGGACTTTGCCTTTGTGTTGACTACAGGAAACTGAACCAGGTAACCCGGAAGAATGCCTATCCAGTACCGCCTATGTCACATCTCCTTACCCTCTTCCATGGAGCTACTCCTTTCTCAAAGTTAGACCTTTGAGGTGCTTATAACCTAATTCGCATTAAGGAAGGTCATGAGTATTTAACTGCAATGCAAACCTGGTTTGGCAGCTATGAGTATACCGTCATGCCTTTTGGCCTCTGCAACGCTCCTTCCACTTTTCAACATTTTGTCAAAAACATTTTTTCCGATCTTGTAGGTAAATACCTCATGGTATGGACCCAGCCAAGAGCGAACATATATTGGACTGTCCCCCACCTTCTTCCGTTAAATCTCTTCAAGTTTTCCTTGGTTTCAGTAATTTCTATAGAAGGTTTATTGCGCGTTACACCGAAAAAACCGTGAATCTTACTAACCTTCTTCAAAAAGAAACCCCTTTTATTTCTACCAAACAAGCTGCTTCAGAGTTCAAAGCTCTGAAGAAAGCGTTCACTACTGCTCCAATACTCTCTCACTTCAACAAGCTAGCTTGCACTATTGTCAAAACAGACACAAGCGACTATGAGATTGCAGGAGTCATCTTGCAGTTTTCTCATTCCACTTCTCTCTTTCACCCCGTAGCTTTCGAGTCTTGCAAGTTGCTCCCTGCAGAGCTTTACTATGAGATTCATGACAAGGAACTTCTTGCAATCGTTTACTGCTTGAATCAATGGCGTTCATACCTTTTGAGTCTTAGGGAATCCTTTGAGGTTTTGACTGATCATAATTCTCTGAAGTATTTCATGAGCTCAAAAGTCCTCACACATAGACAGGCGCGATGGGCCAAATACCTCTCCAAGTTCCACTTTACAATAACGTACCGTCCTGGGAAACAAGCGGTAGTTACTGATGCTTTATCACATTGGGACAACGTTTACCCAGGGGGGGGGAGGACCTTTGCCAAAAACAACCCTGAAAACGTTAGGACACTCTTCTCAACTCAATCTTCCCAACTCAGTTTGATCATCGCTTGCTTACAAGATTTGGCTTCCGAACTCCTACAAGCTCAATGCGACAACCCCAAGTGCATCAAACTTTGCAAAAGTGCGAACTTATTAGATAGTAGTTACAGTATAGATGATAATGACTTTTAAGTTTATGATAATTGTATAGTAGTACCAGATAATTCTTGCATTAAGTTAGATATCTTTGAGTCACGGCATGATTCTCCGCTTGCTGATCATTATGGGCAGGATAAAACCTACTGATTGATTGCACAAGAATTCTACTGGCCTGGTATGACCAAAGAAGTAAAAGACTATGTTAGCGCATGCTATGATTGCAATTGTAACAAGTCCTCAAAACACCGGAAGTATGGGCTGCTCCAGCCACTTCCAATTCCGCCTTGTCCTTGGCACTCGCTGTCTATGGATTTCATCTCTCAATTACCTTCTTCTAGTGGATATGATGCTATTCTAGTAATAGTACATCACTTCTCAAAGATGGCTTTATTTTTACGCAGTAATGTGACGGCCTCTTCAGAAGACTTGGCTAACTTGTTCATAGAATATGTATTTTCAAAACATGGTCTCCCTGATAATATAGTTAGTGATTGTGGATCTCTGTTTGTCTCAAGCTTCTGGAACTTGCTATGCCAAAATTTGAAGATCACTTGCAATTTCTCAATGGCTTAGCACCCGGAAACGGATGGGCAAACCAAGTGAGTTAATCAGATTCTCAAACAATATCATCAAATGTATGTTGCCTATCAACAAGGAGAGTTTTTGCAATGGCTCCCACTAGCCGAATTTGCCTGCAACAACTCCACTCATTCCTCCACCAAACAGTTGCCCTTCCAAACTCTTTATGGTAGAAACCCAACTTTCTCTTCCCTTCACGTAGCACCTTCTCAACCTGCTACCAATTACCTTGAACAAATTCAATCCCTTCAATTGCAACTTCAAACCAACCTTGAAGAAGCAAACCAGCGCTATAAGGAGCAAGCAGACTGATCTCGCACTTCGGCTCCAACCTCCGCAGTAGGAGACCAAGTATGGCTAAATGCTTGCAACATTTGAAGTACTCGCCCAACTTGAAAACTCTCCAAAAGAAATCTTGGCCCCTTTAAAGTAGAATCAGTCATCTCCCCTAACGCCTTTAAACTTACTTTACCTGCGAAATGGAAAGGTATCCACCCGGTCTTTCATGTGTCTCTCCTAGAGCCAGCTCGAGTCCTATACCTGGGCAAGACACATCCCCCTCCTGAACCGGTCACTGTCCTCAATCATCAAGAGTGGGAAGTAAGCCCTATTCTGGATTCCAGGTTACGCAAAGGAAAACTTCAATAGCTTGTTGAATGGTCCGGCTTCCAGTCCAACAAAGATCGCACCTTGTGGGAACCAGCCCATCACCTTTGCAATTCACCCAATCTGATTTGAGAATTCCATGCAAGCTACCCTCACAAACCTCGGCAATCATGATTCTATCCCATCCAATTCCATTCCATTCCATTCCATTCCCTTCCACATTCCATTCCATCCAATTCCTTCCATTCCACTCCACATTTCATCCCATCCAATCCCACTTCATTTCATTCCACATTTATCTTACTCAATCCATCCCATTAAAACTTATCTTATTTCACTATCATTTCATCAGTTAATTCCTCCATCTTACTGTGTTATTCTTTTCTCATTTTCTGTTCATCTCCACTTATTATTAAAAAGAAAAAAAATAATAATAATAAAATTTTTTGATATATATATAAAAAAAATAATAATATAAATTAAATTACAAGTTTTCTTTTATCTCTTTTTCTGCATCCTCCCAATTTGCCGTCAATTCCGCAACCATGGACCAAAAGTTATCCAGGTCTTCATCATTAATGAATGCGGACATTCTTCAAAGTACCAGTACCTCCGTTACGATGTGCCTCTTGAAGATCTCCTCGCACCTTGCAACCCAAGCTTGCTTTGGTTGTGCATTCCATCCACCTTCCTCCAAGAGCTCTTCATACGCTCTCTTCCTTTGGCCACCCGACGTGCCTTCTCCAATATTGTCCGTCAGGCGCCTCGCATCCGTTTCGACTGGCAATACGACTTGCACCGGATCCGCTTTTCCTTGGCCCTCCATTCCTTCCGTCCCAGTCAATTCCTCCCTTCCATCTCCTTCATTTCCTTCTTCCAATTCACCCTCTTCCTCTCTGTTCTCTGGACTTCCGTTTCCTCCATTTTCCTCTTCTTGTTCCGCTGTGTTTTCTTCCTCCCTCGCTTCCTTGGTAATAAATCCTACCGGTTCTGCACTGGATACCTCACCTCGCACCTCGGCATTCATATGGGTCCCCGGGTTTTCAGTTGATGGTCCCCAGTAAGGTGTTGGTGGTGGTGGTGTATTAGTAGTCTATCTTTGAAAACAAGGAAACACTAAAAAAAAAGCAAATAATTAGTTTCTATTTCAAGTTCATGAGTTATTCCTGATTAGTAATCACCAGGAACTTGCGTCCCCAAGTATTCAATCTCCGGCAATGGTGGTATTTTGTAATTGACCCTCGGCGCGGACCTACAACTTTGCATCTCCCTCAATGATTCCGAAGGACCCTCAACAGTTGACTCAACATTTATAGGGAAATTACATGCCACCTTGCGAAGTCAACATTGCTTGCATTTGCCTCAAAGAACTCGGACGGAAGTACTGGGAATACAATGCTTGTTGCTGCAAATACAGTTTTTGCAACGGTGGGATAACAATGAAGACATTTTTACAAGATGTATAAAAAAATTTATTGGGTAATGAATTAAGTAAAGTATAGGGTATACAGTGAATTAAACAACTTGAGATCAATGGGAAAATTTACCTGAACGCTCGCAGGAGCTCGCGTCTTTATACCCGGGCAACTGTCATGCTTCGCACTTAAGGATTATTGTCTTCACCACTTTGACATGTCCTCTCCTCAGTACCATCTACCTCAGTCTAAAAGCGTGACACAAATAAAGCACAACATCAATGGTGCAATCCGCTATTTCCTCTGGCTTGCGCTGACCTTCCAATCTCGGCAACCAACTCAGTATATACTTGCAAACTTTGCAGTTAACTCCATACCAGTTGACCATCCATTATGAGATCCAATCTACTTCCCTGGCCAATCAACAGCCTTGGACTTCCATCTTCAGTCATGCATTGTTTGTTGGTTGGCATCTACATCTAACCAAGCCATCACTACTGTATAGTTCGCAATTGGACTAGTCCCTACCCTGCATACACTATCACCTGTCATGCGCATTACCTTCAACGTCACTTGCTCTTATCCCAATTCGTCATGCAAATGTACGCTCAGATTCTATTGTCTCGCACTTACACTAAGACCTTGGATCTATACTACTGCTTCATTTCCTATTCCGTTCCTGTCATTCATTGCCTCACCGCTTCACCTGTAGTTAGCTCATCATCAGGTTGTATCTAGTCACTTTGGATTACCTTATAAGGGCTATCCCCTTGCCTGATGATTTTCTCCTCAGTTAGTTAATTTCATACGTTCTTGCATTTTGCTGCAACCTAGTTATCACATTGGACTCAGGTTGAGTTTCCTTCTTTGGAACACTTTCCATTCATCTTGCCGTTTGTTGAGTGGCATAACCAAGTTTGCACTTTGCAACTGGTTCTTGCTATTTGCACTTGCCCTCGCACTTGGTATTCCTTCGCGCTCACAATCATCTAAGAATTGCCCTATAGTATTTGGGGTGGTCGTGTTACAGTTACTGGAGCTAAAAAATGCCTGGAGTGAAGATTCATTGATAGTCATTGGGGATCAGGTGTTGCAACTTGCCCACCTGGTCTATCAACCCAAATCTTCACTCCAAGAACATGCTGTGGCCTTTTGAGAACAATACCTATCCCTCAGAGAGACTCTGGATGCTCAAGAGGCCACTGAATCCAAGGAATGCATTGCTATCTCATTTCCCTTAGCCGCAATCCTCTTCCTCAAGAGCTTCCAACTTAAATCTTTGCTCAACTCACTCATTCAATCCTGCCACAACATAAGTCTGTTTTGCTTTGACAGAGTCTATGACCAATTGATGGCTGAAGACACCCATTGGAGAGTGAAAGTATTGATCAGCTGTATCTCACTGGTAATACAAACCCCCCAACTTTCTCCCCCTCACATCTGCAGCTCCAATGCAAGTTTGGTCACCCGCCCTCTTTAAAGCTTGGCTGCAACATCATCTTGAATAAACTCACCCTCCATCTTGAGGAATCCTAGAGCTGCCATTGCCACCAGACCCCAGCCACGGAGAAATAATCATGCTCCACAGGCTCCACTGCACCTGCAGAAAGAGATTGTGTGTTTGGTTAATTCCCCACAACAAAAATTAAGTTCTTGGCAACAATCTAGCTCCAAGTTCTGGAAAGTCCACTAGCCCTTGAGTCACACTCCTCTACCTCTGCAATTATTAATCAAACTATTCTTCCAAACTCAAGCTGGAAACCACTAAAGCTAACTCGCAATGAAATAATAGTAAATAAACAAGAGGGACTCCCCAAAAAGCTCCGTACTTGAACTATTTACCTAAATATGACCTCTGAGAACGCTTGCTGGTATCTACACTCCTAAGTAACAGAAGAAAAGAATAATACTAAAATACGCCTTGATAATCTCTGATAAGGGTAAACTCCAATTTAAAGGTAAACTCCAATGTTCATGAACTCTCTTTTGTGAGCTCAAAAATTTTCATGATCTCCTCTGATCATTCTTGCCCATAAAACTAAAGGAAAGCTTCCTTATATATACAACAAAAGAATGCAAGCCTTAGATGAAAGACCCCTCTAAACTCTGTGCATTCTGCACTGACCCGCCTTTGCTACTCCAAAAAAGAGATGTGAACTTTTAATGAAAGAATCCTTTTCCCACGGCCTCTGAGCATTTGCATGGATCCTCCTTACCAATAGTCTGATCCTTACACAATCCAATGACTTTAATTAGATTTGGCAATCCTGTTTCCAATTCCCCCTAACAGTTCAGTCTTTCCAATGCATTACTAACAACAGATCTTCCTCAATCTTCCCTAGTGGATCACTCCCAATCCCACATGCGGCATAACTACAAATCCCCACCAATCCTTACACCGCCTCCTCAACTTTAGCATTCATTGCCACACAGTGCTCCACAATGTCAGTGCATATCCCATAATTGGCCTAATGGGTACTACTTAGCTTCAATCACTTGCTTCCGCATAAGTAAACCCACCGCCACTGTGGTGACTAAAGCTGAACACCTCAGGACTGCTGCGGAAAAAGTAAATTTTTTATGATTTTTTTATATTCATCATTCATAATCAAAAAAAATCAAATTCCTTTTCCCGAATCAGGTCCCTCAAGCTTCCTGTTTAAAGGAAATGTCTCTCAAGCTCTCTACCACGCGCCTCCGCCAATATTCTCAAACTGTCACGCACCTTTCCCTCCTCTTACTTCTCAAAAGCACCTCATCCCGCTCACCTCTCCTCACTAATTCAATCACCCCCTTCATTCTCACCTCCTTCACCGCAATCCCCCCCATCAATAGCACCATCCCCCTCACCACTCACCATTCCTCCCATCCTTTCAATTGGGCATCATCCCTTTTCCATCTCTATTGCTTCCAATTTACCATCCACACTACTCTCAACCCACATCCCAATTACAATAATCCCTCAACATTCAATGTTGCCCAAATTGCTCAATATCACAATATCATATCACCAACCATCCTACCATCAATACTCAGCTCACCCAACAACTATAAGATTTCCTTTCCTTCCTCTCCACATGTGAGGTTGTTTCTACACTGAAATTTGGACTGAAAATCAACTTACACTTTTTCCGCCTATGGTACATGCCAGAATTCTGCTTCCTTTCTTTTGTTCTCTTTCCCATTTTTGTTGAATCATTAGTTCTAAGTGTCTCACCCTCTTCATGTCCACATAGAGTGAGAATCATTCCTCAGCCTCTCTATGTCATCTCTTTTCAATTAATTGAACTCTTGTTGAATCACGTGTACCCAGTCTGTTGGTTCAGGGAATACATTTTATTCAACTCTTCACGGTTAAAGGCCAAAATAGGTATCAACACACCAACCTGTAAACCCTAACCATGCCTCAATCACCTGGACCAACATATTTCAACTCACCTCTTCTCAAGACCCTCACAGACTCCATCCCAAAGCTGACCAAATCCAACTTTTCACTATGGTGCTAAAAATTTATCACTATCTTTGCTTTGAAGGGAGTTGCACAATGGCTTCAATTGTACGGAACCAAAAAATTTCCTGAAGACGTCAATATTGAAATGGTAGGATAAATCCTGGCCAAGCTTGATAATAGGACGTACATTAATTGCATTAAGGATCACTACCTCACAAATGGAATTGAACTTTGAAGATCCATAAACAAATTTTATGCCTCTTCCCAGACTGCAAATTGCTCCTGAGTCTTCCTTAACTTCCTCAAACTCCAATTTAATGCTAAATATGGTGACAAGTTCATAACCAAATTAAAATTCTGCCTCATCCGAATTTCAGAAATTGGAATTTGAATGGACAATGATATAGTGGCATATCTGATACTGTGCAAATTTCCACCGCAGCTAGATCACCTCAAAACAAACATCACCCACTCTCTTTGTCAGCCTCCTGGATGCCAAGAACCTTGATATCCTTTAGCTACCAGAGGTGATAGAATAAAGAATAAATATATTGTTTCATAAATGCAGCAAAAATTGGAAAAATATTTGGATAAAGCTTATTGCAAGGTTAATTGGTTTGTTTATGGTTTATTGTTTTAAATAAATATAAATAAATTGATTATGAAATATTTTTATAGAGGGGCCACAATTATATTGGGGATCTTTAACACCTCTCTTCAGGGATTTCAGTATGAAAACACGTAGTCCTGGTTACTTTGGGCACTTAAGTTTAAGGATATTTTTCCCAAAGATAATATGTATATAAAATACACAGTGGAGTGGCAGGGCTTTGAAACAAAGCTTCCACAACAGAGAAAGAATGATAAAACTCACTGGAATATTATTAAATCCTTTGGTTATCTGTTTGGGACGTGCACTGATGGGTTAAAACTGTTTACTGGGGTTATAAGGTTGTTCAGCAGTTTTACTTGATAGAAAGAGGTTGAGGATGGATATTATTAATCAGACTAAGCCATAAATCACTTACTTATCTCTTATAAGTACTTGATTACTGTGGCATGGTGTATGGATATAAATATAACTGGGTCTCTGTTTCACGCCTTGCACTTGGGGATTATTGTCTTCATCACTTCAACATGTCCTCTCCTCAGTACCATCTACCTCAGTCTATAAGTGTGACAAAAATAAAGCACAAAATCAATGGTGCAATCCGCTACTTCCTCTGGCTTGCGTTGACCTTCCAATCTTGGCAACCAACTCAGTATATACTTGCAAACTTTACGGTTAACTCCATACCAGTTGGCCATCCATTATGAGATCCAATATCCTTCCCTGGACAATCAACAGCCTTGGACTTCCATCTTTGGTCACGCACTTTTTGTTAGTTTGCATCTACGTCTAACTAAGCCATCATTACTGTACAGTTTGCAATTGGACTAGTCCCTACCCTGCATACACTATTACTTCTCATTTGCATTACCTTCAACTTAATTTGCTCCTGTCCCAATTCATCATACAATTGTACACTCAGATTCTATTGTCTTGCACTTACGCCATGACCTCGGATATGGTTGTACTACTGCTTCATTTCCTATTCCATTCCTGTCACTCATTTGCCTCACCACCTTCAACTGTAGTTAGCTCCCCATCAGGTTGTATCTAGTCACTTTGGATTACCTTATAAGGGCTATCCCCTTTCCTGATGATTGTCTCCTCAGTTAGTTAATTTCATAAGTTCTCGCATTTTGCTACAACCTAGTTATCACATTGGACTCAGGTTGAGTTTCCTTCCTTGGAACAATTTCCATTCCTCTTGCCATTTGTTGAGTGGCATAACCAAGTTTGCACTTCGCAACTGAGTGTTTCTACTCACACTTGCCCTTGCAATCAGCATTCCTTCACGCTCACAATCATCTATGAATTTCCCTATAGTACGTGGGGTGGTCGTGTGACAGTAAATTAACAAACTCAACTCATCTATTGTAGCTTGCCAACCTATAGTAGACTTTTTCTCAATGTCACGTACTTGCTCAACCGGGAACGCTTCCCTCGCCCCTTACAATGATGGGCTCCATTGGGTACGGTGAACCAGCACTCCTTGGGCCCAACAACCCTTAGATACCGTTCCTCCTTCTAAATAGCCATCTGTTGAACCCCTCGACGATCCTTGGACTCCTCCAGGGGAAGTTCTGACAGATCCTCTTGCGGAATTTGCAGATTCCAAACATTCTACCAATGAAACCTTGACTCGTGGTAGACCAGGGGTTCGCACTACTGCTCCCAAGCCCAATTCTCTGACCCTGCTTTCAACACTGATCCAGGCCCTCACTCATGTTGCCTAGAAATCTAGTCCAAGTACTCCTAGCTTTTGCACCCCGGGCATGAAACAACCCAATCACTTTACTGGAGAACACCCTCATAAGCATAGATCCTACATACATTCTTGTAAAATCATCTTTTCAAACAACTCCAACAATTTCCCTTCTGATAGGCATAAAGTTCAGTATGCTTTATCCTTCTTAGGAGGTAGAGCCTTGCAGTGGTTCAAACTGTACCTCAAACTTTTGTCCAACAACAGTCCCATGTGTATTCTCAACAACTGGGACAGGTTCAAGAAACCACTGTTCACACTGTTTGGCGACCCCAATGAAGTTCAAAACACCAAATACAAACTTAATAGTTTAGTTATGAAGGAAAATAGTAGAGATTCCGTTTATATTTCTCATTTTTGAACCTTGCAGTCTTGCATCCAGTGGAACAAGGCGGCTCTTCTATTCCATTTCCAAAAGGGTCTACCGGCACGCTTAATTGAACAGCTTGCAGTTGGGGGTCATAAGACAACCTTGCTTCAGCAGCTTATTGATTGAGTGATTGAGCTTGATAATGGCTATCACAACAAGAATCGCTCTTGGCAAAACAACCATGGACAGTCCACCTTGGCTCCAAGGGTGGACAACTCCTCAAAGCAAAACACAAGGAACCCAAAAACATCCAAACCAACCCCAAATTCAAACTCCAACTCAAAAGGGAAAACCGTCACCAAAACTCCGAAGTTCTTGGACAAAGAAACCGGGATGCTACGGAATGAGGAACGGTTACAAAGGGAGAAGAATGTGCTGTGTATGTATTGTGGAGGAAAACATGATGTTGACAGTTTTGTAAAGCAGTTAGCGCGTGAAGCGGCTAAGCAGTCAAAAAATTAGCTTGTAGTTTTTCTGATACTCGCAAGGAAAACTACACATTATCTAAATCACCGCAAGTAAATCTTTGCACTTGCAAGTCACTTGGTGCTCCTAGTTTGAGATTTATCCTATTCCATTCCGACAACACTCCTTATTGAGTCTTACTTGACTCGGGCCCTAATGTTTCCTTCATCAGTGAATCTTTTTCCACTTCCAAAAATCTTACGCGTTCCAAGATAGATGAATTTCCTGTCTATTTAGTAAGTAGTGCGACTGAACCGTCTTATTGGGTCTCCCAAAAGGCAAAATGTACCTTTGCATTATCCAATTTCCCCAGCTTAGGATGGGATTTATTTGTCTTGGCTATACCTGGAATGGATGATACCATTCTAGGCCATGATTTGCTAGTTTACTGGAATCTGGATGTGAATTGGCAAGAAGGAGTAATTAACCTTCAAACATTGCACACCCAGAACGCTAATTGTTCCGTCAAACAGGAATTAAACAGCCTACCTGAAACTTTCATTGAGTTGGATGACACTTTTCCGCCAGGAGATTTGCAATATTCTGACCTACATTCCCAGATTCCCTCTTCAGATTTAGGAGTTATTGCTTACCTATCCAGCTTACCTCTTTCCGGTTCCTTCAAAGAGAAACAGAAACAAACCAAACGGTGTATTTTGAGCTCCCTAATCCTCTTGCACCATGAAAGCACCTCAAACCCAGTGCTCAAAGATGACAAGATTGAAGATTTAGAAATCATTCAAGAGTCTTTACCTTCAGTTTATTATGACTTTGGTGATGTCTTCTCAGCTGCAAAAGCAGATAAACTGCCTCCATCTTGTCCTTTCAATCACAAGATCAAAATTACTGGCCCACCTCTGGCACCAGGACCAGTTTAATCTCTCTCAACGCAAGAATCAATTGCGCTTCAAGACTACATTGCAGAAAATGTAGCAAAAGGATTTCTTTGACCAAGCAATCCAAATACCGGTTCACCGTCTTATTTGTTCCAAAAAAGGATGGTTGGCTTCGCGTTTGTGTTGACTACAGGAAACTGAACCAGGTAACTCGGAAGAATGCCTATCCAGTACCGCCTATGTCACATCTCCTCAACCTCTTCCATGGAGCTGCTTATTTCTTGAAGTTAGACCTTTGAGGTGCCTATAACCTAATTCGCATTATGAAAGGTCATGAAGATTTGACCCCAATGAGAACCCAGTTTAGCAGTTATGAGTATACTGTCATGCCCTTTGGCCTCTGCAACGCTCCTTCCACTTTTCAACATTTCATCAATGACATTTTCTCCGATCTTGTAGGTAAATACCTCGTGGTATATCTTGATGATATACAAGTCTACTTGAGGAACCTTGAAGATCACATCACACATGTGTGAGAGGTGCTGCAGCGACTTTGCAAGAATGACCTGTTTGCAAAAGCCTCTAAGTGCAAATTCCATTCCTTGGACTATTGATGGACCCAGCCAAAAGCAAACACATATTGGACTGGCCCCCACGTTCTTCCGTTAAATCCCTTCAAGTTTTCCTTGGTTTCAGTAATTTTTATAGGAGGTTCATTGAGCGTTACACCAAGAAAACCGTGAATCTTACTAACCTTCTTCAAAAAGAAACTCCTTTAGTTTTTACCAAACAAGCTGCTTTGGAGTTTGAAGCTCTGAAAAAAGTGTTCACCACTGCTCCAATACTTGCTCACTTAAACGAGCTAGCTCGCATGATTTTCAAAACAGACGCAAGCGACTATGCGATTGCAGGAGTAATCTTGCAGTTTTCTTTCTCCACTTCTCTCTTTCATCCTGTAGCTTTTGAGTCTCCCAAGTTGCTTGCTGCAGAGCTTAATTATGAGATTCATGACAAGGAACTTCTTGCAATTGTTCATTGCTTAAAGAAATGGTGTTCATACCTTTTGAGCTTTAGGGAATCCTTTGAGGTTTTAACTGATCATAATTCTTTGAAGTATTTCATGAGCTCAAAAGTCCTCACACTTAGCCAGGCACAATGGGCTGAATAACTCTGCAAGTTCCAATTTACAATCACCTACCGTCCTGGGAAACAAGCAGTAGTCCCTGGTGCTTTATAACGTTGGGATGACGTTTACCCAGGGGGGGGAGCACCTTTGCCAAAAAAAACCTGAAAATGTTAGGACACTCTTCTCAACCCAATCTGCCCAACTCAGTTCAATCATTCCTCACTTACAAGATTTGGCTTCCAAACTCCGACAAGCTCAAAGCAACAACCCCAAGTGCATCAAACTTTGCAAAAGTTCAAAATTATTAGATAGTAGTTACAGTATTGATAATAATGACTTCTTAGTCCATGATAATTGTATAGTAGTACCAGATAATTCTTGCATTAAGTTAGATATCTTTGAGTCACGGCACAATTCTCCGCTTGCTTGTCATCATGGGCAGGATAAAACCTACCAATTGATCACCCAAGACTTCTACTGGCCTGGTATGACCAAAGAAGTAAAAGACTATGTTAGCGCGTGCTATGATTGCAATTGTAACAAGTCCTCAAAACACCGGAAGTATGGGCTGCTTCAGCCACTTCCAATTCTGCCTCGTCCTTGGCACTTGCTTTATATGGATTTCATCTCTCAATTACCTTCTTCTGGTGGATATGATGCTATTCTAGTAATAGTAGATTGCTTCTCAAAGATGGCTTTATTTCTGCGCAGTAATGTGACGGCCTCTTCAGAAGACTTAGCTAACTTGTTCATAGAATATGTATTTTTGAAACATGGTCTCCCTGATAATATAGTTAATTATTGTGGATCTCTGTTTGTCTCAAGCTTCTGGACCTTGCTATGCCAACATTTGAAGATCACTTGCAATTTATCAACGGCTAACCACCCAGAAACGGATGGGAAAACCAAGCAAGTTAATCAGATTCTCAAACAATATCTTTGAATGTATGTTGCCTATCAACATGACGACTGGTCACAATGGCTCCCTTTAGCCGGATTTGCCTACAACAACTCCACTCATTCCTCCACCAAACAGTTGCCCTTCCAAACTCTTTATGGTAGAAACCCAAATTTCTCTTCCCTTCACGTAGCACCTTCTCAACCTGCTACCAATTACCTTGAAAAAATTCAATCCTTTCAATTGCAACTTTGAACCAACCTTGAAGAAGCAAACTAGCGCTATAAGGAGCAAGCAGACCAATTTTGCACTACGGCTCCAACCTATGCAGTAGGAGATCAAGTGTGGCTTGATTCTTGCAATATTTGAAGCACTCTCCCAACTTGCAAACTCTCCAAAAAAAGCTTGGCCCCTTAAAAGTAGAATCAGTCATCTCCCCTAAACTTACCTTACCTGCGATATGGAAAGGTATCCACCCGGTCTTTCATGTGTCTCTCCTAGAGCCAGCTCCAGTCCTATACCAGGGCAAGACTAATCCCCCTCCTGAACAGGTCACTTTCCTCAATCATCAAGAGTGGGAAGTAAGCCGTATTTTGGATTCCAGGTTACGCAAAGGAAAACTTCAATACCTCATTGAATGGTCTGGCTTCCAGTCCAACAAAGATTGCACCTTGTGGGAACCAGCCCATCACCTTCCTTTTTATTTTTTCATTGAGACCCTTATTATCAATGTAGATCATAGGCTTCACTGAGGGATTAAAATATACTTTGCCAATCAAATGAGATATCCACTTCAGTTCCAAATAGCAATCCAGAATAGCATTCAGTTCGGACTCGGTGGATGAATATGTTATGTTTTGTTGTCTTGATGAGTTCCAGATGATGGGACTTCCATAGTGAAAAATGATTTAGCCTGTTTGAGACTTGCAAAACACAGGATCATAGCCCCAGGTTGCGTTGCAATAGCCAGTAACAACCTCCCGCTTGGGATCATATTGCAGAACTAGTTTGAGATTTTTTGTGGTTTTCAAATATTTCCAAACCTTCTTAACCTATCTCCAGTGCGTGAGACCTGGTTTAGTATCAAACATAGCCAAGCTCAATACCGCAAAAGAAATATCAGGTTGAGTATATTGGGAAATGTGATTTAAGAGGCCAATCGCAGATCGGTAGTTGATATTGAGTTGAGTAAATTCGGCGTGATCCTCATCTGAGGCAGGTTCAAGGTGTAGATTTTGGGTAAGAGGGGAGTTGAAGGTGTTGCATTCGACAAGTCCTAACTCCTCAAGTCTGCGATTGATATGATTTGGTTGGCTAAACATAATCTTGTCATCTTTGAATTCCATCAGCATTCTGAGGATTGTATTAGGGGAGTGACAAGAAGAATTAGTGAATCTTTTTAAATTTTTTTTTTCAAAATCATCCTTTCTTCCCAAGTAGATCAGGTCCTCCACATGAAAACAAGGACCTCTCCAGAGTTTGAATTGAGAAACAGACATGGTTCACTAGTCGATCCGTGGAAACCTTGTGATTTGATCCAAGCGGTGAGAGTATTGTACCAGTTTTTTGGTGATTGTCAGAGACCATATAGAGATTTCTTTAGTTTTAGGAAAGGCAATTTTCTATCTGATCCTTTGGGAGTTCTGATTATAACAGTTTCATTTAAAGGAGCATGTAAGAATGCCCCTTTTAAGTTGAATTGGGTAAAGTTCATTTTATTTTTAAGGCCATAAAGAAGAGCTAGTTGGAGTGAGCCAAGTTTACCAGTAGCCGCCCATGTTTTGTCAAAATCAATACCTTGAAATTGATCAAAACCCTGCACACATAGTCTGGCCTTATATTTAACCAGTTCTCCGTGGCAATTTTCCTTCACCTTGAATACCCAAGTGGTGTTCAGGATATTGTCTGGTGTACCATAATATTCTTCCCAAACTTGTTGAGATTCTATAGAAAGTAATTCATCTTTCGAGGCTTTTTCCCATTTTGGCCATTCCGAACATTTCCGGGCAGCTTTATAGGAAGGGGGTTTGTAGTAGTGATGGAATCCATATCTTTGCGTTTTTTGGGTTTCTCGTTTGGGTTGAGATGGTAATTCAGGAGCGGGGACACTAGATGGTAATTATGAAGAGGGGATTGTCCGTGACAAACTTTTTGATGATGGAGAATCTAGAGGATTATCTTCCTCTTCAAGATCTGAGTCCAATCTGGAATATTCAACATCAGCCTCTTGGATCTTGTATTTTTTATCAAGGGTTGAGAAGTCAGATTCATTGGTATTGAGACTGGACTGAGATAAGATATCTAGGCCGGGTGATTTGAGAAGAGGGAATTTGTTTAAATTTGTTTTTAGGAACTTAACGTGTTTTGTTTTTATAACAGCTCCTAGCAAGTTGAGGATGAGGTAGGAGTGAAAAAACGGATTGAAACCGCCCAGGATTCCTTCGAGACCTTTTTCATCAAACTTGCGTCCTTTTTGAAGAAGGTTTTCCAGGTATACTACTGGAGTACCTACGGGTTTCAAGTAATTAGTTGGTATTTTCTTACCGAACATGAGTTCCCAAGGAGACTGATTTTTACCTTCTCGGGGAATCTGGTTGAGCATAAAGCAACAGCTCCTGGTCACAATGTGCCAGTAATTCTTGGGTAATCTTGAAAAAAAGAAAGTGGTTCGGGCCAATTTGACTATGGTTTGATTGGCTCTTTCAGAACAACCATTATGTTGGTAATGGTAAGGTTCAGAGGTCAACAGTTTGATGTGTTTTGATTCAGCAAATGTTTTAAGAGTAGAATTAGTGAATTCAGTCCCTTTATCCAAGAAGATTTCATTCGGATAGTAGTTTAGCCTTTTATATTCTGTTTCTAGAATGTTAATGATTGTTGCGGGAGTCTTGTCTTTGGAATGGAGAGGAAATGCTGCTAAGTAGCCCATATGATTATCAACCAGGGTGAGGAGGATATGGTGTCCGGCCTTAGATTGGGGAGAGATTGGACCAATCAAGTCAAGGTGGATTCGCTCCAAGGGTTTGTTTGCGGATGTCAAGATACTAGAGAATGGCACTTTAGTAATTTTACTCTTAATGCAACTATCGCACTGAAAATTGAGAAGTTCCTTGTTGGAATAGCGGCCTTTCAGAAGTGGTTTGAGAGTTGAGATGGACGCGTGGCCATAGGTTTTATGGAAATCAAGTAGAGAAAGAGGTGTGGCGGGTGATTGGTTAGAGAGATTCACCTTCTGATTGCTTCCAGCGGTCTGAGGCTTCTCAATGACGAAAAGGTGATCTCGGACAAGTCCTTTTAGTACTATCTTATCATTCCTAGTGACGGAGAAACTGTCGTTTCTTTGTGTGAGATTGCATCCACTTTTTGCAAGAAGACTGGGACTGATTAGATTTGCCACTATCTCCGGTACGTAGACGCAGTCTTCAAGGGTGATGGTGGATTCTTTCCATTCTCACTGGACCGTTCCGGTTCCCCAAATCTTGAGATTAGCTTTGAGTTTGCCGGTTTTGATTTCATTGAGGTCATCTTGTAGTTCGATCAATGTAAAATATTTAAGGTCATTAAAGATGTGGACATTGGCGCCGGAATCCAGAAGGAGATTGGGGTTATTGTCGGAGTTGATCCAAAGTGTAAGTAGAGCATGATAATTGATTGCGGGATTTCTTTTATTTTTATTCTTCCATTCCGTTTTTTGTTCAATCCACCAGTCTGGAGCGTTCTGGGGATGTAAGTGGAAACATGATGATTTGGGATGGGGTGCGTTAGGGTCATGATAGCCTTCTTTGCAGCGCATTTTAGCTTTGCATTCATCTTTATTATACTTTGCTTTAGTCATTACAAGAGATACAACAGTGGAGGGTTTGGAGACTTTGACCTGTGCCCTTCTTTCTTTATGATATTGAATCAGGTGATTGAAGAAGACCTCCACGGTGAGATTCTTTTTGACATGCATTATTTGCTGCTTGAGATTCTCAAGGAATGAAGCAAATTTGAAAAGAAGTAAGTACGCTAGAATATCTTTAGGAAGTTCTATTCCTACGTCCGCCATCTTCGTAATAGATTTCCGCATCTCAGTGATAAACCCGTTGATGGCGTGTTCACTAAACGTTGAGTGGAGAAAGTGATTGAAAACCCTTGCCCTATTTGTGGTTTCAGATGAGGAGAATCTTTGTGTAATTTCAGCCAATAGAAGTTTTGCAGAGGTTATGTTGGTTGAGTTAACTACGTTAGCATGTGTGGTACTATCGAGTTTTGAGAGGATGATAGCCCGTATCTCTCTATCTTGCTTGGTTGACATAGGTCCTGTATTTTTTGTAATAGCGTCTTTGATGTCTTTAAGATCAAAAATCATCAGCATCCTATTGCGCCAGTTCGCATAGTTTTCTTCATTCAACGGAGGTATGGCATCGACCAAAGATTTTAGGGCTACCTGGTGAAAGTAATTGGATGCTCCTGCTGGTTCATTCATTTCTTTAATTCTTTTGGTTGAGGTTGTTGGTTTTGGCTTTTAACCGTGATAAATTCTGTGATGATATTATTTAGAACTAAGAACCAGCAGGACTGAACAACATAGAATATGTAAGAAATCAAGAAGAAATGAAAATGAAAAAAGACTAAAAGAATAACAGGAGAAATAAAGGAAAACAAGATCCTACAGCTAGAGCAGATTATAAGAGTTAGCATAGGTAGTTTGGGCAGGAGAACATCGTTGAGAAACTTGGAATGGTAGGGCAGCAACTGGCATTTAGAAAATAGAGAGTTAGTTGAATCTGGATGATCCTACGGAGATTCGAGATCTTACCAGGCAGAGGTTAATGATTATTCAGTCTTGAGGTCAAGATATATGTTGATAGATTGTAGTGGATAAAGAGTATATAGAAAGGAACTGGGAGAAAATATTGTAGAGATAGAAACAGAGAGATGGAAGAAAAAGTAACGTAGACTTGGAAAAAAAGAGAAAAGATGATTTGGTCAAATTGATCAGGTTTTGAGTGAGTTTATATCTTGATCTTGAGTTCAATTGGGATTGAAGATGTATAGTGGTTCTTGGTTTGGAGTGTGGGCGGAGTAAGAAGAATGGAAAAGAAAAGAGGAGCGGATCAGAAAGAAGAAGAGGATTGTTGCGCGGAGCTGTTGTGTGAAAGTGAGAGAGCGCGCTATGAAGTCCAATATCTCACCAGTAGTGTATCTTTGGAAACGGGGAAACACTAGCGAGACAAGCAAAATTTAGTTACTATCTTTATTATCATTAGTCAGTCCCAATTAGTACTCACCAGGAACTCGAGTCCCCAAGCATTCAATCTGCGGCAATGGTGGTATCTCGTAGTTAACCCTTGGCGTGGACCTACGACTCCGCATCTCCCTCAATGACTCCGCGGGACCATCAACAGTTGACTCGACATTTTTAGGGAAATTGCAGGCTAATTTGCAAAGGCAACATTGCTCGCACTTGCCTCAAAGGCCTTGGACGGCAGTACTGGGGACACATTGCTCGTTTTGACAAATACAGTTTTTGCAACGGCGGGACGACAATGACAACATTTTATATAATTTACAAATCTATCGAGTAATGAATTGAATAATGCGTAAAGGGTATACAGTATTTATTAACAACATGAAATCAATGGGAAAATTTATCTGAGCGCTCGCAGGAGCTCGCGTCTTTATACCCAGGCAACTGTCACGCCTTGCACTTAGGGATTATTGTCTTCATCACTTTGACATTTCCTCTCCTCAGTACCATCTACCTCAGTCTAAGCATGACACAAATAAAGCACAACATCAATGGTGCAATCCGCTACTTCCTCTGGCTTGCGTTGACCTTCCAATCTTGGCAACCAACTCAGTATATACTTGCAAACTTTGCGATTAACACCATACCGGTCGGCGATCCATTATGAGATCCAATATCCTTCCATGGCCAATCAACAGCCTTGGAATTCCATCTTTGGTCACGCACTGTTTATTAGTTTGCATCTACGTCTAACTAAGCCATCATTACTGTAAAGTTTGCAATTGGACTAGCCCTTACCCTGCATACACTATTACTTCTCATTTGCATTACCTTCAACGTCATTTGCTCCTGTCCCAATTCATCATACAATTGTACACTCAGATTCTATTTTCTTGCACTTACGCCATGACCTCAGATATGGTTCTACTACTGCTTCATTTCCTATTCCTTTCCTGTCATTCATTTCCTCACCGCCTTCAACTGTAGTTAGCTCACCACAAGGTTGTATCTAGTCACTTTGGATTACCTTATAAGGGCTATCCCCTTGTCTGATGATTGTCTCCTCAGTTAGTTAATTTCATACGTTCTTGCATTTTGCTACAACCTAGTTATCACATTGGACTCAGGTTGATTTTCCTTCCTTGGAACACATTCCATTCCTCTTGCCGTTTGTTGAGTGGCATAACCAAGTTTGGACTTGGCAACCAAGTCTTGCTACTCGCACTTGCCCTCGCACTCAGCATTCCTTTGCGCTCATCATCATTTAAGAATTGACCTATAGTTCGTGGGGTGGTCGTGTGACACTCTGCCCATCAATATCCTGAAAAGAGCTCTTTATTTATAGCTTTTTGAGTCCCAATATTGTCCTTCTGAGGAGTACAGGGGCTCAAAAGGACAGACACTGAGGCCAGCAGGGTAACCAGTGGTAGCCTGTCACGTGTTCTTTGTGCTGTATCAAGGGTAACATTTAATTCCACAGTGTATGCGAATTATTCTACTTTATAATTGATATTAGGATGTGTGAATAACGCTAATCTGTCCTGTTTATGCCATTTTTTAATTAATTATCCTTAGTAAATGTTCCAAGTAAGTTAATAATTATTTTAATAGAAATTTCTTTAGACATTCTGATGTCAGGTGAGTTCTCATTATGTATTAAATAATTGGAGTAAAGTAATGATATCGATTTTACTCCTTTTTTTCGACTTTCAGTTGATTTACTAAAAAATTACTTAAAAATATAAGTCATGGGAATTCATGTAATATTTTTACATAATTATTTTTCTTAGTATGTCACGAAATCTTTGATGTCTGGAAATTCTAATAATAGTATATTAAAGTATTTTAATATATTTTTAGAAGTTGTCATTGTCTTATTTTTGACATTCTTGGTACTTTGAATTATATTTAATAAAAAAGACGTATAAGGGTTATTGAAGTATTTTTATGTAATATTATGTACTTTTAGACTATCTACTTTCAACAGGAACATTTATCACATATTTAGAAGGTTCCTGTGTGGGTTGTAGAATTTTAACGCAGTTACTAAGTTTTGCAGGCCACCTATCACTTTGTCAACTTGTAGTCCTGCAGCTGCGTACTTGTCAGAGGCCCGGGGCTGCGTACGCAACCTTGACAGAGTGACAGGGCTATATCTCAGAGGCGCGCGGGTGCATTGGCTGCCGCGGCTGCGTGCGGGAATTGTGACAAAACACATTTCCGCCCGTAACTCCTAAAATATAAGCAACACCTCAATTCTGGCTGAATTTTAGGTGTGAAACCTATATGTGACAATATGTGTGAAATATTTTATTGGCCAAAAAACTCAATGGTGGTGCTGTGGATATTGGTCTTTCTTTTCCTTAATTATTTAAAAATATAAGGAGTTGGATTTCAAGGGTGGGGTCAGTGAGTGACCCTACCTAATTTTGGGTGGAGAATCCATTTCTGTAATAATATTTATGGGTTTTCCGCTCCTTCTTAGTTTAATTGTATTATTATTATTTTTATGTTATTTCTGTTACTTTTGCAGCTTGCTCTGTAATAGTAGCACAATGAAACCCTTGTTGAATCCAAAATTTATGGTGATTTAGTACTTTGTCACCTGAATCAAATCAAGAACAAGATAGAATCTGGCACTTACGCCTCAGAAATGTTAAACACAAGGGTCAAGCAAGAAGTGGTTAAGTGTAGAGCCACCTGGCACAATCCACAGTCCTCCCACCCCAATAACTCCTGTTGGTGGTTGTATCCTCATCTTCAACCAAACTTCAACAATAATAACAACAAAAACCCCAAACCCAACAAAAACAAGCCAGCCTCCGCCAACCTATCCTGCACTTCCTACAACTTTTCAATGACAAATTCCAGACTACTCACCAAGCACTCCTTCATCCTTGAATCCAGAGCTTCCCAATCCATGTTGAATTCACCAGATTTCTTTGAGGATCTGCCTGAAGACCACACTGAAATTCAGAGTGGGAAAGAAAACACCTCTCTTAACGCCAAAGGCGTTGGTATCGCCA
This sequence comes from Puccinia polysora, assembly GCA_025617555.3. NCBI lineage: Eukaryota > Fungi > Basidiomycota > Pucciniomycetes > Pucciniales > Pucciniaceae > Puccinia > Puccinia polysora. The sequence continues at coordinate 11,401,003 of CM062639.1, read as the reverse complement.
AGCTCTTGTCCAAAAACTTAAATGTCCTAGTCAGCCAGTCCCTATTTGGACCCCAACTAGCGGTTGATTTGGTGTCCTTAGGACAGCTGTTGAATAAGGGATGCTCACTCAATTTATTCAGTACCCACAACTTTGTTGTGAAATTTAAACACAACACAATTCTAACTGGCTCCATTGAAGAAAATCTATTGGTGATGAGGGACTTTGCTCTTCCTCAGTCCAAATAATCTCATTCCTTCATCACCCTTGCAACTGTTCACAAACAATTTGGACATGCTCATGTTGACAAACCAAGCTCCTCTCAAGAGACTTCCCAAATTGAGATGGAAAGAAATTTTGTGCAAATCATGTGCCTTGTGAAAAATACATTGGTCATCATTCAAAGACCACATTTCCAGCTGCTCAAAAGGCTTCTTTTGTCTTCACGCCAATGTATTTAGACCAAGAAACCCCATTTCCAAAACTGGCAACCAATACTTCTTGCTACTGACCCATGAATTCTCTTGGTTCAAAACCTTTCTCCCAATTAAATTAAAATTGGATGTGACCAAAGAAATCATCAAATTCATTAAAATTCACTCAAACAAATTTTGTTATCAGCTCAAATCACTTCACTCCAACAATGGCAGTGAATTCATTAAATCCAAACTCTCCAATTTCCTTATCAATTCCAGCATTATAAATAATATGTCTGAAGCTTACACTCCTCAGCACAACCACATTTCCAAGCAAGGGAAACAAACCATTGTTGAAGAAGCTAGAACCACAATCATCAACATGGGTGTCCCAATTGAACTCTGTGATCAAATATTGGTTTGATTCTGAAAAACTCTGAATCCACTTACCACTAAAGAATCAAAACTGAGCCCCTTGGAAATGTGGAATGGTTGGAAACCCAATCTTAAATTAATTCAAAACCTAGGAATTGAAAACCATAGTTCTAAATCTTTAACAAAGCCTTGGAAAATTTGAAAATAATTTTTGGGAAGGAATCCTTGTAGGTCATGACCTGCAATTCAGCTCCTATCCAATCTATTTTCCAGAGCTTGGCAAGACAGTTCATTAAAAACATGTTAACATTCTTGAAAATCTTAAGCTAACTGAATCCCCTTCTTCATCCAACTCTTCCTTTGAAACCTTCCTTCAACCCAACTCCAATCTCTTGGACACACTTTCCTCAATCAACCATGAAAAGAACCCTCATCTTTCCCTCAATCCCTCTGATCCAAATTCCCTTGAATCTACTCAATCATTCAAAACTTTCTCAGACCCCAACCCTTCTGAAGAATCATCCTCTCCAAATCAATCCAAAACAGAAAATTCCAATAGAAAAAAAATTGTCAGTCAAAATTATCCCTTATCCCAAACTCTCAGAGATTGATACATCCTTCAAAGACCTCAACTCTACAGATTTTTCTCCAGAACCATTCCTTGTAACTATGAAGAAGCAAAACACTCACTTGATTTCCAAAACTGGACCAAGGGCATGAAATCAGAACTGGATGGAATTGAATCCATGGGGGTCTGGACTGGGTGTCATTTGCTTCCAGACGGCAAAAAGGCCCTGTCCACTGTGTGGGTTTACCAACTCAAAACCAACCCTGACAACAATGGCATCATCTTCAAAGCAAGTCTTGGTGTTCAAGGCTTTCAAAATCAAGAGTTCTTTGACTAAGGAGAAACCTATGCACCCACAGGTCAAATCACAACCCTTTGAGCCCTTCTGGTCTATTACTTTCATCAAAAGCATTGAATCACTCAAATGGACATCAAGTCTGCATTTCTGCACGCCAATCTTAATGAAGACATCTTCATCAGAACTACTCCTGGGTATGACGCCACCTTCCCTTATCTCAAATTGAACAAAGCACTAAACAGACTGAAACAACCTCCAAAGAGCTGGTTTGAAACACTCAAACGCTGGATTGTTGATCAAAAAATTCACCACCTCCTCTGCCAATTCCTGCCTATTTATAAATCATATCCCCAAATCTTCATCTTTTGCTATGTTGACAACTTAGTAATCATTGGTGACGCTCAAGAATTCCAAGCAAAACTGAAGGCCAAATTCTCCATCTCTCATGAAGGCACACTCTCCAAGATCCTTGGAAACTACATCATTGAATCACCACAAAGACCCTTCCTACATCAACCCAATCACATTGACTTGGCATTGACTGAGCTTAGGCTGTTGGAATCCAGACCAATCAATACGCCCCTGACCCCAGGTTTTGTGCTCAATCCTGCAACTGAGTCTGACACTTCTGCATTTTCCAATCTCAACATCAACTATTGCTCTTCAACCAGTTTTATGAACTTCATAGCTACTCAAACTTGGCCAGATCTCTCCTACACTTTTTCCTCTCTCTCTTGATTGAATTCAAAACCTGGTATCTCTCATTGGAATGAAGCCAAGCGGGCCTGGAGGTATGTCAAGACCATGCGTAATCTGGCCCTCCGCTTGCAGAATGATTCATTCAAACTTGATCTCAAGACCTGGAGTGACTCCAATGGCGGTAACAATCCCACCTCACAAAGGAGCCATACTGGCTACTTGGTTCTGCTCTATGGTTGTGCCATTTCTTGGCATAGTAAATTTCAACCCACTGTCTCTATATCCTCAACAGAAGGGGAAATAAAGTCACTGTTCCTGGAAACTCAGGAAAAGATCTGGATTTGGAACTTAATAAAAGAACTGAATCCATCTCTGTCTCTCACTCACGGCTTGTAAATCAACAATAAAGCCCTACATGACCTCATCAACTTTGAATCTAACCACAATGCCCTCAAGCACGTGGAAATTCAAATCAAATGGCTCAGGGAACAAGAAGAAGGCAAACTACTGATCACCAATCTTTTCCCCTCTGAATAAATGCTGGTCAATCCATTTACAAAACAGGAATAAGGCCCTCAGTTGAAAAACTCACCTCAGCTATTCTTCAACCTCTCATCTGAAAACAAAGGTGTGTTGAAAGGAAATCTCTCTCAAGCTTTTGACCGCACGCCTCTGCCACTATCCTCAAACTTTCATTCACCTTTCCCTGGTCTTAATTCTCACAAAACGCTCATCCTGCTCACCTCTCCTGACTCCTCCAATCACCCCCTTCATTCTCACCTCCTTAACCGCAATTCTCCCCATCACTACCACCATCCCCCTCAGCGCTCACAACTCCTACCATCCTTCCAATTGCGCATCAGCCCTTTTCCATCTCTATGGCTGCCAATTGAACATCCATGCTACTCCCAACCTTCATCCAAAGTACAATAATCCCTCAACATTCAACATCACCCAAATTGCTCAATATCAAAATATCATATGACCAAACATCCTACACTCAATAATCAGCTCACCCAAAAACTATAGGATTTCCTTTCCTACCTGTTCACATGTGAGGTTGTTTCTACACTGAAATTTGCACTGAAAATCAACTTAAACTTATTTCTGCCTACAATACATGCCAGAATTCTGCTTCCTTTCTTTTTTTCTCTTTCCCATTTTTTGGGTTTCATTACTTCTAAGCGTCTCACCCTCTTCATGTCCAAATAGAGTGAGAATCATTGATCATCCTCTCTATGTAATCTCTTTGAGATTACTTGAACTCTTGTTGACTCACATGTACCCAGTCTATTGGTTCAGGGAATACATTTTATTCAACTCATCACTTCCCCATCTCCCAGCGGTTTAGGGATGGGACCCTGGGGTGTCAAACTCCCCAGGTCTTGCGTTAAATCCTTTTCCTCCTTGCCTCAGTCCTTTGTTTTGCCAAATTTGCGGTTGAAGACCCACTTGGCTCAATCTTGTCCACCTCTCACATTGGCTTGGCTCAGCGCAAACCTTTCTGGCACTGGCATTACCATTGAAATTGACAGAAATGGGAATTTGCACTCCCAATCATTCCCCACCCATCCCATCATCAAATTCCAAGTACCACTCACCAATCTCCAACTTAACCCCCCTCCCTCACCACTCATGCTGATTGACCAGAATCACTGACAACCATCCAAACATCCAATCTCTTTCTCATCAATTGATCCTCCACTCATTGATTACCCTCCTGCAGCATTTGCTCATTCTTTTTTCCATGCACCACCTCCCCCATCATCCAATCTGGTCACCTGCGCAAAGTCAGTCATGGGAACAACCTCCATGCCCTGACCCAATTGGTTGTTCCCACAACCAATCTTGCACTCCCATCTCCCACATTGGTTGGTCATCCAACCATCAAACCAACCATCCCCACCCATGCTTCCTCCTCCAATCATCACGCCCCCCTGCCATGTCCATCTTGACCGTCTCCACCAGCTGTCTGAACTATCTCACCCATCACTCTCCTCCTGTTGCTCTTGCACAATCATCAGCAGACAGCAATTGCTGGGGCCCATCAGCCTGTCTGCGCACATCTTCACCAGCCTCTCTCCTGCCCATGCCCATCATTGGCACAGGCTTGTGTCTCTCCATGCCCGCTCATGCTTTGTTCTTTCCGCCACTTTATTTTTTTTGGGTTGTTTTTTAATCAGTTTCTTTTTTTTCCTCATGTGCAATCAAAAAAAAAAAAAAAATTGTGTTTTTTTCCTCCTTATGTGTGCTATCACTTGTACATAGTCTCTAGGGGCCCATAACCAATAAAAGTAGGGGCTCTCCCCTACCTTTTTCTGAATCATCCATGGGAGTTTGTGCGTGTGTCCCCCCTTTTATCATAGTAATCTATAATCATTATCTTGGGTATACCTTTTGATTGCACCCTGATCCATTTTATCCTGAGTCTTTGGCCCTCTGAGGCCTGATACTTATCACCAACCAATGGCCTTTCTGGTTGCAGAGAATTCTGTATGTTTGAATTCTAGAATGTGTTACACCACTCTTTTATCCCTTTATATGACCATACTTGTCTTGATCCTTTCTTGATCATCTTTCCAGAGCCAATCACGTTTGATTGCAGAGGTTTTATTAAGCTTAAAACCTGGAGTGTTATACCTCTTTTATTTTTTATAGTTGCATTCTTCCAGCCTACTCTTGAGTTCCTTGAGAAGTTTTGAGGTTATCCCCATTCAAATCTGTTTCTGTTTGCTTTTTAGAGCTTCTCAAAAAATTGTGCTTTGTCTTGTATGGCCACCCTCAGTTATCTGGTGCCCTTCAAGCGCTTGATTACAGAGATTTGGGTGGTTTCATTGAGAACCTGGAGGTTGGTTGGGGTTTGAGTTGATCATCCCCAATCTTCTGCTTACGACCAGAGTTATTAGCTTGTGGGGGTTGTTACATACAACAGCCTTGTTATTTTGAACTTTAAAAAAACTTTAAAATTCTTTAGTTCAAATGTTTCCCACCTAATCTTGCCTCAGATGGTCCTTTTTAATGCTACCAAATAATATCAAACTTTATCCTTACTACTTGATTCCTCACTTAAAGTTCTGGACCTTGATCTTGGTTACATTCTTTTTTTTCTAACACCCCGGAGGGCAGCCCAAAAAGCACCTTTCACCTCCATGGAACATCCACAGCCTAGAACAGTTTGGAGTCTTACATTTGGTCCCTCAGGCCAGGATCAAACCAGCAACCTTGGAATTTACAGTCCCAAACTTGAAGAATAAACTTTGAAATCCAATCCAATTTTTTGATTTTTTCTTTATTCTATTTATGATCCAGATCTGATCTGTGGCGGCATCTTGCTCCAGAATTAAGTCCTCTCAATTTAGCACCATCTGGGAAAGATCCTTGTTGCTTTTTTTTAAAAAAAATTTACTCTTGCAACACCTGTGAGCCAGATTGGAATTTTGCTCTTTGGATGTTGTAGGAACTCTGCTCTTCAAAATGGAATTGACTGGTACCTCCTCCTCCTCTGTTTGGGTCAAGATGTTTAAGATCAAGCCTCAAAACAAGAACTTAGGCTTCAATGGAACAATTTTGAAACAATTCTTGGAATGCTATGAGATGGCTGCTGAAGTGGATGGTGCAAGTGAACATGATATGGCTTATCAGTTTCAATTTCTTATCTCCTCTGAAGAAGTTATGAAAGTGATCAAATTTTTTGATGGATGCAAAACTCATAACCGGGGGCTGTTGAAGGAGGCTATGTTGGCTTATTGGGGAGAAGTAGATGTGGCTAGGTTTACCTTACATGACTTGGATGCTCTGGTTTCTCAATGGATCTCCAATGGTGGTGTCTCTTCAGCCTCAGGTTATCAATATTTTAGAAAATCTTGGGATCCTATTCAGTCTTACCTCAACAGAAAAAATCAGATTGAAATGGTGGACAAAATTTGAGTTTGGTTTCTCCAGTCTTTTTCTCCAGGAGTGCAGAAAAGTATCAGAGATGAATTAGTTAAATCCGGGTCTATGATTACTACTAGAGATAATTGATTCAAGCTCCCTGCTTTTCTGGTCTTAAGGAGTGCAGTGGATAAAGTGATGAGAGGTCAAACAGCTCTTACTTCTGAACAAAATAGAGTCACTGAACCAGTACATGCCCTTCCTTTAAAGAGTCTAATGAAATAATGAACAAGATTGAAGCAAATTGTAGACCTAAACCAAATCCCAAGACCAATAAGGAAAATGCTACTATAGATTAGATGACTAAATTACTTCAGGCCTTTGAAAAAGAAATCAATCAGAAAATTTCTTCTTCAGATACTCCTAAACGTTCTAACTCTGTTCCTAAAACCACTCTAGTCTGCTATTACAGTTGTAGCAAAGGCCATGATACTGGGAGATGTAATGAACTCCAGAAGGACAAGGAGGGAAAATTGGTGGAGCAGAAGGGAAACAATTTCTTTCTTCCTAATGGTGCTTTGATCCCTTTTGGTTTGTCTTTCCAGATTTGTCATGTGGTGGCCTCTTATCAACCACCAATTCCCAAGAATGCATTTTTGGTCTCCTTGGATTTTCAATAATCCTGTGGCACTTTACAATCTTGATATCCTCCAGCTTCTCTGGCACTTATCAGTCTGATCCACCTAGAAAACGCCATGTGAAACCCAAACCTCACAAGTCTCCTCCAGTTTCATCTTCAATCTTTTGAAAACCCGTGACACGCAAATCCTCACCTGAGCCCCCTTCCTCTGATGTAGAAGACATGGAAGTGGAAATTGAACCACTTATGGAAAGGTTCCAGGACCAATCTGATCCTCCTCCTGTTCTATCTGTTCAAGCGCACCAACCTTCTGATCCTGATCCAGTACCTGCTCAACCTGATCATCCTCCCTCCACCCAGCCCAAAGTTTGATTTGAGAGGGGAATTTCCAAGAATCATCCCAATCCTGTGGAAGGGGTATTAAGGAAACCCTCTGATCTAAAAATTCCTTATCTGTCTGTGGCTAAACTACTTTCAATCCCACCATCTGTGGCTGAAGGGATGAATAAATGGGTTATTTGTCAACGAGTGGAGATTGGTCCAGAAAAATTCAAAGTTTCTTCTGGTAATTTGATGGAGGACTCTGGTGGAACAGATCCCCCTTCAGATGACAACTTGTATTCCTATCCTGTTGGTTTCCTCTCCTGCTGTCTTGGTGACTCTGCTAAAATGGTTTCTCTTCTGGTGGATTCTGGTTCCCAGCTCAATTTAATTTTGGATGTCATGGACTGAAAAATAAAACTAACTTTCAGCCTCCTGGATGCCAATACCCTTGCTATTCTTTAGCTACTAGAGGTGATAGAATAAATAATAAATATTTTATTTAATAAATGCAGCAAAAATACCTAAAATATTTGGATAAAACTTATTGCAAGGTTAATTGGTTTGGTTATGGTTTATTGTTGTAAATAAATATAGATAAATTGATGAATAAATATTTTAATAGAAGGGCCACAATTATATTGGGGATCTTTAACACCTCTCTTCAGGGAATTCAGTATGAAAACACGTAGGCATGGTTACTTTGGCCCTTTAGTTTAAAGGAAATTTTTCCCAAAGATAATATGTAAATAAAATACAGGGTGGAGTGGCAGGGCTTTGTAACCAAGCTGCCACGACAGAGAAAGGATAATAAGACTCACTGTCATATTATTAAATCCTTTGGGTATCTGTTTGGGACATGCACTGATTGGTTAAACCTGTATACTAGGGTTATAAGGTTGTTCAGCAGTTTAAATTGATAAAAAGAGGGTTGAGTACAGATATTATTAATCAGACTAAAGCCATAAATCACTTACTTATCTATTATAAGTATTTGATTACCTTGGCACAGTGTCTGGATATAAATACAACTGGGTCTCTGGGATCAATATCCTCTAAAGAGCTCTTTATTTATAGCTTTTGGGGTCCCAATATTGTCCTTCTAAGGAGTACAGGGGCTCAAAGGGACAAACAATGAGGCTAGCAGGGTAACCAGTGGTAGCCTGTCACGTTTTCATGGTTCTTTAACACGGGTAGCATCTAATTCCACAGGGTATGGGAATTATTCTACTTTATAATTGATCTTTGGACATGTGAATAACACTAGTCTGTCATTTTGATTTATTATTTAATTAATTATCCTTAGTAAATGTTCCCATTAATTTAATAATTATTTTAATAGACATTCCTATGGATATTCTGATGTCAGGTGAGTTCTCATTATTTATTTAATATTTGGAGTAAAGTCATGATATTTATTTTACTCCGTATTTTCGAAATTCACTTGATTTACTAAAATAATTACTTAAAAATGTAAGTCATGGGTATTCATGTAATATTTTTACATCAGAAGTTTTCTTAGTATGTCAAAAAAAGTCTCATGTCTAGAAATTCCCATAATAGTATATTAAAATATTTTTAAATATTTTAAGAAGTAGTCATTATCTAATTTTTCAAATTTTTTGTTCTTTGAATTATATTTAATGAAAAATATGTATAAAGTTTATTGAAGTATTTTTAAATAATTTTAAATACTTTTAGACTATCTGCTATCCACAGGAACATTCATTAAATAAGTAGAATGTTCCTGTGGAGGTTGTAGCATGCTTACGGGGTACCTAGGTTTCTCAGGCCGCCTGTCACTTTGTTAACCCATATTCCCACGGCTGCATACTTGTTGGTGGCCCTGGGCTGCGTACACAAGTTTGACAGAGTGTCAGAGCTGTAGCTAAGCTTTTCTTGGGTGCATTGGCTGCAGCGGCTGCGTTTGGGAATTGTGACAGAACACATTTCTGTCTGTAACTCCTAAAATATACTCAAAACCTCAATTCTGACTGAATTTTAGGTGTGAAACCTATACGTGACAATGCATGTGAAATATTTAATTGGAAAAAAAGTTCAATAGTGGTGCCATAGTATTTTGGTCTTTCTTTTCCTTAATTATTTAAAAATATAAGGAGTTGGATTTCAAGGGTGGGGTCAGTGAGTGACCCTACTTAATTTTGGGTGGAGAATGCTATTTTGAAATAATATTTATGGTTTTCCTTCTCCTTCTTAGGTTATATTTAACTATGATCTTGGGAAGACCTTTCTGAATGGATTTTGGTGAAACCCTAATGTTTTATGATGATGTTGGGGAGAGAATTTTTCTCCCTGATTGATCATTTAATTCTGTTTGTTGGGATCAAGATTTTCCTTTTCACCGTTCTAAATTGGTTCTGAAAGGGAAATGGAAGGACACCTCTTCTTCCTCTCATTTTTTAGATGAGTTGGTCCTACTAATAGTTGTAGTTCTTCCCAGCCTTAGGCTTCAAATCAAGGACCAATTTCTTTCTCAGAGGCATATTTTTCTTTTTCCTCATTGTTTCCTTCTCATCCAAATAAAACTAAAAATCAAAAACATGAAAAATCTGAAAATACTAAAAATATTTCTTCTCTATCTGGATCTGTTGTTTCTTCTTTTACTTTTTATTTTCAGCCTGATCATTCTTCACCTATTATGGATTCAAATCTCCGCAATGAGTCTAAACTAGATCTTGATCTCAATTCTCTTCTTGGTGGTTTTGGTATCAAGGAGTATGGCCTTAGGTGGAGGCAATATGTGGTAAAATCAATTCCTCCCAATTGTTCTCCATCAGGGGCTCCTACTACTGTCAATTTTGAAACCCTAACTGGTGCCACACATGTGGGCAATGCCTCATATTTTGAATGCTCTTTTATGGAAAAGGAACCTTTCAAGGACATTGCAGAACATCAAACTTTGAAGATGTTGGAACTTTGTCTCAGCTTTTTTAGTCAGGTCTTGCTGGTTTTCAGCTTGCTACTATGTACAGAGCAACCTGTCATAGCAACACAAAACTATTAAAAATAAGAATATCTACATTAAAAAAAGAAGGAGTGAGAAATCCATTAATATCATTAAACAAATGGATTCCTCACCCAAAATTAGGTAGGGTCACTCACTGACCCCTCCCTTGCAATCCAAGTTGTTACATTATTAAAATAATTAAAAAGAAAAGTACTAAAAATTACAACACCAGTATGGCACCTTTTTCCGCACTTTAACATTTCACATGTGTTGTCACTTATAAGGTTTAAACCTAAAATTCACTCAGAATTGAGGTGTTGTGTATATTTTAGGAGTTACACGTGGAAATGTGTTATGTCAAAATTCTCGCGCGCAGCCCCGCATCATTACATACCCCTACATACTGATAGTAGCAGTTTCGCGCGTAGTAAAGACCTGCGCGCAGCTAATTTTGCCACGCACGCTGTGTTGCCCCATCCGGGACACCCTGGCCGCCTTAAGACCTCAACCCATAAACTTTTCCTCAGGCTCATCAAAACCATCCTTCATCCGCGCGCGCTGAGCTTCCTTTATCCGCGCGCGTTGCGCGTCCTTTCTCCGCGTTGCTCATCATCCTTGCCGTTGCGTGTTGCTTGTCATCTCTGCTGTTGTTGTAGCGCGTCCTCATCTTTTTTGTTGCGCGTCCTCATCTTTGTTGTTGCGCGTCCTCATCTATGTCGCCGCGCCTCCCAATCTCCTCATTGCTACCGTCACACGGCGCTCATCCATGATTTACCGAATCAATCCCAACCGCACCCCAAGCATTTGGCAAATCCTTGGATCCGTCAAATCTCCCATCTCACTTGATCTATCAGTCGTGAATCTCAAGGCCGCCAGGATTTACTCAACCTTCTCAAGCCAATCTCCTATCCGCCCATCTGCGCTCTCATGGACTTCATCTGTCACCTTTCCTGGGGCTCTCCCACCCGCTTCCCCCTTTGGAAGGGGTGAAGAGTGCCAACTACCGCCCGCGGACATCCGCAGCAGTTTGTTTCATTTCTCTTTCCCACCCCGTCCCCCTTTGGACGAGGGGTGGGTGACTCTGGTATTATTGCGCACGCCCATCCACGGACGGACGCAAGTGACCACTCATTTTCTTCCCTTTTCCGCTCTATTTGTAGAATCCGTTGTACACAGTCTAACAGGGCCTCCTGCCCATATAAGGAGGGGCTCTCCCCTGCCTTTTTGATCATCAGGAGAGCATGAAAGCATTGGAGCATGGAATGATCCAGCATGAAATCAGCACACCTTTGATCCTTGAGCCTCCATACTCAACCCTTGATCCCTGATCCCTATCACCAACCAATAGCCTTGCTGGTTGAAGAAAAATTCTGTCTGTTGGAATTTTTGAGTGTGTCATACCACTCCTTGATCCCTTTCTCTGACCATACTGGTCCTGATACCTGATCACCTTTCTGTAGCCAATCACAATTGATTGAAGAGGTCCTATTAAGCTTAAGACCTGGAGTGTTATAACTCCCCTTAGCTTCTTTGGAGTTGCATTCTGCCAGCCTACTCTTGAGTCCATTGAGAAGTTTTGAGGTTATCCTTGCTTCAAATCAGTTACTGTTGGCTTTAGAGCTTCTTAAACATTGTGATTTGTCCTGTACAGCCACCCACAGTTATCTGGTACCCTTCAAGCGCTTGATTGCGGAGAGTTGGGCAGGTTCATTGAGAACCTGGAGGTTGCTTGGGTTTTAGTTGATCATCCCCAATCTTCTGCTGACAACCAGAGTTATTAGCGTGTGGGCGTTGTTTACATACAACAGCTTTTTGTTCTTTGAACTCTAAGAGAACTTTAAATTCTTTTGTTCAAGTTTTTCCCTTCATAATCTTGTCTCAGATAGTGCTGTTACGTTGCTAACAAACTATTATCATCCTTATCCTCTACTCCTTGATTCCTCATTTACCAGGTTCTGGACCTTGATCTCCTTTACATTTAAATATTTTTGTAACACTCAGGAGGGCAGCCTAAACAGCAACTTTCCCCTCCGCAGAACTGCCACGGCCTAGCAATGTTTGGAGTCTTACAACGCAGTGGATCCCACCCCGCTAGGATCTGAACTTACTGATACCTGCGTCTGGATCCCTGATGACTAATCTGACAACCAGGTACCGGTCAAAAGAGCTAAAACCTAATTAGGGTTGCCTGGCATATGTAACAAGTTAAAATATGCATTATTAATAATCTAAAAAGATCAAAACTTAATTAAAAATCAACAAAAATTAAGTTTAGAACATTTTTTAATATTAGATTAAAGATCAAGGATTACCACGTAAATCATTGACTCTTATCTTTGAAGACCACAAAACACTACAAGGAGTGTTCATAAAAATTAATAAAAATTATCTACATGATCAGCGGATCATGGACAATCAGTAAACGTCCACATCTGTTCACTTTGAAGCAATACTAATAGTAAAAATGAAGGATGAGTGCAGAATGATCAAATTTATGCCATAATAGATTAACAGATCCTGTGGCTAAAATAGTACAGAAATCCAGAAGATCAAAATGAAGCTGATTAACAGCACCAGGCGGACGTGCTAATTTTTCTCTGACTGGCTTGCCAGCCTCAGCCCATGAGAAGAACTCTCTCTACGCTCCCTGAGAAGCTCAAAATTACCCCAGAAAGGTATTCATACAGACCTCTTTGGATCCATTATTCCATCATCAGTTTACCAGAATTATTATTATCAATCAGACACTGTTTCATTGTTAGTCAAGTGCTCATGAAGAGTCTAAGCAAGTTATTTATGACCAAGTCTGTAGTATTATTTTTTATTTCTTAAAACCAATCAACCCTTGAAGTTTAGTCAAGCAATCCACCCCATCTGCTCTGAAACCCTTCCTATTATTGCAGGATTTTTGTGGTAAAGTGCTCAGAGTGAGTTTTTCCCTTCCTGTCTTAGCCATTGTGCTTTTATGCCCAGTCATTAGTGGAATAGGCCCCTTCTAAGGCACCCATCTTCATTCCAAGGTTCTTAAACTGCCTAGGAAGGCCCCTTGAAGAGAGGTTGCTTTGTCTGTAAAGATACCCAGTAGTATAAAACTGTGGCCCCTCTTTTATATACATATTGAAGACCTTTTATTACCAAATCAATTAAACCTTGAAAGTTCTCTTATTATATTATTTATTTGAGCCTCTAAGCGTTTATTTTTGGAATAATAATTATTTTTATCATTCCAGTATTTTTATCACTCTCTGTAGCTAAAGGACTGCAAGGTTCCTGGTATCAGAGAGCTGACAACTGGGGGTCTTGACGGGAAATATCCTTAAATAATTAATTTTTGATTATTTATTCCTTGGACCATTCTATTTATTTTTTTAAAAATAAGTTGAAATACTTATAACATATATTTTTGATCCTTTCTTTCTCTAGTGGATCTTAAGACCAACGTATAATTGATCAATTACTACTTGAACCTTCTTAAGAAGAAAAAAAATGACAAAATTGGTAACTTTGTCCCTGTTATTATAACTCCTGAGAAACAACAGGAGAAATTGCTTTATTATAAAAAGCAAGTTTCAAAGGACAAGGAACTCGAGCTTGAAAGAATTATAAATTTAAATTATTTATTAAGGCAACATAAGGAGTGGAAAATTTATCCAAGAAAATTTTTTATTTATAAACTGAATAATCCTGAAGATAAAGAAAAATCCAAAATTAATAATAGTGATTATTTTTCTAAAAATATCATCTTACCACATAAAAATACAAAAAAATATTAACTTATATTTTTTGTTTTTATCCATCTCAGTGGATTTTATTTTTGGTGATCTCATTGACCAGGACCTCCTAGAAGACATCTTTGACAGTGTAGCCTTGGAATTACCCTTGGATTTATCCCAGGATCTGATTGGAACTCACTCAGACCCCGTTGAAATACCCCCCAAGGACAGTTGTGATCCCAACCAGCTATTGGGAACAATTCAAACCGGCTCAGACCCAGGAGAATCAGCCAGGTATGAGAAGAGCTATTTATCTGGCAAAGAAATCTCAGATTTCCCTGCAAAAGTTGATCCCAAAGAAAGAGGTAGAAGGCTACGTGCAGAACTGAAATCCTTGGGATCAGTTAGCTTCCTTAAAGGGAAAGGACCCCAAAGAGAAGGGGTTCTCAGCCCATCAGAAGTTAAGGAACCCAAAGGATTGGGAAAGCATAATATACCTAGCCCAGAAGTGGAATAAGGTGTACCACAATTAGATTTAGAAGGTCTTAATAGCTTTTCTGTAAATGTGTCTCACAATTTTAATGTAATCAGCCAGTGTTTTTACAAAGTTTATGGCCTACCTTATATCATTCCAGTAGTAGAACATGATCCCTGGACAAAGAAAAAGATCCCCATCCCTGCTGAAAAGGTCAACAAGCTCATCAAGTCTGTCTGAAAACAAGTCTGTACCGTTTTATATGAGCATTCAACTTCCAGCTATTCCAGTCCTGTCTTCTTTGTCCTCAAAAGTAGTGGTAAACTTAGAACAGTTCATGATCTCCAGCCTCTAAATAAGGTTACTATTAAAGACTCTGGTATTCCCCCTGCTACTGAATTTTTCAAATATTTCTCTGGGAGAGCTTGCTATGGTCTAGGTGATATTATGGTTGGCTATGACAAACGGTCCTTACATCCAATTTCTTGTCCTCTCACTACTGTTGATACTCATCTTGGGCAATTTCAACTTAATCAATTGCCTCAGGGTGCCACCAATTTGGTTTCAGTCTATCAGTCTCAGTTGATGTGGATCCTCCAGGATGAAATTCCTGATCATGCTTGTATCTTTATTTATGATGGAGGAATTTAAGGTCCAGTATCTTACTATAATAAGAAGCTCTTAACTTGGCACTCAGGAATCTGTTGATTTATCTGGGAATATGCAACCACTTTGGAAAGGATCTTGTTTCAATTTGAGGTGTCTGGACTCACTTTCTCTGGATCCAAATTGGCTGCCTGTGTCCCTGCTCTGGAAATTGTTGGTCATGTGGTCTGCAAGGAAGGTAGAAGGATGGCTCCATCAAAAGTCAACAAAATCCTCTCTTGGCCCACTCCAATCAATCCCACTGAAGTCAGAGGTTTCTTAGCAGTTGTCATTTATGTTTGGATCTCCATCCCTTCACTATCCAAAATCTGTATTCCCTTGCTTTGCTTAACCAGGAAGGATGCTGAATGGCTTTGGACCCAAGCTTGTGAACAATCATTTCAGAATCTTAAAAACATTTTTGAGAAAGAAATTGTCTTGGTTAATATCACTTACGGACCTGGGGCTTGCAAGATCAAGCTGCCTGTGGATTTGAGTTATCAATCTGTTGGGGCTGTCCTTACCCCGGAAGACATAAATGGTTTGGATTTTCATGCTCTGTATGAATCTCTCCTTTTTTCAGATGTGGAATCTAGGTACTCCCAGCCAAAACTGGAGACTTTTGGTGTGGCCCAAATGTTCAAGAAGCTCCAAAATATTCTCTGGGGTCAACACTTTTATTTACAAGTCAAAGCACAATCCATCATCAAAATGATCAATGCCCCCAGCCTTCCAAATGCTCCCATGACTTGTTGGGTGGCTTTTATACAGTTTTTTTCTTTTGATATTGTTCATAGGCCTGGAAATTATTTCACAATGCCTGACAGGTTATCCAAACATCCTATTGGAGATGAAGAATTGGATGTTGGAGTGAATTTTGAAAAGGAGGAACCTTTTGTCTGATCTGTTTTCAGTTTTTCTTCTCAAAATTATCCTGGCTTCCAGCAAGGGTTCTGGCTTAAAACATTGCAGTACATTTCCACTCTACAAGGACCTCCTTATCTGTCAGCTAAATATTTTTGATCCATTAAAAGAAAGTCCTCCAGCTTCTTTGTGCAAGGTACTAGGCTTATGAAAAGAGGCAATACTTTTGCCCTTATTTTTATCACTATCCCTGCTAAAAAAGATTCAATCTTGGAAAGTCTCCATGAAGGACTTGGTCATTGTGGACAAACAGAAACTTATTGACAAATATTCAAACAATTCTGGTGGCCATCTTTGAAGAAATCTGTCCCTCAGTGGTGCAAGAATTGTGAGGTCTGTCAGAAAGGTGATCTTAGGCGCCCGGCTGAAATTCACTATCCAACTGGGGATTGCACTTTCTTTGGAATGATTTCTATGGATGTGGTTCATATTGAGGCTGGAGGAGCTAATTATCTCATTGTGGCTAGAGATGATTTTTCTAGATGGGTTGAAGCCAAATTTCTTAAGAACCTCAGTTCCAAATCAGTAGCACCTTTTCCCTATGAGACTTGTATGATGGCTATGGATTGGATGCATCTTATTCAACTGATGGTGGCTCTGAGTGTGGTGGCAAACTGGCTGAAATGATCCAATCACTTCCTGGTCAACATAGGGTGACCACTCCTTATTATCCTGAAGATCAAGGCATGGTGGAAATAGGCCATGCTCTTTTGAAGGCTGCTCTTGTCAAACTGGCCAGTGAAAGTGGGAAGAAATGTTGAAAATTTCTTCCTCTGGTCCTTTTCTCTGATCAAATTTCAACCAAAAAAACCACTGGCTACTCACGCTAAAAAATTTTCTTTGGTAAAAGGGCTTTCCTTCCTCTGGATCTGTAAATGGAATTTTTCTTAGGTATTTCTTTGGACATGTTTCTTCTACCACTGATCTATTAGTTTCCCAATCTAAGAAACTGGAGTGGAGTGAGGATGTTCGCAGTGAAGCCTATCAGAAGATCATGGAATCCAGAGAAAAATAAGTTCAGTATTGGGAAGATAAAAATTCAAAGCAGATCAGCAAATCTTTGGGGCCTGGTGATCTTGTTTTATCTTATTATTGATCCTTGGAAACTCAGTGGGGGAAGCTTTTCTCTAACTGCTGGAATTGTCCTTATTGGGTTGTCTGCCAATTCAAAGTTGGATCATATGTTTTGGAAGGACTTGATGGTACTCAGATGACCAGGAGGTTCTCTGCTGATCAAGTCAAGAAATTTCATTGCCGTGGGGGAAACTTAGACCAGAATTAAGTCCTCCCAATGTGTGCACCACCAGGGTCATCTGCTGCATCTTTGTTGTAAAACTCTACTGTATGCCACATATGTGAGCACCTGGGAGGCCTCCTTTGTTTATCTCCAACACTTCTAGGATTTTCTTTTGTTGGATTGATCAAGATTTTTTTCTCTCCAATCACCCTCAAGATCAAATGGCCATTTTTTTGGGTTCCAATCATCTTTCATTTCTTTTCTTGATATATGTCATCAAATACAGATGCAGACTAGGGACAGTCTGTAAGTTGGGGAAAAATGTGGTGATCAAAACTGAACACCTCAGGACAGCTGCTGGAAAATTAAATTTTTTATGTTTTTTTTATATTCATCATTCAACATCAAAAAAAAAATTGAATTCCTTTTCCTGAATCAGGTCCCTCCAGCCTTCAGTTCCTTCAGCTTCCCCATCTCCAAGCAGTTTAGGGATGGGTCCCTGGGGTGTCCAACTCCCCAGGTCTTGTTTTCAATCCTTGTCCTCCTCATATTGGTCCTTTTTTTGCCAAATGTGTAGGTGAAGACCCGCTTGGCTCAATCTTATCCACCTCTCACATTGGCTTGGCTAAGTGTAACCCTTTCTGGCACCTGCATGGCTTTCAACCTTGAAAGCAATGGGAATTTGCACCCCCAATCATTCCCCACCCATCCCATCATTGAATTCCAAGAACCACTCACCAATCTCCAACTTACCCTCCCTCCTTCACCACTCACGCTGATTGACCAGAATCACTGACAACCATCTGAGCATCCAAATTACTTCCCATCCATTGATCCTCAACCCATCAATTATCCTCTGGCAGCATTTTCTAATTCTTTTTTCCATCCACCACTGCCCCCATCATCAAATCTGGTAAACCGTGCAAGGTTGTTCATGGGAACAACCTCCATCCCCTGACCCAAATTGGTATTTCCCACAACCAATGTCACACTCCCATCTCCCACATTGATTGATCACCCAACAATCAAAGCAACCATCCCCACCCAAGCTTCCTCCTCCAATCATCACCCCCCTTCTGCCACATTCATCTTGACCGTCTCCAGAAGCCGTCAAAAAGATCTCACCCATTGCTCTCCTCCAGCTGCCCTTGTGAAATCATCTGCGGGAAGCTATTGCTGGGGCCTGTCAGCCTGTCCGCGCAGTTCTTCACCCACGTCTCTCCTGCCAATTCCCATCATTGGCATGGGCTTCTGTCTTTCCATCCCTGCTCATCCTTTGTTCTTTCTGCGACTTTATTTTTATTGGGGTTGTTTTCTCATCAGTTTCTTTTTTGTTTTTTCTCATGCGCAATCAAAAAAAAAAATCAAATCAGCTCTATGTGTGTTATCGATTTTACATAGTCTATAGGGACCCATAGCCCCTAAAAGGAGGGTCTCTCCCCTACCTTTCTCCAAATCATCCATGGGAGTGTATGTGTGTGTCCCCCCATTATCATAGTAATCTATAATCATAATCCTGGTATATCTTTTGATTGCCCCCTGATGAGTTTTATCCTGAGTCTTTTCCCCTCTGAGGCCTGATCCTTATCACCAAAAAATAGCCTTGCTGGGTGAAGAGAATTCTCTCTGTTGAAATTCTAGAGTGTGTCACACCACTCTTTGATCCCTTTCTCTGACCATACTGGTCTCAACCCTTTCTTGATCATCTTTCTGGAGCCAATCACGTTTGATTGAAGGGGTTTTATTAAGCTTAAAACCTGGAGTGTTATAACTCTTTTATTTTTTATAGTTGCATTCTGCCAGCCACCCTTGATTTCCTTGAGAATTGTTGAGGTTATACCTGTTCAAATCCTTTTCTGTTTGATTTTTAGAGTTTCTCAAAACATTGTGCTTTGTCTTAAATGGCCACCCTCAGTTATCTTTTACCCTTCAAGAGCTTGATTACGGAGTGTTGGGAGGGTTGATTGAGAACGCGGAGGGTGGTTGGGTTTTGAGTTGATCATCCCCAAACTTCTGCTGAAAACAAGAGTTATTTGCTTGTGGGGTTTGTTAAATGAAACAGATTTTTGAATTTGGACTTTAAACAAATTTTAAACTTCATTTGTTCAAATATCTCCCATGTAATCTTGCCTCAGATAGTGCTGTTCCATTGCTACCAAATATTATCAAAATTTATCCTTAATTCATGATTCCTCACTTGAAGTTCTGGACCTTGATCTTGGTTACATTTAAATATTTTTGCAAAAATCTGGAGGGCAGCCTACACAGCACCTTTCCCCTCCACAAAACTGCCAGGTCCTAGCTCTGTTTTGAGTCTTACACCACGGAGGGAAAGTTATGTTTGACCAAGCCATTTCCGCAAAAGGCAAAAACTCTGGCCCATTTTGGTCATTGTGCATGCAAAAAGCACACACGGCACCCATGCCAAGCCCTCAGCTATTATACTCCGGAATAGACATTTGGCCAACGCGCATTTCTGAGCCTATTGTACTGCGGACTTCCATGCACAGCTGAGCCTCTCCAGTCAAATGTCCAGTAGTGGGCCCACTTGCCTCCATGTCTATGAACAACCACCACACGGCCCCCGTTGTAAGACTCCAAACGGTGCTAGGCCTCGGCAGTTCTGTGGAGGGGAAAGGTGCTGTTTAGACTGCCCTCCTGAGTGTTACAAAAATATTGAAATGTAACCAAGATCAAAGTCCAGAACCTGGTAAATGAGGAATCAAGGAGTAGAGGATAAAGATGATAATAGTTTGTTAGCAATGGAACAGCACTATCTGAGACAAGATTATGCAGGGAAAAACTTGAACAAAAGAAGTTAAAGTCCTCTTGGAGTTCAAAGAACAAAAGCTGTTGTATGTAAACAACCCCCACAAGCTAATAACACTGGTCGTCAGCAGAAGATTGGGGATGATCAACTCAAACCCAAGAAACCTCCAGGTTCTCAATGAACCTGCCCAACTCTCCGCAATCAAGCGCTTAAAGGGTACCAGATAACTGAGGGTGGCTGTACAAGACAAAGCACAATTTTTAAGAATCTCCTAAGCTAAAAGTAACCAATTTTGAAGCAAGGATAACCTCAACACTTCTCAAGGGACTCAAGCATAGGCTGGCAAAATGCAACTCCAAAGAAAATAAAGGGAGGTATAACACTCCAGATCTTAAGCTTAATAAGACCTCTTCAATCAATTGTGATTGGCTCCAGAAAGTTGATCAGGGATCAGGACCCGTATTGTCAGAGAAAGGGATAAAGGAGTGGTATCACACACTCAAAAATTCCAACAGACAGAATTTTTCTTCAACCAGCAAGGCTATTGGTTGGTGAAAAGGATCAAGCCACAGAGGGGCAAAGACTCAGGGTCAAAATGGATCAGGGGGAAATCAAAGATATACCCAGGATAAGGATCAGGATTAAATTTCACAATGATGGGGGGGACACAGGCACAAACCCCTATGGATGATTCTATTAGCTAAAAATCTGATTTTCCCCCTCATAAAGCAGGGGAGAGCCCCTCTTTTTATAGACCAGAGGCCTATAAGCTATTTACAAGAGAGATTTAAAAATGAGAGCGGATTTTTTTTTTTTTTTTTTTTTTTTTTTTTTGGATGAGGATCAAGATCATGAGAAACCAAAAGAAAAAAAACAAAACAAACATGTACTCGGAGACAAATAAATCCAAAGAGGGGGACGCCTGCGGGCATCCAACGGGCCCGGCCAACTGCCTTGGCTGCGGATGAGCGCCGGCTGGTGTCCGACGGGCATCGGCAACAGCCAAGACCCATGGATGACCGCCGGCCGGTGTCCGACGGGCATCAGCAACTGCCGAGACCCCCATGGGCAACCAACAACGTAAGAGACCCGCGGACAACCCCAAGCTAAGAGATCCGCGGACAAACGCGAGCTAGGAGGGGAGGAAGAGAGGTAATCTTAGACTATCAGGCCAAAAGACGGCCCAATGGGGGTGAGGACTAGATTGTGATGCTCTCAAGTTGTGGGAGGAACAATGAGTGAGTCAATGGCTTCTGAAGGCGTTAGGAGGGATGAATGAGCTGGGAAGGTTGATCTGATTTTCCTCCTGCTGGTTGGAAAGGTTGGAGAGTTGATTGATGGCCTCATGGTGATGATCCAAGTCATGGTCTTGGTCATTCAACAAGGCATGAGACTCAGTTGCAAGATCGTCATTGCAATCAGATTAGTAGTTGGGATGGTAAGGATGGTTGGGATGGGAGAGATAACTTGTGGAGAAGCTTTATTCATGGAAGCTGTTGGGGAGATTTTCACCAATGAAGAGTTGACTACGCCAATAACTCTGGACAAGGTTGAGGGAGGAAGCAATGAAGCTTTGATAACCAGTTGGATGATCTGAGTGACTGACTGGGGGACTAGGATGAGAGCAAAAACTAGGAGGGGTGGTAGAACGGGCTTCCATGGAGGAAGGGAAGGCGGGAGTGAGCGGAGAGGGAAGCTGGGAACTAAATGGAAGCCTATTCCAGATCAAAGATTTTTTTTTTTTTTAATAATGATACCCATGTAAGATGATAAGGAAAAAAAATTAAAATCTCCACCCTGGCCAGGGTGTCCAGGTTGGGGCACCACATCTCTCCCCAACTTACAGACTTTCCCTAGTCTGCTCCCAAGTTTGATGCCATAAAAAGAAAGGGAAGAATGATGATTGAAACCAAAGAATGGCCATTTTGATCTTGAGAGTGGTTAACTGATTTTTCTCTTGATTCCATCATCTTCTGACAAGCTTTGTTACAAATATCTTCACTCCGCTCTAGTTGCTTTGATCTGGCAACTAATAGGTCAGTAGTTGAGGAAACTTGTTCCCAAGAGATGCCCAAGAAAGACTCCATTTCAAGATCAAGAGGAAGAACAGCCCTCTGACCAAAGATGATTTCATAAGGAGAGTAACCAGTGGTTTGCTTGGTGGAAATTCAATCAGAGAAGAGGACCAAGGGGAGAAACTTTCAACAATTCTTGCCACTTTCACCAGCCAATTTGACAAGAGCAGCCTTCAAAGGAGCATGGCCTCTTTCCACCATGCCTTGTCCTTCAGGATAATAGGGAGTAGTAACTCTATGTTGTCCAGGGAGCGATTGGATCATTTCAGAAAGCTTTCCACCAAATTCCAAGCCACCATCCGTAGAATAAGATTGGGCCAAGCCATAACGCATTGTCCAAGTCTCATGAAGGAAAGCTGCAACTGATTCAGAGCTGAGGTTCTTAAGAAACTTCCCTTCAACCCATCCAGAAAAATCATCTCTAGCCACAATGAGGTAGTTAGCTCCACCAGCCTTGATGTGAACCACATCCATAGCAATCCTCCCAAAGACAGTGGACTCTCCAGTGGGGTAACAAATTTCGGCCGGGCGCCTAAGATCACGTTTCTGGCACACTTCACAACTCCTGCACCATTGAGCGACAGATTTTTTTAGGGATGGCCACCAAAATTGTTTGGATATTCTTCCATAAGTTTTGGTTTCCCCACAATGACCAAGGCCTTCATGGAGATTTTCCAGGATTGAATCTTGCTTAGAAGGGATAGCGACCACAACAAGTGCACAAGGAGTTGCTCTTTTCATAAGCCTAGAACCTTGGACAAAGAAGTTGGAGGACTTCCTTTTAAGGGACCAAAATACTTTGGCAGAGAGATCAGGGGGTCTTTGGAGAGTTGAAAGGTACTGCTCTAACTTAAGCCAGAAACCTTTCTGGAAAACAGAGTAATTTTGGGAGGAGAAGGCAAAGACAGGGAGGACCAAGGGTTCTTCCTCATCAAAATCCATTCCGAAATCTGATTCATTGTCTCCAATAGGTTGTTGAGATAAACCATCAGGCATGGTGAAAGATTTTCCATGCCTGTGAACAATATCAAAAGAGAACAACTGGATGAAAGCCACCCAACAAGTCATTGGAGCATTTGGGAGGCTGGGGGCTTTGATCATTTCAATAATGGGTTGTGCATCAACTTTTAACTCAAAGTGTTGACCCCAAAGGACAGTCTGACTCTTCTTTAACATTTGGGCCACACCACAGAGTTCCAGTTTTTGCTGGGAGTACCTGGATTCCACATCTGAGAAAAGAAGAGATTCATACAGAGCAGGACAATCCAAACCATTTTCATCTTCCTGGGTAAGAAAAGCCCCAACAGATTGATAACTCGAGTCCACTTCCAGCTTGATCTTGCCGGCTACGGGTCCATCAGTGATCTTTTTCAAAACAATTTCTTTCCCAAAAATTTTTTTGAGCAACTGAAATGATTGTTTGCAGTCTTTGGTCCAAATCCATTCAGCATCCTTCCTGGTTAAGCAATGCAAGGGAACACAGATTTTGGATAGTGAGGGAATGAAGATCCTGACATAAGTTAAAAACCTAGGAAACCTCTAACTTCTGTTGGATTTATTGGGGTAGGTCAGGAGATGATTTTGTTGACTTTAGAGGGTGCCATCCTTCTTCCGTCCTTGCAGACTATATGACCAACAATTTCCAAGGCAGGGACACAGGCGGCAAGTTTTGATCCAGAGAAAGTAAGGCCAGATTCCTTGATTTGAAACAAAATTCTTTCCAAGACAGTAGCATACTCCCAGATAAATTGTTGGATTCCTGAGTTCCAAGGTAAGATCTCATTATCATGGTCAGAAACTGGACCTTTAATCCCACCATCATCAATAAAGATACCCGCATGATCCGGGATTTTGTCCTGGAGGATCCACATCATCTGAGCCTGATGGACTGCAACTGAGTTGGTGGCACCTTGAGGCAATCGAGTCAGCTGAAATTGGCCAAGGGGAGTATCAAAAGTAGTGAGGGGACGGGAAATAGGATGCAAGGATCATTTGTCATAGCCACCCATAATGTCACCTAGACCATAGCAAGCTCTCCCAGGGAAGGATTCTACAAATTCTTCAGTGGCAGGCGGCACGCCAGAGTCTTTAATAGTAAGTTTATTAAGAGGTTGGAGATCATGAACCACTCTAAGTTTATCATTAATCTTTAGAACACAGAAAACAGGACTGGAATAGCTAGAAGTTAATTGTTTGTATAAACCGGTTTGGACTCGTTTGCGGACCAACTTAATGAATTTGTTGACTTTAGCAGCAGGGATAGGGATCTTTTTCTTTTTCCAAGGGTCATGTTCAACTACAGGGATGATGTAAGGGAGACCATAGGATTCTTTCAAGAGACCTCTCTCTTCTTCACAGAATGCAATAGATTTTTCCCTTAGAGACAAAATATTTTTGATCAAATTTAACTCATCAGGAAGAAGCGATCCA
Source organism: Puccinia polysora (assembly GCA_025617555.3). Lineage (NCBI taxonomy): Eukaryota > Fungi > Basidiomycota > Pucciniomycetes > Pucciniales > Pucciniaceae > Puccinia > Puccinia polysora. The sequence goes on along the minus strand of CM062639.1, from coordinate 11,376,597 downwards.
TCTGTACCAAAGTTGACCACTTTCAGACGTTCTTCAGTGACCCGACCAGAGGGAATAAATGGACCAGTGAGGGATTTGGATAGACCACAGTAAGGATCGCGGGATAGCGGAGGACGCATAAGAGGAGGATTGAGGTTGAGAGGCATTGGTTGGTTGACTGGCTGGACCTTCTTTGCAACTGGTTTGTACTTGGTAGCAAAGGAGAGGAATCGCTGCTTCCTCCAAGCATTGACCAGTGAGACCTGACTACAAAAACTGAGGCCATGTTCCAACATCTTCCAAGTACAATGTTCTGCTGCGTCCTTGAAAGGTGCCTTCTCCATAAAAGAGGATCCAAAAGATAACACATTGCTCACATGTGTGGCACAGGGTAGAGTTTTGAAAACAACAGCAGTAGAAGCCCTTGGTGGTTCACAATTGGGAGGACTTACTTCTACCCCAAATTGCCTCCACCTAAGACCAAACTCCTTCATACCAAAGCTACCAAGAAAAGAATCAAGATTGAGATATAGTTTAGACTTATTGCAGAGATTCAAAACCAGAATAGAGGATGAGTGATCAGGCTGAAAAGAAAAAGGAAGAGAAGATACAACAGATCCAGACAGAGAAGAAATATTTTTGGATTTTTCGGATTTTTCATGTGTTTGATTTATGATCTTATTTGGATGAGAAGGAAATGATGAGGAAAAAGAAAGATATGCCTCTAAGATGGGAGTTGGTCCATTAGTTGAAGTCTGAGGCTGAGAAGAACTACAACTATCAGTAGGGCCAACTATTCTGCTAAAAAATGAGGATGAAAGGAATGAGAGTTTTCTTTCTGCTTTCCTTTCAGGACAGATTTGGGAGGATGACCAGGGCAGTCTCTTTCCGAAAGACCAGAATTCAAAGAACAAAGGGGGACTTCAATCTTTCTGCCATCAGCATCAGGGAGGAGAATTCTCTCCCCAACTTGATCAGAAAACATCAGGGTAGCACCAAATTCCATTAAGAAAGGCTTTCCCAAGATCATGGGACCATCCAGACGAGTGATCAAGAAGTAACGGGTGCCAAAAATATTTCAACCAATTCAAACAGGAATATCCTCAGCAATACCAACCAGTTCACAGGACTGATTCCCAATTCCATAAACCGCAGAGTTGAAACTGACCCTTGGGCTAAGTTTAAGCTTGCAGGCCATGGAGTCCGAACTCAAGTTGAGCTGAGAACCCAAATCCACAAGGAGAGAAACTGTTTTGGTTGGATCACCAAGACAACATGGAAGGAAAACAAGATAACAGGAATACAGGTTGGTATCTGAAGAGGGATCTGTTCCACCAGAATCCTCTATCAGAGTACCAGAGGAGACCTTAAATTTGTCCGGACCAATCTCCACACGTCAATGAGAAACCCATTTCTTCATCCCTTCTGCCACAGATGGAGAGATTGACAGGAGTTCAGCCACAGATAGATCAGCAATTTTAAAATAAGAAATTTTCTTTAAGAGCTTGAACCAATTGTCCCTTGTTGTGATCATGGATCCAGATTTCACCAATTCATCCTTAATTCTTTCCTGCAATCCTGGAGAGAAAGACTGAAAAAATCGCACTCAAATTTTGTCCAACATATCAATGTGATTGTTCCGGATAAGATAGGACTGGATAGGGTTCCATTATTTTCTGAAAGTCTGATAGTCAGAGGCTGAGGAGATACCACCATTGGAGATCCATTAAGAAACCAGGGCATCCAAGTCTTGCAAAGTAAATCTGGCTACATCCATTTTTCCCCAATAGGCCAACATAGCCTCCTTCAGGAGCCGCCAGTTGTGAGTTTTGAATCCCTCAAACAATTTGATAACCTCCATAACTTTTTCAGAAAAAACCGTTACTGATAAGCCATATCATATTCACTGGCACCATCCACTTCCGCAGCCATCTCATAGGAGTCCAGGAATTGTTCAACATTGGTCCAATTGAAGCCTAAATTTTTGTTCTGAGGTTTGATTTTGAACATCTTGGCCCAAACAGATAAAGAGGATCCAGCAGATTCCATGCTGAAGGGTTCCTAAGAGATCCAAACAAGCAGAGTTCCCAGGTGGCTCACAAGTGTGACAAGAGTAGGGTTTCACAAAAACAACAAGGATCTTTCCCAGATGGTGCACAATTGGGAGGACTTACTTCTGGACCAAGCTGCCTCCATGGATCAGATCTGAAAAAAGAACAAACAGAAAAAGAAAAGAAAAAAAAATTGGATTGGATTTCGGAGTTGATTCTTCAAGTTGGGACTGTAAATCCTAAGGTTTCTGGTTTGATCCTGGCCCGGGGGACCAAATGTAAGACTCCAAACGGTGCTAGGCCATGGCAGTTCTCTGGAGGGGAAAGGTGCTGTTTAGACTGCCCTCCTGAGTGTTACAAAAATATTTAAATGTAAACAAGATCAAGGTCCAGAACCTGGTAAATGAGGAATCAAGGAGTAGAGGATAAAGATGATAATAGTTTGGTAGCGATGGAACAGCACTATCTGAGACAAGATTATGCAGGGAAAAACTTGAACAAAAGAAGTTAAAGTCCTCTTGGAGTTCAAAGAACAAAAGCTGTTGTATGTAAACAACACCCATAAGCTAATAACTCTGGTTGTCAGCAGAAGATTGGGGATGATCAACTCAAACCCAAGCAACCTCCAGGTTCTCAATGAACCTGCCCAACTCTCCGCAATCAAGCGCTTAAAGGGTACCAGATAACTGAGGGTGGCTGTAAAAGACAAAGCACAATGTTTAAGAATCTCCTAAGCCAACAGTAACCAATTTTGAAGCAAGGATAACCTCAACACTTCTCAATAGACTCAAGAATAGGTTGGCAAAATTCAACTCCAAAGAAAATAAAGGGAGTTATAACACTCCAGGTCTTAAGCTTAATAAGACCTCTTCAATCAATTGTGATTGGCTCCAGAAAGGTGATCAGGGATCAGGACCCGTATTGTCAGAGAAAGGGATAAAGGAGTGGTATAACACACTCAAAAATTCCAACAGACAAAATTTTTCTTCAACCAGCAAGGCTATTGGTTGGTGAAAAGGATCAGGCCACAGAGGGGCAAAGACTCAGGGTCAAAATGGATCAGGGGGAAATCAAAGATATACCCAGGATAAGGATCAGGATTAAATTTCACGATGATGGGGGGGACACAGGCACACACCCCTATGGATGATTCTATTAGCTGAGGATCTGATTTTCCCCCTCAAAAAGCAGGGGAGAGCCCCTCTTTTTATAGAACAGAGGCCTATCAGCTATTTACAAGAGAGATTTACAAATGAGAGTGGAATTTTTTTTTTTTTTTTTTTTTTTTTTTTGGATGAGGATCAAGATCATGAGAAAACAAAAGAAAAAAAACAAAACAAACAGGTACTTGGAGAAACAGAAATCCAAAGGAGGGGACACCCACGGGCATCCGACGGGCCCGGCCGACTGCCGTGGCCGCAGATCACCGCCGGCCGGTGTCCAATGGGCATTGGCAACTGCCAAGACCTGCAGATGACCGCTGGCCAGTGTCCGACGGGAATTGGCAACTTCCAAGACCCGCGCGGGCAACTGACAATGTAAGAGACCCGCGGACGACTGCGAGCTAAGAGACCCGCAGACAACCGCGAGCTAGGAGGGGAGGAAGAGAGGTAATCTTAGACTATTGGGACAAAAGAAGTCCTGATGGGGGTGAGGACTAGATTGTGATGCTCTCAAGTTGTGGGAGGAACAGTGAGTGAGTTGACAGCTTCCAAAGGCGTTAGGAGGGATGAATGAGCTGGGCAGGTTGATCTGATTGTCCTTGTGCTTGTCGGAAAGTTTGGAGAGTTGATTGATGGCCTCATGGTGATGATCCAAGTCATGGTCTTGGTCATTCAACGAGGCATGAGACTCAGTCGCAAGATTGTCATTGGGATCGGATTTTTGGTTGGGATGGTAAGGATGGTTGGGATGGGATAGATAACTTAGCTTGATTCATGGAAGCTGTTGGGGAAATTATCACTGACAAAGAGTTGACTACGCCAATAACTCTGGATGAGGTTGAGGGAGGAAGCGATGACGCTTTGATAACCAGTCAGATGATCCAAGGGACTGACTGGGGGACTAGGATGAGAGCAAAAACTAGGAGGGGTGGTAGATCGGGCTTCCATGGAGGAAGGGAAGGCAGGAGTGAGCGGAGAAGGAAGCTGGGAACTAAATGGAAGCTTATTCCAGATCAAATATTTTTTTTTAATAATGATACCCATGAAAGATGATAAGGAAAAAAAAATTAAAATCTCCGCCCTGGCCAGGGTGTCCAGGTTGGGGCACCACACCGTCAACGCCCAATCTGACCCAACTTGAACAGTGAGTTTCCAACATGATGAGACAAATTGAAGAGATGAAAAAACCTAACTCAGCTAACCTGGTCAGTGACAACAAGGAAAAAAATGAATTGAATCCCATCGCCAATGACATAGCCAAAACCAACAAACTAGAAGACTCTGGCTTCTTTGCTGAGCCCGAGGCCAACTATAGCATCTTGCTCACACCTCACACATCACCAACCAAACTCATCTATGACTTGGGCGCCACCTGGTCTATGGTGGGCAACTACAACCTCCTCTCTTACATGCTTCAATGCAGTAAGGAAATGAACACTTAGGCGGCCAAGTCAGGATCACTCATGTTGGGAAACTGACCCTTGGATCATTTTCAATTCTCCCAGTCTACTAGGCGCCTGAAGATCCCAGGAATCTCATCTCCATCTTGAAACTCAAAGACCATGGTCTCAAAATAGTTCACAAGCACAGATTGGTCCTTGTCAAGTCTTCCAACTCAATTGTCTTTTGTTAGAATAAAAGGGCCAAGGGCCAAAAATAAAAGTATAAAGATAAATATAATCTTATGTTGCAAAGAGCAGCCGATCAGGAGGTTCAGATGAGGGGGCACTCTGATTGAAGGGTCATGTGTGGTCTTATATACATATAACTTCCTGATTCTTAACAGGGCCAAACAGACGTTTTTAATGATCAGAGACAGTATGCATAAATGAATAGAAAATGAATAGAACAACTGGATAAAGTCTTAACCAAAATCATAACAAGCAGAGAAGATAAAGAAAAACAGTAAATTCACAGAAAACTTACTGGGTCTTAAGCCACTGGGTCTACAAGCCTCTTGGATCTTCTCTTCCTCTTGATTTTAATGATAAATACTAGAAATACTTCATGATCATCTAAAAGGTTCTTCAATACTCCTAGTCTAGATACAAATAATTGAAAGAGTCTGGATAAAAATAATGGGAAGAGGTGCACTTTGATGGATTTCTTGATCTGAGAATACTGAGCTGATGAGAAGATAAAAGAGAAAAGCAATCCAAGGTCATTATCAAGGATTTGATATTCATAAAATTATTTCTTTGGATTCTTGATCCTTCTTGTCCTGCATCTCATAAAAACCACTTGAAATAATATACTTTATTTTATTTAATTTAATATTAATTTTAAGAAAAGAAACAGAGACTTAAGTATGAGCAGATACAACAGAATTCCAAAATCTTTTGATTCCGCCGGGTTGGTAATCTGCAAATTGGGAAATCCCCTGTTCCAACCCCATCATGTGACTCCATTTTCCAAAACCCAAATATGACATACTGGCACGTGATCCTTTGCCAACCCTCTGATCCTTACCTTTGGAATTGTCTCAATCTCCACAACTAAAGCCCGCCTCCTCTATCCAACTTGTGAAGAATTGTGCCATGTTTCAGTCCTGCGAGCTGAAAAGAGCACCCCATCTGAATCCCCCTCCCTCAAGCCACTGTCCCTTTCAATACTGTTCATTTGGATGTACTGATGATAAACCCATCTTCTAAACATGGGTATTGATATGTGCTTTTTCTTATAGACATTTTCAGTCAATAAAACAAAAAAAACTCCAACAAGGCAAGAGCAAATCCAAGGCAAACATCCTTTCCTATTTCAATGAGATTGGGAACCACTTCAGCTGGTTCCTGGTGGTCTTTCACTCAGATCAAGGGGGTGAGTTTATCTCAACAACATTCCTCACTGAAATTCATTGTAGGGACACTGCGGTGGAAAGGGGACCAGCTGACTCAGCTCAAACATATGGCCTAGCTGAAGGCTTCAATGAGAAACTGTTGACCAAACTCCAATGTGTACTGGCTCAATCAAATTTGCCAAAAAACTACTCGAAGGAAGCAACAAAGTTCTGCTCCACGATCATAAACTACTTACCAAGCAATTCCCTGAGCTGGCAATCACCCATCCAGAGACTTGCCGAGAAGGACAGTAATATTGAACCAACCCAAGATGTTCTCTATCTCATGCAATTCATTCTCAAGGTGAACTTTCATCAACGGTCAGCCTCCTTCAAAATTGTTCCCCAAGCTCTCTTGCTCCTATTCATTGGCTAAGAGCCACGGTCCAATGCAGCTAGGTTTCTCAACTTTAAAAAGGTGAAAATATTTTTCAGAAGAGACTTCACACCATCCGTGGTGAACTTTCAGTACAAATTACCAACCTTTCTCACAAAAAATGTCTCCACTCTCCCTCAGAAAGGAACAGTTGTTATTCCCTCAACTAATTCCAACCATCAGTTAGACTCCCAAGCTGTTTGCCCCCAAACAAATTAGATTACTCTCCAACCATAATCCCTGTTTCTTGGTCCAGTAACCTGGCTATAGGCCTATCAACACCAATAGAACCACCTGCACAGAAGGGTTATGCTTATGTCCCCTACTACAAGACAGCTCCATGCAACATCTACAGCAACTTTGATTCCTTGGCTATCCTTTTTACCTTGCACATGAAACAGATATGAAAAAAGGAGCTGCAGGAAGAATCAGCCGACTTATCAGAGGTTGTTTTGGTACAAGAAGTCCTGGAAAACCGGGAGGAAAGGCTGGAATTGCTGGCCTCCATGTCAGAGGAAAATCAGTTGTTCCTCTCAAAGAACACAGGTACCCTGGTACCTCCTCCTGTGGAAGAAAAAGTCATTGGTGGGATGTGGCAACTGGTTAGAAAGAAGGACAAGCAGTGAGAGGTGGTATGGCGGAAATCTGGGTGGGTATGTTTTGGAAACCATCAGGTGAAGGACCAGAACTATTACAACAAATATTCAAGTGTTGGGCGCAATGAGTCAATGAAGGTACTTCTAACACTGGCGGTTAGACATGGTTTTGAGGCTATGGTCCACGTATCTCAATTCTGAGGCTTTGAATTCCCCAACAAAGAAAACTGGGTGTGGAGGATTAAAAAATCCCTCTATGGCACCAAACAAGCACTGCGGTGCTGGAGGAAAAACCTGAAAAACACATTGGAAACCTTGGGCTTGAGACCCTCCAGAGCGGATGAGTCCCTCTTTCTAAATCTGTCAAAATCACTCCGATTGCATATTCACGTTGATGATGGGCTGGTTGTGGGAAAATCTAAATTGGAGGTGCTTGCTTTCCTGGACAGAATTGGGGAAACCTACCAGATCCAGTCTACTCAGAAGCTGGTTTAGCACTTGGACTACACATTGGATTGAATGAGGATGGCGCCATACTTGTTCATAAACTGGAATACTGCAAAAAGGTGCTCAAAGACATCCCCATGTCCAACAGGAATCCAATCAAATGTCCAGTCCCGGTGAACATAGTAAAACAAGCCACCAAACCAGCCAAGGCAATAGATTTCAAGACTATGAAAGAGGCCGTTGGGATGCTACATCATCTTACATTGCACAACAGGCCCAAAATCCTTCACACTGTCAAGTTCCTGTCTCACTACACAACCAAGCCTACCACCAAGCACTGGAGCCTTATCAAGCATCTTCTTCAATACCTACGAGGTACATCAGGGGTTGGTATCTTATTCAAAAAGCCCGTTGACTGTACCAATCATCTCAAATGCTGGGCAGATGCGTACTATGAAAAAAGGCACAGATATGAGGAAGTCAACCTTGGGATTTGTTGTAACCCTTTACGGCAACCCGGTACATTGGATGCCCAACAAGCAATCTGTAGAAGCGCAGTCAACCACCAAGGAAGAGTTCATAGACATGAAGAACTGTGCAAAGCAACTACAGTAGATGGAAATGCTTCTCGATGACCTTGGGATCAAGGTCTCAACTCCAGTCATCTTGAACAACAACTCTGGGCCAAACTTCATCAGCAAGGAGGCTCAACTCAGCGCTGACTCACAACACTTTAAGGTGTGGTATCAATACCTCCAAGATCTAGTCTCCAAGTTCTTGCTCTCAGTATCCCAATTTGCCTCCTCAAATATAATTGCAGAAATCCTCACCAAGCCCCTTGGACACAAAAAGATACTTGCAGCCCGCTACCAGCTGGGTATGGCAGAGTCAGGGTGTTAGTAAACCACATCAGCCGCCTCAAAGAATGCAATCCCTGCGTTGCGCGCGTTGCGCCCTAACGCAGCCATAACCTGCATCAGCCCTACGTCCTTCCCGTCCAGCCTCCTGAAAACATGTTGGAATCTCAAGCTCTGTCTCTCAAATAAAGGTCTTCTGCACTCACTGTCCTACGCTTGAAAAATCAACCACTCCCCTTTCCCAACCAATTCACCACCTCAGACCATCCACGAACCCCAGATAGCAACCCTCGCAGAACTCAGAAGGAGCTAGAGGCGAACTACCTGCATGTGTAGCGAATTCTCCTGACCCAACGTCCTTTCTTCCCCCACCTTCCAGTCACAATCCCCTCTGCCTACATGCTTTCTGCATCAACTAATTACCAGGTCAAACTTTACTCATTTTCAAATGAAGTTATAAGTTTGTACTCACTCAAACTCCTATCTGAGGTCCCACTGTTCTTACGCAGTAAATGCAATCACCTGGTGCATTCTTGTGTTACTCTTTTTATGCCTCTTTTTTATTCTTGTTTTTATCCTTCATCATCACACTCATTCAATTTTGTCTTTTCCAAGTTAAATTTACTTTTACCGCAACCAACCTTTGGTCAAAGACCAGTGCTGCAATAAATAAAAAGGATAAAATCTTACACTTCTTACAGCCTGCCATCATGGTTAATTTTTCCTCCTATAATCCCCCTCATGTTTGACCAATTCTGGGTGATTCCAATAATGTTAAAGAATTGAATTGATGGTTGCGTCTGAATAGTAATAATTGAGTCAGCAATCTTGATGAATTGCTAAGATTGGATCAGCTCCTATAGCTTAAACAACTGAAAACTGTATTACAAAGTATTGAAGCGTGAGTATAATAATACAATGATGATAAAGTGAAATGACTTGCGGTAGCAGGTTCCCCAAAAAAGGTGATAGAAGCAATGCAAAAACTGCTACTGGGTCTGAATTTCAGCTAGCTTAAGTATTGGTTGTTAGCTGATGCCTTGGCTGCCAGTCAGACCAGCATTGCAGCTCACTGCAATTTTGCGTCCCAGGCAGAAGGGTGTGTCAAGAGCTCACAAGTCAGAGGAGGAGGATTGTTTGGGGGAAAAACCAAGCAGGTGACAAAAGACCATTTGACAAGATTGCTGCAAGCTCAACAAACAGTATCTCTCACAGGCGCGTGAATCAAGGAGGAGCTAGGAATATCTAAAGAAAGGGTAGTCTCTCATTCCTGTCTCATTTTATCAGCCTTAATCAATTTCCTCCAAAACTCAATTTCTTTCCTTATTCTCTCATGAAGGCTTGTTGCTTATTTGTGCTTCAAAATCCTGATCATATAAGCCTCCTTGTTATGTCTAGCTAGCTGTGCTACACGTGTCAAAGGTAAAATCTACTCTTGATCAATCTTTTCTTATTAATATCAAGCCCTTAATTGGTATTTGCTGAGGGTATTGATTCTCTCCTGTCCTTTTCTCTTGTGAGGTTATCTTATGTCTATAAGGCTTTTTTATTTCTCTATTGACTGGAATAAAGAATTTAACCAATCTCTCATTGGTCAGGTGAGAAAAAATTGTGGTGTAACAAGGAATGAAATGATGTGTATTAGGTTTCCTCATTTCAGATATTCAACCTCTAATGCTACACCTGGGCCTTGGTTAAAACTGTAAAGTTAAGACAAAAGCAATAATTTAATCAGTCAATGACTTAAATCACCAAAACAGTATCAAAAAGCATACAAACTCCAACAATAAAAAGTTATTTTGAGTGTAAAAGCCACACCTTCAACCTTTATAAAAGGAAAGGGGCCTGGCTTCATATGAATGAAGCTCAAAGGAGCTTTGCTTATAAATAAGCTTACACCCTTCAAAGTAGTAAAATACAAGGTTTACTACTCCAATTTAGACCTTCCACTAGAAATTGGAGTTTCCAATAAGATTATTGATTGATTTTAATACTAAATTTTATGGCCCAAGTCAATCTCCTCTTGAGACAAATTTTAATGGGCTTTTTGAGTTTAATTGGCTTGTTATGTTTTGCAATATTCTCTTACATATAAGTAATAATATATAACTGATGAAGGGGCTATAGGGTAAAGACCCTCCTCTTTTAAGGTAACAGAAGCCTTAAGGGGACTCAATAAATAATCACAGGAGTTTAAGGCTCTGCCTGGCATTTGCTCAAGACCTCAGAACCTCATTGCACTATACCCAATGAGGAATGGGGTACTAGTACTGATTGAGGGGATTTTTACTGTAAAATGTTTTAATTACATACCCCAATTATTAGTTGAATAATTCTAGGACTTAAAATAAGTCGCAATGAAGCTGTAGAAGTCCTAGAAAACTACAGAAAAATTAGATACCCATAAATTGATAGCCTTCGCATGTACTTACTTCTTAATTGCTAGTACCTTGGCAGATATCATACATATCAGTTATGTATATTTTTGGCAATGATATTACATGTTCTATACTTTAAAAATGAGCTCAGAGTCCTCTGAGTGGACGCTCTCAACGCTCAGTGAATTATATTAAAGTATAATTGCATCCCAAAGGGGGGAAAGATTAAAATTAATCAATTTTTTTCATACAGAGTAGAGAGTATAGCTTGAAGGAATTGCTATAACTTGTCCTCAAAGGAATGTAAAATATTGGGAAATTCTATATCAATTGTTGGGATTCATCTGAGTCCTTGTAACTTAATCTCAAGTAATATTGGATCCCCATCTTGATGATATATATTATCATGGTTTTAATTCCATAAAAAATACTCCTAAAAAAATACTTATAGAATATTGTAAAATATTATAAAGATTTCTTGTATAATCCTAAAAATCTTGATCATTATTCATTCTTTTCTCTATGGAAAGTTGAAAATGTGACTGGGTGTCAGATAATTAAAGATGAGCTCAGTTCTTACCTCCATACCAACAAGAAATATGAGTTGTACAGACATTTGAGCAACTTTAATTGTTTTGTGGCTGAAATGTCAGGTCTGTGTTCTACTTACCTTGTTGAATTTGAATTGACCAGACCATAAGACTAATAATTGGACTGACTGTTGGGCGCGATACTTGAAAAATCAAAGCTTTTTCTACTGCAGGTTGCATACATGTTACAAGCGGAACTTTGGATCATTCTGGTTTTCCATGGTCTGTTTATGCTGATAGCTGATTGTGGTCATGGCTCTTGTTGTGACCCAGTTGCTCAAATGATCCAATCCTTGTGCCATCTGCACTCCTCCCCTGTTGTCTTTTTTTTTTACCTATCCTCACATTTCTGCCACTTGGGTCAGGTGTGTGGCTGTGTGTTTCCTTGACATCATTCCAGAAGAATTTAATGCTCTCACATTATTCTGGCTCAGGTTAAAGAAAACAAAGCCAAATAGTTTTTCAATAGCATGGAAAAGAAGCATCATTGCTTATGGGAATAGATTGAACTGCACCTACCCAGCGCAAGCATTATGCTTTTTCCATTTATAAACTACAGCCACTGGGGATGGAAGGTATATCCCTAGCAGATTTTGTGCTATACAAAAAAACTTGAAGCTACTTAGTTGCCTTCTAATGAACTGGAAAACCACAGTAAAAAGTCGCAACCCTGAAGCTGCCTGGATAGTAATTTTGAATGAAACTCACAAATTTGCCCTTTCCACCTATCAGTGTGAAATACTGGGTATTTGGTTCCTGTAGATGGAAGTTGATACTGTATACCACAAGATTGTAGCTAGCTAGAAAAGAATTGACCAAACCAACACTCCATCATTTTTCTTGCAACTTTGAAGGGTTGAAAGCTACAACAGCGCAGATCCCATCCACATTCAAAGAGAAATTGGTTAAAAGAGGATTCTGCTCCTGAAGTTGATCACGTAATATTTGTACTATCCTGGGCCTGGACCGGGGTATGGATTGAAAACCAGAAAACCCATGATAAAACACCATACCAAGGAGATGATTCCATTCACCGTGTATGAATACAGGATCAAGACTATGGATATTCCCCCAAATAAGCATTTATTTACACCACCTTCCACTTTGGGCAGTTGAGGACCAGAAAGCCAACAACAAGAGTTGATTTGCCCTCACGTGCTTTGAGGATGGGCATTTTGACGACAGGGTCAATCAAAACTTGATCAAACCACCACTGACAGTCAACCAACCCTTTTGTTAATTTGCCAGTCAGCTATTTGGTGACTGGCTTTCAGGGTTGTGGCAACGTAAACTTGATTCCAAGGTCAATCCACCAAAAAGTTGCGCCTGTTGGTGACTTGCGCTCAAGGTTGTGGCTCACCTTTCTCATGCAGTCATATAACACGCAGGAAGCGCTCACTGGTTTGATGCCACTTGGATCCTGCTGCACTGTACTGAGGTTCTATATCAAAGGTGGCTCCAAGATCTCTTACACTATTTCTCACTTTGCATTATTGAAATTTTACGGTCATTTGCAACTTTAAAATAATTTTTAAAAGAAGAAACCCTTCATTAAAAAAGTTTAATACTTTGAAACCCATTTTTCTCAAAAAAATGGTTTTTCTCATTTTTCAACTTCAGTTAATTTTTATATTCTTTTGTTCATTTTTTTTGTTAATTATGCTTGTGAGATATATATTTTTTGATATTGAATTGTTAATATTTTTTTTGGTGATTCTACTTTTAAAGGATTTTATTTCAAAATTATAAAAAATTGAAAGCATCACTTGTGAAGCACTGGCCTCAAAATTCAAGGGAATTCCTTGTATTGGCTCACCCCACCTGGATATGGCTGGAATCATAAACTCCACACATTTTCCAGGTTCAATGGGTGGAGTGTTCAGACTGGCTGCTGAGCTGTGCTCCTCAGCTGCATGCAATGCACCTGAGTTAAGAATCCAATGACTGTAGTTTGAATAGATAACTTCCATTGTTCTTTGAGAGTTAACTTGATGCTCAACATGGGAAATGTTGTTTTTATGGAGCTGAAAACTTCCATCATGGCAATTGTGCTGCAGGTTCAAGCAGGCTTTGATTTCCGGTATTCAATTAAAATCAAGTTTTTTTAATGAAATATATTTGAAATGTGAAACAAAAAAATTAAGAATTTTCTAACCTTAAAATTTAATGTGCATTCAGAGCTTGTTTCAACAAATTTCCTCATGTTTTAAAATGAATTGATTCACATGATTTGGAGTTTGTTGAGTTGGAAAAAAAATTTGTGTTTCTAATTCCAATAGTCTGCCATAATGAAGTTATCTTTCCAATAAAATCCACTGGGTTGGGATATTCAATCTGATGCAAAAAAATAGGGCAAAAAAAATGGAAAAAATGATTAATTTTTTGGATTTGTTTAAATCAAGTAAAGCAAAAAAATTTCCAAGATAGTTAATTATTCTGGATGCTCTCATTTCTTTTAATTGAATTTGGGTAATTTTTCCAAGATTAGAAGGGAATTATTTTGAATACCTCAGGAACTTGAACTATTTCTTCACTGGGAACAGATTTTCTGTTAGCAAAGGGATATTGTTTGAGGGGATAATAAATATGGCATTATAACCCATTGAATGTTGAATAACTGGATTATCTACAAATATTGTGATAATTGATGAACTGCATTGAAAATTTGTTTGAGTTTCTTGATTGTATACCACACCAGCAGAGAGGAGGAAATGTAGAGACTGATAATTACTGAAGCTGATGGCCAAATCACCTCCTGCACTGATCTTGTTTGAATATACTGAAGCTTGGCATAAAATTCCATTTATAATTTCAAATTTTTCAGTTGAAAACAGACTACCTGGAACAAAACACAAGATTGAGTCTGGAAGTTGAAGAAGCATGTGAATCTTGGGTTTTTTAATCCATTGGCCAGAAATATTGATCAAATGATAACAAAAAAGTGTTTTATTTGTGCATTCAGTTGAGTTTGATATTCATTCATGTCTTTGATGTGAGTTTGAAGTATCAAAGTGCAAAGTTGACAAAGTGAGGTCCATAAAATTCTTTGTTCAGCTTTCATGAAGTGGAGAAAATTGAATGGTGCTTCTTGAGGTAATATTTTTATATATTTCCCAACAAGGCTGAGTAGATTTTTTATTAAATATTTTGACTGAAGGGAGGGGAGTTTAAGTAAACTGGTGTTGGAAGAATGGATGTATCCACTCAGGAATTTTAATTCAGATTTATTCAAAGATTGAATGAAATCTTGGACCAAGTATTTGACAATTCCCAGAAAAAACACATGGAGAATTTCAACTGGATTGTCAAGGCAGCCATAAAATCTGCTAAAATTTGCAAAAAAATCAATAAAAATATTAATTTCTGATTATCATGAAAATAAAAGCAAGTTGATTGAATAAAATTCTTCAAGCTTCAAAAATGGATTGAGTAGTTTGGAGTAGTATGTTTCTTCTGGTTCTCTGATTTTATCAAGAATTTATGGTTCTCCCTTTTTTTCAATAAATTTCTTCTTAATTGAATCCACAAGACCATAGAATGAAGAGATTATTTGAAAAGATTTTTTTTTTTATTTTGCAAACTTCATAGAGATGATGGGTGTTTTCAATGGTTTCAGTCCAAAATCTGGTGTTATTAGGGGCCTAGAAATATATGAAAAATATTACCAATGGTAATCAATTTTATTCAAATAATGAAATAATTCGCCTCAACGCCATTCCTATCAATTTGAATGTAATTTTGAAGATAAGCAATTGTTTTCTTATTTTTCCGATTGGGTATAGATAATGCATATTCTAAATGGGCTGAGTGATATTTCAGGAAATGTAGTATTTGTGACTTCTGCATGCATTGGTGAATCTTCCAAAAAGCATCAGAAAGTGGTGATAACTAAAACTGGTTCAGAACTGGTGGTATCAAAAGTTGAAAATCATTGGGTGGCCATTTTAATCCTTTTCAAGTAAATATAATTTCAAGTGATGATTAATTTTGGGAATAAATCACTCTCCTCAACTATTTGATCTGCCATTTCAAGTACTCCAGGTCTGTTGGATGGTGAAAAAAAGTGAGAATTATATTCTTGGTTGGATAAGCAAGGAGGAAGACCCAATAGTTTCAAGTAGAAATATTGGTGTTTGTTTAATTCATTTGATATATTTCCAGAAATATCACCTGAATATAGTGTTATAGGACCATGTCTAATAATTTTTCCCTGTGCCTTAAAAATCCATGGGTTAGGTAGAGTAATCAAATTTTCACTTTATTCATCAATTTCTATGTTTTAAAATGGCATAATTTAATTTAAAAAATTTTCAGAATTCAATCCTGATGATCATTGAATTTTCATCAATTAAATCACCATACAATTTGTTTTCACAGATATCTGATAATAAAAATCTACCCTGTTCTATTTGGGAGTACTCCTTCAGAAAGTGATGACCACAAATTTCCATTAAATTGGCATCCATGAATTTTTCTTGAGAAGAAATGGTGATCTTAACTGTGCTTGAATTGAGCATGGAAAATTTCAGTGGGGAAAATTTTGTTAATATGAAAGAAGAATCATAAATGAATTGAATTAGCATGAAGCTGAAGGCTGAGGAAACAAGCAGACAAGAGATCACAGGGACAGAAAGATCAAGATTAAGAGACAGGAAAAACCAACAGAAACAGAGGATGATCTTGAGGCAAATTGTGAATGGAAAGAGGTGAGGTTGAGAGTGTTGAATAGAGTATTTGAGACTGAGATGAGTGAATCAGATAGAGAAAGGAGGACAAGAGGAACAGGTCTAAGTCTCACCAGGCACAGAGTTCACGGCATCTTCTGAGTTAATGAGGTTGATTTGGGGCTTGAGGAAGGTGAGAAAAGAAAAGAGATAGAGAGAAAGACCAAGAAATAGAAGAGAGGATCAAGAAGAAAAGGAACAGTAATAGATGAGGAAGAATGAAGTGCAAGAATACCAGCCTCCTGGTTAGAGGGCCTTCCTCAGCTGTACTCACTATACAAGAATTCAGCCCTCCATGGGGTCAAGATGTGGTTGAAATGTCCTTTAAAGCTCCCCTGTCTCATCAAATTTTTCAAGGTTTCAGAAAGAACTTCCAAGGCCTCTTTGCATACCGGCCCTTTCTCAGTCAAATTCCAAAACACCCTGTGCATGGTGAGATGAAGACGTGGGACAAGATCTGAAGATAGAAGAACCATGAAATAGAAAATGAAGAAAAAGTAAAAAAGTTTCAGCCTCCTGGATTCCAAGACCTTTCCTATCATTTAGCTACCAGAAGTGATAGAATAAAGAATAAATATTTCATTCAATAAATGCAGAAAAAATCCGTGAAATATTTAGATGAAACTATTGCAAGCTTGGTTGGTTTGGTTATGATTTAATATTATTAATCAATACTAATAAATTCATTATTATATAAGTTAATAGAGGTGCCAAAATTATATTTGGGATCTTTAACACCTCTCTTCAGGGAATTCACTTTGAAAACACATATACCTGGTTACTTTGGTACCTTTAATTTCTATTCTTAAAGTATATGTTTCCCAAAGATAACATATATATATATATAATATGATGGACTGGCAGTGCCTTGTAACAAATCTGCAACAACATAAAAAGGATAATTAAACTCACTGGTATATTATCTGATCCTTTAGATACCTGTTTGGGATGTGCACTTATTGGTTAAACCTATTACTGGGGTTTTAAAGGTTGTTCAGCAGTTTAAATTCATAAAAAGGGTTTTGAGACGGATATTATTAATTATACTGAAGACATAAATCACTTAATTATCTCTTATAAGTATTTTATTACCTTGGCAAGTTTTCTGAATGTAAATATAACGGTGTCTCTGGGTATCAATAAACTCAAAAGAGATCTATATTTGTAGCTTTTTGGGTCCCAATTTTGTCCTCCTGAGGGATACAGGGACTCAGAGGGACAGGAGCTTAGGCTAGAAGGGTAACCAGTGGTAGCCTTTCATGTGTTTTTGGTTCGGTATCATGGGTAACATCTAATTAAACAGGGTATGGGAATTATTTAATCTTTTTATTGATGTTTGGAAGTGTGAATAAAACTAATCTATTCACTTGATAATTGTTTCATTAATTATCCTTAGTAAATACTCCTAGGATTTTAATAAGTTTTCTTAGTAAAAATTCCTACGGGTAATCTGATGTCAGATGGGTTCTCTTTATTTATTATCTGATGGGAGTAAAATCATAATATTGATTTTTCTCCTGATTTTTGAAATCCTGTTGATTTACTTGAAAAAATAAATTTAAAAATATAAGCTATGGAAATACATTTGATATTTTTACATAATAAATTTTCTTATTATGTCAACAACATACTTATGTCTTGAAGTTCTCACAATTGTATATTTAAATTATTTTAAGAAATTTTACAAACTGTAGTTATCTTATTTTTTGACATATTTGGTATTTTTATTATATTTCATAAAAAAATATGTAGAAAACTTATTTAAGTATTTTTATATCATTCAATGTATTTTTAGATCATCTTCTGTCCACCTGGAAATTTATTACATATTTAGTATTTCCACGTCTTATTTGTAGAACTTTTACGTGGTAGCTGGGCTTCTCAAGCCGCCTGTCACCCTGTCAGTCTGTAGTCCCACGGCTGCATACCTGTGAGATTCCTGGGGCTGCTTACACAGTGTGGTGGTTATTTATAGACAAAAAAGAAATTATGCGCAGAACTGGACATTTGAATTGGAGCGGCTCATCAGTGGTTGGAAGTCTGCAGCAAAATAGGCTCAGAAAAGTGCATTGGAGAACTTTCTATTTGGAGTGCATTAGCTAAGGGCTCAGCATTGGTGCAGGGCGTGCTTTTTGCGGGCAAAATGATAAGAATGGGGCGGATTTTTGGCCTTTTGCGGACATTGCGTGGTCAATCATAACTTTCCCTCTGCGGCTGTGGGTTTACTAATTTGGAAGCAAATGATTGAAGCTAAGAAGTACTGATGAGGCCAATTACAGGATATGAACTGAGGGTGCAGAGCTGTGGAGCAATGAACGCTGAAGTTGAGGAGGCGGCATGCGGGTCATTGGGGATTCATAGTTATGCCCCATGCCCAATTGGCAGTGATCCACTAGGGAAGCTTGATGAGGGTCTGTCATTATTTATGCATTGGTGCAACTCAACGTTTAGGGGGAATCGGCCACAAGATCATTGAAACTACTGCAAATCATTGGATTGGGGAAGGATTGGCCAATTAGTAAGGAGGATCAGTGCAAACGCACGGAGGAAGTGGGAAAAGGGGTCTTTTGTAAGCAGTTCATGTTCCTTTTTTGAAGTAGCTAAGGAAATTCAGTGCAGAATGCACGGAGATGAGAGGGGTCTTTCATTTGGGGTTTTTGAATTTTTTTGTTATTTTCTTTTATATAAGGAAGCTTTTCTGTCATTAGATGAAGAGGGGAATCATGGGAAATCATAACAAAAATTGGAGGATTATCACATCATCAGACATTAAGGAGTCAACATCACTTATTGGAGTATTGGAGTATATTTTTACAGCAAATTATAGTTACATTCTTTTTCTTCTATTACTTTGGAGTATAATTACAAGCAAGAGTTCTCAGAGGTCATATTTAGGGAAATATTTCAAGTGAGGAGCTTGTTGGGGATTCCGTCTTGTTTATTTACTATTATTTCATTGGCATTTAAATTTAGTGGTTTCCAGCTTGGTTGCGGCAGCGGAGTTTGATTTGGAATCGCAGAGGTACAGGAGTGTGACTCAAGGGCTAGTGGGATTTCCAAAAATTGCAGCAAGATTTTTGCGGAGGATATTTTATTTTTGTGGAGAATTTACAAACCACACAATCTCTTTCCAAAACTTTTTTTCAGGGTAAACAAACAGGGTGGCAGTGCTGCTTCTCAGCTGCGTGAGGATGTGTTGGTTGCCGCAGCTGCGTGCGGGAATTGTGACAAATCAAATTTCCGCATGTCACTCCTCTAAATCACAGAATTCTTGGATTCTGACATAAAATTCACTGTGAAACCTCTATGTGTTTTTTCATGTGAAATATCACAATGGCCAAAATTCCAAGGCCGCGTCTCTGTCCAAATTTTCATAAATTATCTCAAAATACAAGCAGTAGGAATTTGAGGTAGGTTTCAGTCAGGCACCCTACCTTGAATTTTATGTAGGATCATAATCTGAAATAATATTTTCAATATTATTTCTCCTTGAATCATATTTTTATTTATTGATGTTATTTTTTTACTTTTTTAGCTTGCTCTGCCATAGTAGCAAGCTGGAAAAAAAGAGTTACAAAGTTACAGATGAACTCAGGTAATGTGCATATCAGTGTGTAATCCAAATGGGATGCACAAATGGGCCTCCACGGCCCATTGTAAATCTTGTGGGCCACATGGGCCTATGTGGATGTTGTTGGTTTTGGTGATTTGGGTGCCAAAACAAATTTTCCAAGTCGATTGGGACACGGTCTTTGACAGGCATGTCAGGGTTGATGGGCCACCTTAACCAGATGGGCTTATCTGGTAATTTATGGGCCCAAAAATTATTATGGAAATACTTGGCCAGACGGGCTGGCATGCCAAAGTATGTATTTTGGGGTCATTGGGCCTTGGCTGCCCATTGGGGCCGCCACCCTTGTTGCAGCCCACTTTGGGCCGCTTCTTTCCCACCTGGAGCCCCTTGTGGGGCCCAAAGGCCCACTATCAGGGATTTAACCTCTTTAGCTATACTCGCTGTGGTTAAACCTGCAAAATTTAAGATCAAAACCAATAATTAAATCAGTTATTGACTTAATAAAACAGTAATACTGTTACAGAAGAACAAAACTCGAAAAATACTGGGGTATTGTGAGTAAAAGGCCACACCTTGATCTCTATAAAGAGATAAGGGACCTGGCTCTAACTGAATAAAGCCAAAAGGAGCCTTGCTTACTAAGTAAACTCACACCCTTTAAGGTAACAATAAATGCTACAACTCCAAAGGACTCACCACTCGAACTTGGAGTTGAGAAATTGATTATTAATTGATTATAATACTAAAGTTTAAGGCCCCAGTCAATCTTCTTCTTGAGATTAAGTTTTAATTGGCGTGTTAACTCTTGCCGTATTCTTGGATCAATAATAAAAAATAAATAACTCAGGAAGGGGCTATAGGGTGAAGACCCTCCTCTTTTAAGGTAACAGGAGCCCTCAGGGGACTCAATGAATCATCAGGGGAGAGCCAGGCCCCCCCTGGTTTCGTCCTCAAGGGCTCAGAACCCCATTACATCATACCCAAAGAGAGATAGGGTACTAGTACTCTTTGGGGGGGATTTTCAATGTAAAAGGTTCTAATTACATACCCCAAAGGGTAGTTAAATGATCCTAGGACTTAACATCAGTCAAAATTACGGTTCAAAGGTCCTAGAACACCCCAGAAAGATTACATAACCATATATTGATTGCCTTGGCATGTACTTACTTCTTCATTCCTAGTACCTTGGAAAATATTATACATATAAGGTATGTATGTTCTTGGAAATGATGTTACATGGTCTATACTTTACAACTTAGCTCAAAGTCCTCTGAGTGGACGCTCTCAAGGCCCAGTGAAGTATATTAAAGTATAATTACATCCCAAAGAGGGATAAGATTAAAATTATGCAATTTGTTTATACAGAGTAAAGAGTATGGCTCATAGTAATTACTATAACTTATTCCCAAAGGAATGGAACATATTGGGAAGTTCTATATCAATAGTTGGGACGCATCTGAGTCCTCATAAGTTAATTTAAAGTTATATAGGATCCTCATCTTGATAATATACATTATCAAGGTTCAAGTTCCATAATCAATACCCATAAAAACATACCTATAAAATATTATAAAATATTATCATAATTTATTATATAATTCTAGAACTTCTAATCATTATTCACTCTTGTCTCCATGGTGGTTTGAACCAGTGACCTTGGTGTCAAATAATGGAAGGTGAGCCTGGTACTTAACCACTATACCAACAAGACATATGATTTGTGCAGACATTTGGACAAGTCTTATTGTCTCGTGGCTGACACTCCCTACCACCAAAAAAATTACTCTTCAGAGGAATTTTTACCCCTCTTAGAGGCTCTATATCTCCTCAACACTATATCAGAGTTTTGAATGTCCTTAGCTTCCAGCCATAAATCACTATCAGCTAATTTGTCCTTAAACCTCACCAGATAGAGTCTTACATCTTTACCATCCCTTCTAATGATTTTATGGTTTAA
The DNA here is from genome assembly GCA_025617555.3 of Puccinia polysora. Classification (NCBI taxonomy): domain Eukaryota; kingdom Fungi; phylum Basidiomycota; class Pucciniomycetes; order Pucciniales; family Pucciniaceae; genus Puccinia; species Puccinia polysora. Next base: position 11,355,069 of record CM062639.1, on the reverse strand, counting down.
TATCCTGTGAGGCACATTGTCCATAACATCCTGCAAAGGTGGTATCACAACCACAGGTGCCTTTCTCAATGGAAATTTTTTGGTGGGGTCTATAAACTTCTTTACCAGACTGATTGGGAAGGTTGGATGCTTCCTGCCAAACTCTTTACTCAGAATGACCTCCACTGCATTTTTTCCATGCAAAGCCTTGACCATAAATGGTCGAACAAATGAGTCTTTAAGTTTTCTATGTCCTGATATGTTAGAAAAGTTTATTGTTGAAATCAAGACCATGTCTCCAACCTTGATATCATGATCTTCATGTGTTTTATCCCATCTACATTTTTTGTATTCTACTGCTTCTTTGACACATTTGCTTGCAAAGGCCTCAGCTTTAATCATCATCTCTCTAAAACAATCAGCAGTTGTATGTAGTATAATACTTTTGCTTAGGAGCAAGTCCTTAGGCATGCGGGGAATCCAACCTCTTTCTAATTCAAAAGGTGACATTCTAGTAGTAGAATGCTTACTGAAGTTGTAGGCAAACTCTAAGGCAGGCAACAATGATACCCAATCATGTGTATAACCATCATTGTCTTTGAAATCAATCCCATATGTGCAATACCTCCTTATCATGTCTTCCAAAGTCTGTATCCTTCTTTCAGCTAGTCCATCAGTCTGTGGGTGGTAAGCTGTTGAGAAAGATAGTTAAGTTCCCACAAGATCAAATAAGCTTTTCCAAAATTCAGAAGTAAACTTAGGGTCTCTGTCACTAATTATATTTTTTGGGCAACCAACATCACTTACTACACTGTTCCAAAATAATAGAGCTATATCCATTGCAGAAATCTCCTTGTAACATGGCAGAAATCTAGCTCTCTTTGAAAACCTATCAACTATCACTAGCACACAATTATGATTATCTTTCCCTCCTGGTGGTAGCCCAGATATAAAGTCCATATTAATAGTGGACCACCTTTCCTTTGGTTCCTCTATGGACTGAAGTAGGCCATATCTTTTTCCTGTGGACCTGTTGGCTTTTTGGCACCTTTCACAAGAGTCGCAGTAATCAGAGAAATTGTTCCTCCAACTTGGCCACCAAGCCAACTTCTTTATTCTTTCTATTGTTCTTTCTTTAGACAGATGTCCTGAACAGATGTTATCATGGCATTCAGTCATCAATAACTGTATATGCTCATCTTTTACTAATACTACGGAGCAGCAGTGGGCTGACTTATGATATAACAACCCATCTAAAAGCACCAACCTACCATCAAGTAGTTCCTTCTTCCATCCTACATCTAATCCCTCAACCAGGTCCTGTCTATTAACCTTTGATTGCAGGATTTCTATTATCAATGAAGTATTTTTGCTATTTGAATAAGAGTCAAATACAGAATCCCAGAAGCTCTGTGCCAAATTACTCATTGAAATAGCCATGATAGGTAATTTATCCACAGTATCTTCAGGATCATAAGCAGGGTTAGTTATGTCATTGGGTAGTGCCCATCGTGGCTGACACCCACGCAGGCTGTCATAGGGGGCAGGGGACTCTGTTTGGAGTTCCCCCGCCCGCTGTGTGCAGGGCCGCAGCCCTGGTCATGCCACCAGGCTGGTCGCGGCCACCAGGGTGGTTTGCGGCGGTGGGGGATGGCGGCCCCTCCCTCCCTCCCTCCCCTCGTTTGGTTGCAAGGGGAGGGAGGATGGCTGCTGCTTCCTCTACCAGACCAGGCAGCTGGTTGCAAAAAAGGAAACTTGCAAGGTGGGAGGGGACTTGATCACCCCCCCATCACAAGCCAATTAAACTAGGACCAGGTTATTCGCAATGAGGCAACTGGCAGTGAGGGGGGACCTGATTACCTCCCCCACTAAGCAAGGGGCCATCTCCCCCCCCCCTTTACCAAGGGAGATGAGCAACAACCCTGGGGGGGACTTGACAACCTCCTTGGGGTAACTCTGTTTTACCAACAATGAGGGGGGGACCTTATCACCCTCCCCATTGAGTTTTAGTTGAGACTTCCGCCACACCCAACGTGGTCATGGCAGAAATGGGGGGACTAGACCACCATGGGGGGGTGATTTCATCACCGCTCCCCTCAAAGGTGAGATTAGCGGTGGGGCATGCATGTCCAACGGACTGCCACCACCCCTGGTGTGTTAGTAGCACCAAGCCACCGGGTGGCTGGTCCAATTGATGTAAGTGAGCCCCCACCGCAGCAGGAGGGGCTGGTGGGATAGTCTGTGGTTCATGGAAACTACCCCAGCCATAACTGCCAATCAATGGTAGTTAGTAGGGAACAAAAGGGCCAAGCCATGCTGGTTGGACCGTATGGGTCCAACCAGGGGCATTTCCACCAGCCACAGGGGCTGATTGGGACCAACTGGGCCCCTGAATTTTTATGTAACCATGCAAAGCTAGTTGTAGAGCCTGTAGAGCACATTTGGAGTGGAATTTTTGACTTTTGCTTGTCATTAGATAAGCTCCACATGAGCAGCATCTTTTGTATTTAAGGATCTCTTCTCCCTGCTGCTTTCCATTCATCAATTTCATCAATTTATTCAAATTCAAAATTGTGCCATTGCTTCTGCCTCAGATTAAGGATCAATCATAACAGATTATTTCCTCAGAATTTTTTTTGATTTTAACACTGCTCTTTGACTAAGCTTGTGGGCAAAAATTCACACAAATTATAATTACCATCATCATCTTGATTTCTAAGCAAGATGGACCCTTTTAAAACTTTGGGAAACCTCAAGGACCTCAAGTTTTCCAAGAAAATGTCTTATATCCCAGATTGCAGCTCCATCATGAATGTTGTGAATGGTGAAAACTATTGTCCTTGGTCTTTCTTAATGGAAAGTGAGCTGGAAAACATTTTTTGTGGGTAGATAATGGATGCAGATGATACCTTGATTATTTCAGAGGTAGAGAAGAAGTATTACCATCTCATTCTTAGGCATTTGGATGAAACCAAGTGGCATTAGTTTTTGAGACTTTGAAAGAGGAACAGTAGAGGATGGGAAGCATTTTCTTGAAGATGCTCAAGGCCAAGTATGCTGGTAATTCTGTTCATCAGAAGGGGATTTCTTTCAATAATTTTTTTAAGTTAAAATTTTTAAACTGTAAACAATTTGGTGGGGAGGCAAGATCAAGCATTGCTATCTTCAAGGAATCTGGGCTTAATGTAGACCCTGGGTGTTTGTCACTCTTAATTCTACAAAAACTACCAAAAGAGTATGAGTGCTTGGTTAGTATTATATATGAAATGGACCCACTTCCTGGGGGGGGGTTAGGCTGAAGAGAATTGAAAATAATGATCTTCAATTTAAGATGAAGGAGGGCACAGGAGCTGCTCTGGTTGGAAAGACAGGAAAATCCTGAAAGAAGGAAAGGCCAAGAGGAATTTATCATAGGTCTTATTTTATAAAAGTCAGAAGAAGGGGCACTATGCAAAGGATTGCAAGGAGGCCAAGAAGATGAAGAAGTCTGAAGAACAATACAAGGAAGACAAGGAGATCAACCTATAAATGAAGAAACTTGCTATGGTGGCATTGAAATGGCCAACAGAAAAGGTTGTTGAGGAACATATCCACAACAAGAAGGCAAAGCTCATTGAGGATCAAGAAATGTAATTGATTTATTATGAAGTAGGTAATCTTAACCTTGATGATAAGAAATTATCAGTGGCTGATAATCTTTCATTCCTTACCAGAGGATTGAAGGAGGATGTTCTTTTTTTGATTGATTCTGGTTGTACAGACAACATGTTTTTTTGAGCCAAATTTGTTTTCAAATCTTAAAAATTTTGAAGCTGTTGTAAATATTGGCCAGAAAGGAAGAAAAATTTAGATTAAAGGAATTGGGCAATTTATTCTTGCAAATCACTTGGGCTTCAAACTATCTTTTGATAAAGTGTTTGATGTACCAGATCTGACTTATAGCTTTGTGTCTCTTGTTTTTCTCTTGAAAAAATAGTTCCAAATTTTTTATCTTCAAGAAGATAATTTTTCTATTGATTTGAATGGGAGAACTATACTGAATTGACAACTTTGTATTAAATTCTCTGTGATAACTTGTTCAAGTTTTCAGCTCTGAGCACTTTTTCTCACAATAGAATCTGCCATAAGATGAAGGACAGAAACTGTGAAAGTTGTACCTTAGGGGCCAAGACCAGGCATGTGTTGTCAAAGAGTGGAGATTTCACAGAAGTTCCTAGAGTGGAATTTTCCATTGATTTAACGGTGAAACTTATATCAGTGTGCATTGGAAGGGCAAGATAATTCATCAATTGAGTTGATACAACAACTAATTATGTTTGGGTAAAACCGATAAGATCAAAGGATAAGACCACAGAGGTGGTTTTAGTAATCTTCAAATTCTGGAAAAAGAATGGTTTGATGAAAGAGATGAAGAGGGTTATTACCAATGGAGGAGGTGAGTTTTTGGGTAAAGATTTTGGGAAACTGTTGAATGATTATGGCATCACTCATGTATTTACTACTGCTAGTACTCCAAAAGAAAATGGAATAGTTGAGAGGATGAATAGGAATTTATGAGACAAAGTCAGAACTATCATGGCTCAATCTGTTCTACCAAATTTTTTATGGGCTGAGTTGGTGTGCACAGTTTGTCTGTTGTCCAATATAGTAAGTGTTAATGGGAAAAGTCCTTGGTATAAGTTATGGAGCTTTTACCCCAAAACATCACACCTAAGAACAACTGTTTATTTAGTGTATTATAGTGTCCCCCATAATGAGATGGTTGGTAAGTTAGATCCTAGAGCCAGAACAGGGGTACCTTTAGGCTATGATTTAAAAAGTAAGTCATATATGATTTATTGTCCAAGGACAAGAAATTTTATCCATAGTAGGGATGTAAAATTTGAAGAAGGTAGCTTTCCACTCAAGAGGAGTGAAGATGTTGCTTTTCAGGAATCTCAGCAGGAAATAGAATTAGAGCATATTTCATCAGCAGAGGCTGGGGACAATTTCATTGATGATGACTTTGAGATGGCAGACGTGCCACAGGATGGTTCAGTACATGTTTCAGGCAAGTTTGTGGAATAAGAACCTGATGAGCCTCCACCTCCAGTTAGAAGGAGTGGCAGTATGACAATACCTGTTGATAGGTATGGGGAATGGAAGTCCCATTGTTCTTCTGCAGAATATGAAGAAGATACACTTTGGGAACAGTGCATGTTTTATGAGATTCTACAGTTAAGTTCAGAAATGGGCAATAGAGTTAACCCAAAAAGCTTTGGCCAAGCCACAAATTCTGATGAGAGAGCCAATTGAAAGACAGCTGTTTTAGAGGAATTTGATTCTCTGGAGAATAATAGTGTGTTTAAAGTGTTTAAGCTTGATTTAGTTCCAAAAGGAAAGACCATTGTTGGTTCTAGATTAGTGTTGACTAAGAAGTTTGATACTAATGAAGTTTTGAAGAGGTTCAAGGTAGATGTGTCAAAAAGGGCTTCAAGCAGAGAGAGGGTATTGATTACCAGGAGACTTTCTTGCCAACTGGGAGGCTGTCCACCTTCAGTTACATCATTGCTTTGGCATTTTAGTTGGGTGAAGAAATCAGAAAAGCTGATTTTGTGAGTGCATAATTGAATGCAAAACTTGAAGAGGAGGAGACTGTGTATATGTCAATTCCTGATGGTTTCAAGGAATGGCTGGTAGGAAAAAAGCCAGAAAATATGAAGAAAATATTTGTGAGAAGTTTCCTCTCAGCAAATAAAGAGGAATAAGCACCATGAAAAAAATGGCAGCACCTGCCGGCAGTTGTAGCACCTGGGTTTGTGATTGAAACCTGTTTTGACTTTGTTGAGGTTTTGGAGTCGAACATCAAATTGATTTCTGGATGAACTCAGAAGATTCATGCAGAATATTTATGCAATGCATAGATTGAATTGAAATCCATTACATAAAAGGAAGGATTGAGAATTCTTCATTTAACTTTAAGACCATACTTTGATTGAACAACTTTTCAGCGGTTATTATTGGAATTGTACATCATGGGCGGAGATTTCCTATAGTAAAAATTTCCAAAATGAGAAGAATCAAATTTTTAGATAATGATCATTTCAAATAAGTGTTGCAAACAGAGATTTCCAATTTTCTGTTAAGATTGAAGCTTCAGTTTTCTGAGATTAAATCTCATTCCTATTTTTGAATTCTGTACCTTATACATGTGTTTTAGATAGAAATGTGACACAATACCAATTCCTCTGATCTCATCTTCTACCAATATCTAGTAAAATAAAAAATGAGTGCATGTATCTTTTTATATTTCCTCCTGTTTTGTAAGGAAATACCAGTCAGAAAAATCAATAATGACAGTTCTCCAGAAATTAGTATTTTTGATATCAACTTACCAAAGAGTCAATGGCCACAACACAATAAACATCCTTGGAAGTTTGTGCTTTTTTGCTTCATAAGCCATGCTTGCCACAAAACCTAATATGTTATCTTGATGTATCACAGATATTGATCCATCTTCTTGATAAACCATTTGAGCATTGAGATACTTGAGGCCAAGGTAGGGATTTATTGAAGTATCAATTTTTTCCAAAGGGGAAAAGTTTTCAACAATGAGGAAATATTGTGCACAATTTTTTTCATGAAAGATGGACAATACCTTCCCCATCTCACAAGGGCCTTGATTTGATGGGGATGAAAAGGAAATCTGAAAATTACTTTTGTTGTAGAAATGGGGTATTATGTGATGACCATGGAAGAGCATTGATTTGCAAGGCAACCACTCCAGTTGGTCCCATTGCAAGAAATTGTATGTTGAGTTATTTTCAATGAATTTTTTTAATTTTTCTTCTTCCAAAACATTCATCTCCTTTTTAGCCCTTGAAACATCACCTTTCTTGGAAGAGTAGAACAGACTTTCCAGATCTGGGATTTGGTCAGAATTGATCCCCAAAACATTCCAGTTGGATCCAATTTGTTCAACCAAGCCTTGAAGTTTGGCCCTTTCAAGGAATCCATTCAAGAGGGACTTATCAAGGAAACCTTAAAATTAAAAAAACAATCAGTTCAAAGTGTGCCATCAAGAATCTACTTTTGAGAAATCTGTGTTACCTACGTGTATTTTTATTTTTTTTAACCAAGGTCAAGATGTGATTTAGCCTTTCTCCTGACCAACATGAAAATATTGAGGGAGGACCATAGAGCTTGATCATCTTAGTCATATGCTGAGAGAAATCAATTGTTGGCTTGGGTTTAATTTCAGTTCCCCAATGTAGCAATAATTCCTCCCGGTAAGCCGAAATTAATTCATCCAATTGGGCCAACTGGGCATCTGTAAGTTGATGTGACATGACCAAGTTGATAATACCAACTAGTTTGGAGGTAGTTGAGATAATATTTTCCTCCCATGAGCCATTGGTTGTGATCCACTTCCACCTTGGGATAAAAACAAGAACTACATGAATGGTGTACAAAAACAACCATTCAGCAGCCTTAGGAGTACCAGCTGCAGGTAAACCTATGTTTTGGGGCAACCTAGTAATCCAAGAAGGAAATTTAATTGAAGTGGTACCATCTTGAAGACTTTTGAGTTCATCAGGAGTAATGCCCAATTGATTTGATTAAATACTTGTTTCTTCTATTAATGAACCTGCAAGATGTGGATTGCTTTGATCTTCAGCAGAGAGGTAGGAGCTTTCTTCCATGGAACTTTGAATGCTCTTCCAAGATTTATTTTGACTTCCTGACTTACTTTCAATAGATCTAAATGTATTTCTTTCTGGTGAGATATATTTTTTCTTTCCTTTCTCCTTGAATTTGGCCAAGGATTCATGTGAGCTGTTTGTTGATGTATTCCCAAGAAGCATTGGAGACCGGCAAACAGTTGGTTGAAGGAGTTGAGATTCAGAATATTCCCAACTTCTTGAGGAGCTGGGAGGATAAAGCCCAGGGATTTTATGGACTACAACAATTGGTACTGAAGTTCTTTGTTGAATACTTGACGGGCCTTCTTGCTGCTTTCTTGCCCAATTCTGAACCTTTTCAATTGGATTGGGAGGAGAATCTTCCAGGTGTGCTTGAGAACTATCTAAAAATTTTTGAATTCTTTTTTGGGTTACTCTTTGGGAATTTTCTGGTGACAAAGTGCGCTTTTGTTTGGATCCAGATTTGAGGCTGCTAACATGACTGATTGTTACACTTCTTGGGTGAGCAGTTTGCCTTCTTTCCAATTTTTGAATAATTTTTCCAGCCTGGATTATTCCAAGGTAGGTAATGCTGTAATCCCGTAGCATTCCCAAGATAAATGTATGCATTGAGTCAATTGTTGTCATATTTGTTGGTTCCCAGTAAGGCAGAGTTTGGAAAATTGTGTAGCGGGCAACGTGTAGCTTGAGAATTTTGGTTTTTTCATTCAATGATTGAGCATTATTCCAATTCTCTGCCCATTTGATGTGATCTTGATTATCTTTCACTGGCCAGGTCTCCTTTTTGGTATTCCAGATGTCATTCAGCTTGAGGTTGAAGTGGGAGCAGAAGATTGTTGCTGAAATCAAAGAAAATACACCCATTTTACACAAGGCAGGTGTATCACCAATCAGAGGCAATATCAAAGCATGTATTACTCTTCCATTAGGGTATTGATTGGTTTTTGTGTAGTATACTCCTTTCCAAAGATCAATTAGTTCACAAAAAAGAGGCTGGAGTAGATTGTTCAGTTGGAATGAAGTACATTCCTTGGGTGTTGGTGTGAATCCATACACAAAAAGATTGTGTGGCTTGTAGCAGACACTGGGTGGAAGGTTGAAACATATTAAGAATATTACACCAAGAGATGGGGATTCATCCAATCAATGTAAATTCCAAAGACCAGGTTACCTGCTTCAGCTGTATAAATATGATTGTTTTGATCCTTGAATTCTTTCCACATAGTTCCATCCCAAATATCATAAAGTTTAGTGGGATTACTGCATTGATGCTTTTGCGGTGCCTGTAGTAATTCTTCAAACCAGGGGAGCATTAATTGCCTAGCAATCCACTTCTTGAGCAATTGGTGTCCAAACTGCTTCAGAGGATAAAATTTATATTTTTTCTTGTCTTGATGCCAGAGTTTGGACCCACATGCAACAGGCTCTCCAGCTATTGAGTTAACAATATTGTGGCATTTTGGATGATGCCTGGTTTCTTGATTTTCTTCACTAGAATGGTTTTCTGAAGGTGCAGGTGCTTCATCCAAGGGATAGAGTTTGTAACAATTTTTACAACAGACATTTTCAACTAGATCATTTTTAATTGAAAATCTTTTTTTCAATGTTGCAAGACTTTTAGGTATTTCACCTGAATAGTTGGGCTGGCCAGTGATAATTGAGTTAAGGCAAATTTTCTCATGCTCCATCTTGATGTATTGCTGACATACATCATCACCAATGTTTTCCTAAATACTTTGGTGAAGGATTTGTAGTGATGAGATGAGGGCACTGGGAGTGTGATAGAGAAATTGAGGAGGTTTCATTCCAGATGTATTGTAAGTTTCCATATTTTCTGGTGGAGACTGTTGTATTTCATGAAAGGGAGAATCTCTTCCAGGGTTTGAATGTGCATGGCCATCTTCAATTGATGGCTTTGTTTTAAAAATTCATAGGAAAAATGAGAAAATGTACACTAATTCAAGTACAAATGAAGGAATATATTTTGAAGAAGGTTTTCACTCACAGTCCTGATGTTTTCTTGTAGTTGTTTGCTTGTTGGAATTATTGTGGTAGTGAATTGGGTAATGTTTTCTGTCTTTGTGTTTAAGTTGGGAATCCATGAGACCTTATCAGTTATTCTTCTCATATTGATAAATGCATGAGAAAATAAGCCACATACATTGTTACAATCATTTGATTGCAATATATGAGTTTGATGTGCTCTTCTATACCTCCCAACACCATGGTATAGATTCCTTCCATGTTCAAATGTCCTTTGAGAACATCTGGGACATTGGCATATCCAAAGGTTTCCAACTCTGGTAGTGTGCGCCATTGCTCTAATAATTGTTGTATTTTGGGATAAGTCAGGTCTTAGAGGATGTCTGAAATTTATTAATTCAAAGGGAAATGAATATGAATCTTGATAAAATTTTTAAATCAATCCTATACCTCCTGGTTAGTTTAAGTATTCAAAAATGACAAATTTTCTACTGCATCCATTTTGAATATTCATATTCTGAGAAGGGGGAAGGACTTTAAGGGAAGATTTTCTATTTTGGAGAAGATTTTGAATCAATGTACCATATTAACTGCTCATGGTTTGCCCATGTAAAATAAATGGGCCGTCCTTGAGTGTTTGACTCTTAATTCAAATTAAAATCTCTTTATGGAACATCCTGCATCTCATCTTAAAATTGATTATATTCATACAAACCCATAATTTGAATTCAAATTGGGGTATTGAAGGATGATAATTTTGCAATTTTTGATGAGGGAATTTCTAAAGCCTAGAGTTAGTGTGGTTTTCCAAATTATAGAATTCACATGAAACAATATGTATTTTGGATAAATTTCCTTCTTAAAAAGATATTTGAGCATGTTGAACCAATGATTTATTTCAACATGACAGCAGTTCATTGAGAAAATGCTTTTTGGGTGTTATGATTCCAAAAAATGTTTATGTAGCTGTCCCAAAGAAGGTGTATCAAATGCCAAGTATTCAGAGTTTTTCAATGGGATTTGTCATGCTGTACACACTTGGATTTTGGTTTTTCCCACTCTTAATTTAATTTCTGTCTGCATTTGAAAAGTTGCTACAAATTGATTTATTTGGAAATTTCAAGTGGTTAAATGTGGCATTCATTTTTATTACTCAAGAAACTTAGGCAGAACCCACATCATTTATTCTCCTAGATCCAGTTAATCTAGCAATACATATGATTGCTAGTTTCAAGTTAAAAATACAAGGATTAAATGGGCAGAGACGCATTCACTACTGAATAAAACTATCAAATAGGCTAATTTCTAATCCAAATATTCTCCTCAATTTTGTTTAGAGCAGACATACAGACAATACACTTTTCTAAATACTCTCAAGATGTTTGGGTGGTTTCCATTAATCTTGAGGGCTTGGAAACTTGAGTTCTAAGAAAAGAAACTGCCTCTGTGAGATCAACTTCTGGAAGTAAACTCAAGGCTCTTTTTTCAACTGGAGTTATATCCTGCAGGGCTTCTTCACTAATCCAATTTTGAGGTATTGAGGTAGGAAAGGAAGGTGGGTCCTCACCTCCTGTTGAATTGTTGGGTTTGGCAAGACTACTAATTTTTGATCTTCTTTCCCTCTTGATGCGTGGGTTTCTGCCTAGTTGGATGTATGCTTCATCAAGGTAGTAATAAATTTGGGATATATTTTGAGCCCTCCAAACATGGGCATAGTTGAATAATTCTTCATCTTCACCCTCAACATCAGAGATGAAACCACTATCCAAAAAAAGAGCAGAGGTCTTGGGGAAAGAGTTCATCATTTCCAACTCTAAAGCAGTTGACTTCCTGATTTCCTTCTTGGTATTCTGTATTTGAAAAGATCATGAGCAGTTAGTCATTGTACAAAGAGAAAAAATTCCTAATAATTAATTTGGCCCACTTTCTTCTTGTTTAAGCTTTGAGATGCAGAAAACTTTGATTTCCTGCTCCTGGAGCCCCCTTCTGCCTTGTTTTCCTTCTTCCAAAGAGCCTTCTTTGATACAAGCCAACAATTGATTATGGCAACCCTGTTGGCTGGGGTGTTGTCATTTTCTTTTATTGAATAAGAAGCAGTGCCCCCACGTTCATGGCACATCTCCCATGCTCTGATGATTATTGCAGTCAGGGAGGAGTTCCAGCTAGATGATGGATTATGTTCCCAGTGGTGGGTACATCTAGAAATGCCAGAATTAAGGATTAGGGCACGGGCATGGGCTATCCATGTCTCATCATGAGAGTGAATTTGGCTCATGGAAGTGGTTTCTAAGGGTTGAGGGGTTGAAGAAATCTTTTGTTGTAATTGGCGCAACGCATCCTTCTTGACAAGTTTGAGATCCTTTTCCTGTAGTTCTGGATTGGAGTTGTATTGAATTGGTTGACCAGTGTTTGATGATATAGCATCATTAATGGATGCCTTCTTCCTTGCCATATGATTTTTCAGAGATGCCAGTTCGCCACCAGTTGGAGGATTTGGAAGCTTGTTGTTGTTGTAATCCATTCCAATAATTGCTTTTGTCCAATCAAGTAAGGATTTGGAAATACCACTTGAAGATGGGGCAATCCCAAGATTACGTGCATGTTGAGATATTGAATATTGTTCTTGAGCCAAACGTTTTTTATTCTTCTGGTGTTGATGGGATTGGGAAATTTGTTGTGAAATCATAAAGTAGGATGGAGCGGCAGAGTTTTCCAATTCATCCTCTTCCTCAACAGCTGCCATGTTGAATTTTTCATCTGGAAGAGGGACATTTGATGCCTCAGCATATGATGGTTCTGGGTTGACTGAGATTTCTTTATTTTATTCATATGAAATGTAAACCAGGATTAAGTCTTGGGTTTGTATCATTGTGAGGTAGATCATAGACTGCAGGGATAGTTCTTACCAGGTTCCATGTCTAATTTTCCAATTTGGTACCAAGATTAAAATTTTTCTGATTTGGTGGTTTTGTATTGATTTTCAACAAACTGATAAATAGGAAGTCAGAATTTCTTTCTTTGAGCGTCTGAAAATTTACAGAAATTGAGGTATTATATATTGTGATTCCCCTTTGTTCCCAAATTTTTTTTCCCAGTGGGCAAAGGGTATGGACATAAGTATGTGGGTAGATGGAAGGAAGGCTTTAACCAGGGCACAGCTCAATGATTAATCACAATTCATCATGAAATAGGAAAAGAGACCCTGTGGCTTCCATCTGGCTCAAAAGTTTTTGTTGTTGTTTCTTGCATTCATGCATGATGAACACAAAAATACTGGTATAATGCAGTAAAATTTGAGTTATTTATTTTTTTGGATTGCTGAGGATATATATGAAGGTAACACTATTGATTTTCATGTTCTGAACTTCCAAAATTTAAGTCCATAAAAAACATCCTTGAGAATTATGTGGCTCAGAAAAGATTTTCATTCCTGTATCCATGGAATTGACCAAAAATATTTGAATGAGTATCAACAAACAAGAAAAAAACTCAATTGGAGAATAGCTGCAGTTAGAATATATTGAGATGCATTTTTTTGTATTATAGACTCAAAATTACTCCCTTCCAGTTTCATTTATTTGGATGGATTAAAAACTGAATGTTATCTCAAGTAAAGATGGATGGGACTGGAACAACTTGAAAACCTTCATATATTCTTGCCTTTGTTTTGTAGGATTATTTGAATTGTATTGTACTCGGAAAGATGACTCTGGAAACCACACTTAGCCAATTTTAGAACCGGAATTCACATTGGTCTGGATTCCTTTTTTGGAAGGTAGATTTTGGGAATCTGAATGATGAGTTAATGTAATGATCAAGCTTCCATGCCAGATTCTGAATGGTTCAAATTCTTGTGCATAAGAAATTTCAATTTTCCCCTCATTTTCAGAACTGATCAAAACTACATATGCTCAGATCATATGACACCATTGAAAACAGCCATGGAAGGAAATGAATTTATTTCAATTTCAAATTAGTGAAAATGCATGAGTTGAATTCTGGAGATTTATAGGAAAGAAGCAATGGGACTTCTTGCTTACTGATTGGTTGTACCCTATTACTAGAAATAAAATAAATACCTCGGATTTTTCAATCATTTTCCCAAACAGTTATATTGGCACTTTAACCACAGGATTCCTTATCTCATAGTTTACAAAATTGCAGATTTGTGAAATTTCTATGCATCAGAGTAAAATGTGGGTAAGCTGTATAAACTTTGATATATTGGGAAAAGTCTTGAACAACCAAAGGTGAAGGATCATGATAAAGCTACCCAGATTCTGGGCTTCAAATTACAAGAAAATCATTGCAGAAAGTCATAAAAGATTTGTATTTCTTGTATTTCTCAAGATAAGATTAACACACAATGTTTATTTTATATAAATAATTTCCAGTCTCAATGATTGAATCTGTCATAGAAATCAAGAAAGATCCAATGCCCTTGCTATCACTAGACCAAAATTCCTACATTTTCTCTTTGGAAATTAGGAATTTGGATTTTTAGGAATCAGCAAGTTATAATTTTTAGTCAATTGCTTTATAAGATATGTGATAAGAGCCTTTGATGGTTATAAAAATAATATTTTACTTTCTGGCCAAATCATGTCAATAACTTGATATATTCCTAGGAATCACGTACCTCCATACAGTGACTTTTGAATCAATCAGTCACAGCCTTTTGGTGCGTAAGGATCACTCAGCCCTTGATGCATTATGAAATTTTCTGTATGCATGATTTTCAACTAGAAAATTTTGTCTTTGATGTGTATAATTCAAGAATCCCCTGTATCATTCACCTTAGCATGAATCAATTTCTTTTCTATTTTTCCAAATAAAAGGGCATTTCTAAAACATTATATCTTTTATTGATTTCCTTCAAATTAGTCAATGATCACAAGATGAAATATTTATTGCCAGTCAATTGTTGAATTGCAGATGATTATACATGATTTTCACATTGTGTGTTGAGAATATGCACACATATATCCAAATGAAAATAACAGTGATTAGAATCAGTTGCATCAAACATTTTCTTGGATCTTGAATGGGCCGTTGCTTTTTCCTGGTAGGATGGTGCACTTGCCTTAAGTGCACCATCCCCCCAGAAATTGCATGAAGGGATGTTTTATTAATTTCTTTAATTTTCGTATTTCTTTCCTAGTCCTGGTGAAAATATTTCTAAAGAAACCACATGGAGATTGGTGCATGCAAGATAGTGCTTAGTGCCCCTCACCCCTCAATCAATATTACAAAATTTGGGGTAGGATGGTGCACTTATGCTAACTGAACTATTGTCCCACAAGAGTTACATTTATTTCTTAATTCAAAGAAATATATTCATTCAAAATTATGCTTCATCAAAAAGGAAATTGTTTGAACTTCCTAGAAATTTGGTATTAAGCACAATCAAATGAAACTTGAGTACACATACATGATTTGGTTGGATTTTTTCTGATACTTACTCAAAGAATAAACAATATTTTCTGATTAATTAAAATGATTCAAAATTCTAATACCACATTTTGGTTATTCTTACAAATTTTGAAATTATTCATAATGTTAATGATTTTTGGCAGAGCCATATCCTCTGCATTTTTTCCTCCAAAAACAATTACCGGTATCGAAACAGAGGGTTTTTGCCCCCAAAACACTCTTGTTTGCTACCTCTTGTTTAAAGAAAAAAAAAAGTTGCCTTGTCCACCCAAAGATCACAAAAAACCATCTGATATATTCACATTGTCATTATCAATCTAATTAGGCACACATTTGTTTCAATAATTCCCACACCATTGAGATGTCAATCCTGCTCTCATAAATCATCTATGTGAGATCAGTTTAATGTCAATTGTTTCAATATTATCTTCACTTTTCCCCCTCATCCTTTTGTGGGATGAATTATCTTTCAATTCTCCTGGCTCAATTTGTGCTTTCTTCAAGAAATTTGGCTTGGGATGTTCCAGTTACTTCATTCAGGGCTCAACTGTCATCAAGTCCAAAAATACTTGCATTATAATGTACTCTGAGTTATCAATGCAAGTAGATGTACATGAATGTGCATTTTTAACAATCATGGATAATAATTTGAACAATAAGTCTCATAGTGCTTGCATATACAATGAATTTACATCTTTTTCTAAATTAATTGCTACAAATGATGAACTTATTACAGGAAGGTGGAAGGACTAAACCACTCTAAATAAATTACTAAATAACCATATGGCTTGACCAAAAAAAAAGCTTGTTTATGAAGTTGTTTAAAGATTCTGGGTCCTTAAGCTTTCTTTTGTTTGTCCTGAAAGCCATCAAGAGGGAATTTATACTAGTAGGAAACTTGAAAATAAAGTTGCCTACGAGGGGGGTGATTAAAATTGTTTAAAAAGATGATTCCTTTGTGTGGTTGTTTGTGGAAAATATGATCATTTTAACATGCACATTTTTAATTAAATGAACTTGTAATGATAGAATTAATTTTATACTAAAAAACCAATTAGATTAATCCTTTTTTGAGGCATGAACTTGATTTCAAACACATCAGTGATGTCCCAATCAACAGCATCAAACATTGCACCAAAGGTGAGCCCTCTGCACAGAATATTAATGTACCTCTGATAAATTAGAAATTGAGGGACAAAGTCAGATTAGATTTTTCCAATTCAACTTGAGGTGTTCCCTCTGGGCTAAGAGGAACATTTCTGGGGGGATTCTGAAAAGCTTGGGTATCCATAATAAACACAAGGCCTTGATCATGTTTTGATTGGCTTTTTTTTGGAAAAAAATCCTTGACTGAAGAGGATAAGGAGAATTTTGAGAGGGATGGTAGGGCTTTGGTATGGTCCACATCTTTCAGCTTCTTCCAGATAGATATCATTATAATCCAATTTCCAGGGAGATGAGCAATTTGAAGATTTTTGAGGAAGGCTGGTTCACAGAGTGGATGATATCAATATCCTGGTTTTTGGTTGCCATTTGATGGAGTGGCGTTGTTCAAAAATTGAACCCATGAACAGGTATACATGATTATGATCATTTCTAAATTGGTTTGATACCTGAAAAAATTTTACAATGTCCACAAACAGAGATTTGCTTGTGGGAAAATTGTGCTGGAGTGTTGGGGAGGTGGACAACTTAGCCTAAGTCGTTGTGGTAGACCAAACCTAATCTATAGCCATCAGACTCAATTTTCTAGTATAAATATAATCCCAATCATAAATTTAACCTCAGAAATGGATTTTAAACCAAAAATAACCCATAGTCACCCAGCCAAACTACCCCTCTATCTCTCATGGTTTAGAAGATACAGCCAAAATAAATTGTGGACAGCTCATATCACACCCAGGTATCACAAACTAGTGAAAGGCCATATGGGTATACTTGGAATCCCTAAATACATACCAGTAACATCCCAACATAACACCTCAACCAAACATACAACCAATCACCTCACCTGTATACTCAGAACCATAAGCAAGGCCATGTGTAAGCAAAACAACCAGCAGTACAAGGCACCACAGGACTACCCAGCAATGTATGCAGGCAGTCTGGGCCATGTGTAACCAAACAACCACCAGTACATAAAGCCAGTAGCATTTGATACCAAATAAACTACCATTACCAACAACCCTCAGCACCACACAGCAATTTATGCAGCCAGTAGCATGTGTAACCAAACACCCAGCAGTACAAGGCACCACAGGACTACCCAGCAATGTATGCAGGCAGTCTGGGCCATGTAGATCCAAACAACCACCAGTACAGGCACCACAGGACTACCCAGCAATGTATGCAGGCAGTCTGGGGCCATGTGTAACCAAACAACCACCAGTACAAATACCACAGGACTACCCAGCAATATATGCAGGCAGCTAGGGCCATGTAGATTGAAACAACCACCAGTACAGGCACCACAGGACTACCCAGCAATGTATGCAGGCATTCTGGGCCATGTGTAACCAAACAACCACCAGTGAAAATACCAAAGGACTACCCAGCAATATATGCAGGCAGCTAGGACCATGTAGATCCAAAAAACCCACCAGTACCAGTTCACCACAGCACAAGTTCAACCCAGCACTACACAGCAATTAATGTAGGCAAGTGCCTGCATGTAACCCCAGTACAAACTCTTTCCAACCAGCAGAAATGCCTCATGTAACTGTATTAGGTTTTCCCAACCAGCAGAAATGCCTCATGTAACTGTATTAGATTTTCCCAACCAGCTAAAATGTCTCATGTACCTGTATCCCACTGTAACAGGGGAAGCCCCAGGGCACCCTCAGGGGCAGCCCTGAGCATCCCCTGAGGACCAGATTTTCTATTAAAGGAGGGCCTCTCTGCCCTATCCAGGTTGTATCCCCCACTACCTTCACCATCATCATCCACCATCCAGGAGCTCCACCCACTCATCAACTACTCATCATCCAATTACCACCCAATCATCTGTGGTCCTACCCAGATATAAAAAAAAGGAGATTGTCAGTGTAACAATAAAAAAAAAGGAAATCAAAGACCAATTCTATAACCTCATCAACCATTGAAACCAGCCCATTAGGTGCTTTGAATAAGGGTTCTTCTGTGACCTGAACTATTCAGCACCAAATTAAAGGAAACCACCCATCACTCAATAATTACCCTTACAAGGAAAGAGAGCACAACAAAAAGGGACTTCCAACCCTTTTTTTTCCTCTACCCAGCCCCCTGTGGGTAAACCCATCCTTGGGTCCTCTCCTGAACCACCCCTTTGATAAAACCCTTGAACCCTTTAATATTGGGATATTGGTTAAAGATCACACATATCTGATCAACCACTAACCAATAAGCCAATACATCTGGTCCATTCTTCAACAACCCTACCAATAACAATTAATAACCAATCAAGATCTGATCTGAGACCTATACTAAGTCTCAAAGAAACCAGCCATTAATTTAAATAAATTATTGTGCAGACTTACTAAAGTACTAGAAGGGCAGGCAATTCAAAACCACTCTTAGTGTTACTAATACTCTAAAGGAGTAGAAGTAATACTAAATTCCCCTTCAAGGACTGCCAGCAAGCTATTTGCTAAGTTATTTACATAATCCCACAGGAGTCTCTACATTGTCCACCTCCCCAACCCCCCTGCATGATTTCCTCATGGGGAGTTTTTTGGACATTCCCATGGTCTGGGTAGGTGGACAACTTATTGTAAGTCGTCCACATCCCTATAGATGGTGTATTGTGATGATTTACACCAGGCTGAAAAGTTTGGTGATACACTGGCTGATTCCCTCAAATTGAGTATTCCATTCCAACTCAATGTACATCTGTAAGAATCTTGTGATCCTTGACTGGCATTGATGAAAATCATTTGAGCTGAATTAATTAGTGCAACCCCACACCTTTAGGATATTGGGAAAAATTGTCAAAAAATTTGATGAGAAGAATACTTTTCATTTGGAAGTGTGTGACCTAGTTTAGGTTCAATCCTATTATAGTTATTACAAGTGAATATGCACCCCTCTTAAATATAAGTAAATGCATTGTTTCTGTAATGGTTCAACATTTCTTCTGAATGCTGAACCTAATGACTATTTGAATTGAAAACTTCTCCTTCCTTAAAAATTTTTATTTCAAGCTGGAAGTTATTAGCAGCTTCCAAATAAGTCAATTTGAAATTTTGTGAAGTCTGATGGAAGATCATAACATCCATGTTTTGGTTGATTTTAGGTGGAATTTAATTTTTCATTGAAACCATTAATAAGTATATGTGATCATTGTTATTTCTAACTTTGTTCAATACCTTGAAAACTTTGACAATATCTACAAAAAGGGATTTGCTCTTACAAAAAACAATCTGAAGGGTTGGGGAGGTGGACGACTTAGGCTAAGTTGCCCACCTCCCTAAACCCTCCCCCGGCCTGATGTCCTTTGGGGGAGGTTTCTTTACCCATTCCTAAAGTCTGGGGAGGTGGACGACTTAGCCTAAGTCGTCCACCTCCCTATACATGGTGTATTTTGATATTATGCACAAGGCTGGAAACTTCATATTAAATGGGATGAATATTAACATGTAAGAAAGTCTTTAGATTCCAAATGCAATCACCAAATATTCTGTGACACAAGATATGCCCATTCTGTCATTGCCAAATGTTGCAATGAACATTGCTCATTGTTAACAAATTATGTTAACCTTGTCCCATTTCAATGGTCCCATTTCTATAATTTAACATGGATTTTTTCAGCAAGAGTCCAAAGGTGGTTAAAGCTGGCCACAATTTGAAGGTGGTTTCAGGTAAGCCACACCCAACACCAAATCACGGTCCCCAGGGACATGGTGCACTTAGGCTAAATGCACCATGCCCCCACAGATCTATGGGATTAATTCACCATCATGAAATAGCGGAAAACAAGACAATATCTCACCAAATGTAAACTATAACAGCAATTCTGGACAGATAAAGTTTGATCCCCAATATTAAAGCATTTTATTTTAAAGAAATATGATATCATGGTCTTATGAATCCCCACCACGCTTAGATCTAGTGACATCCTGGCCAATTTGCATTCACAATCCAGGCAATGTCTCTTTCTTTTTTGGATATCCTTGTGATCCAATATTTTCCCACAGATCAACAACATTCATAATTTTGATGTTCCTCTTTGTCTCAATTCTGAGGATCAACATATTTCAGGTTTCCAGGTATATTTGAAAATTCCATTCTCAAAATTTTGAAAAACAGTCCCAGGTTTTGATGGTAAGTTTGCAATTGGTGAAGGAAATATTGGGAAAATGATTTTGCCATTGCAAGTTATAATCCACTTTTATTGAAGTGCAACAAAAATCACCCTGACACATTGATTTGGCAAGGTATGCAACCAAATATAATACTTATTCCTTAATGGGACCATTACTCTTTCAGCCACAGGAATAGTTATTTTGATCATTTATCTAATTCAAATTTGAAAATATCATTTGGAACCTTTGCAGAATTGAGATTTCAATAGGATTTTACCTAGATACTATTCAATTTTCAAACCTCAAACTCATTTCCCCATTCATTTATTATGCCTTGAAACTATACCATAATTTGCATCAAATATTCTTAAGGACATAATCAAAAAGTTATTATTTAATTTTCTTAATGTGTACTGCAATTGCCAATCACAATTCACATTTTCAATGTGATTCATTAATTTCAACCAAACTAAATTTATGACTAATCATCAGACAAATAATATGTATGTTCAAATTTGATTGAGCCATGGTATGTATTGATTGTTCTTTCATGGTCTAGTCATGCCAAATTAGGTATGTAATGGGTCATTGATAATGACCCAACCCCCTCCCCTCAAACAAGCCTTATTATCATTCCACCATGCTCCACAAATGGAACTGAACATTGATGGAAAACCTTGCAACTTTTGGCGGTGCAGGCCCAACACCTTTGTTGCAACGATGCTGCCAACGCGACTCGAATCGCGTTCGCACCTTCGCTGCCGCAGCGAAAGGCGCCATTTGCTGCCGAGCTCATCACCAGAGCTTGGTCGCCGACGTGGCCATCTGCCAGGACCCTTCCAAAGGTCTGTGCGCGACCGGGGTCCTGGCTGTATTGCGCACAGCCTCCGCAATTGGCGGACCAATTCCAAGGCAAGTCCTGGGCCTCGCAAGTGCTCCGCTTCCTTTGCAAAATTGCTCGCTTGTCCCCAGGAACAACCAACAAAGCAACGGCCCCTCAAGCAAGCGACATAGGCTGTTTTTTGGCCATGACCCCATTGGAACCCAATGCCTTCCAGGTGGTAAGTCCTTTCCTTTTTTTCATTCGTTTTGATCATTTGGCTTGTTTTAACGCTTGCAAAGCGTTGCTTTGAGGCTAACTCTTTTTCTTCATCTCTACCTATCCCACTCGCCCCGCATCCTTTAGAACATTTCCCCAATCCTCCCCAGTCATCACCAACAACCTTCCACTCCAGATTCAACCAACTCCAACACTACATCACATTTTAACCCTCTTCCAGTCATCATCATCCCAGTAAGAACCCACAAACCTCTCATGTCCATTGTTACCATGTTTTTTTCATCTCCAACTGATCTTTGATTGATCATTTACTGACTTGAGTCTGTCTCTTCCTTACCATTTATGTTTGCCTTCTTTCATTACAGCCAAATCTTGCAACAAAACGTGGAAAGATTCATCATTGTCCTTATCGCCATTGAACCTTGGCTTGTCATTCTTGTATCCATCTTGATTGTAGGATGAATCATCCACCATCCAAACACCTTGCATCCTCCTACCATGGTGAAGATCATTGGTTAACAAATCCATGTACAATCATGAAACATTTCTTTTTCAAACTTTTTAAGGTTAACAATGGATCAAGCTAATGTTAAAGCTTCCACTACATCTAATCCTCACACATCCATAACCCTGAAGAGAAACTACAAGTTGCAATCCTTGGAAACAGTTGGAGGCTCTAAAATTTATGAATTTCATTGAATATAAACACATTAAATTGCCTCATTTGACTAAATTTAACCATTTGATTTTCTTACCATGTTTGAAACTTGAAAACCTGGTGTTGTTTCTGAAACACCGTTTGTAGTGATGATGAGCTTGTGAATCAGAAGCAGCATCAGGATTAAAAAACAGACCCAACTGTTATTAGAGGACCAGCATCACGTATGATCCAAACCAAACCATCTGCATCCAGAGCTTATAAGAAGAATAATAAAGCAAAACGTGATTATTCATTTAAGGAATAAACTTCCAAATCAATTTATTTTGTTACTTTGAAGAAAAACCTCAGTCCCTGTCAGGTAGTGGTACCAAACATGAGCCTACCAATCAATCTACATGTTGTCTCTGATCAAAAATATCAACCATATGTTGTCCTTAAGTATCATTCTCTTACTCAACAACCATACACATTCCTTGCAAGTCAGTTCTCTGAAATGATCCAAGATCTTTACATCATGGCAAACAATCGGCAAAACCTGAATAAAACCAATTGTAATACCAAAACTGGATCTATGTTTGGAATTGGATATTGTCAAGGCACTGACCAGAGATATTCTGCAGGTATTTGTTCCTCAATTCCAAATTGACGATCATGGGTTTGCTTAGTGATTTATGTTACAAATGATGACCTAATAGGAATATATGCTAGAAGGTGGGATTTAAACAAAGAAGAAATTGATCTTGATGATCTCTTGTGGAGTAAGCTTCCAGTCCATAATGAATTGGTCTTCAATCAAATCAAAGCTCTCTCCAACACGGCTCATGTCAAGAACAGAACAGTATCAGAAGACTTCAAAATTCCAAACTGGACATCTCCAGAGTGGACTGATCAAAGAGACTCATTTCTTCATGCATCCAACGTCATTTTGACTTGTGATGACTTTTCAGATGTTGTTCATACAGATCAGGATGACCTCAATGGTTATACTTATGGATTGTTCTCTTATATTGAAAAGCCAACAGGAAAACCAATCCCGCCGCCCTCCACAGAAACAGGTCACGGTCTCTCATTCCCCACCCTTGGATTCATTGTGGATTATGCAAAAGTTGGTGGTATTGTAGAAATTTTATGGCAAAAATCTGTTTTTCCACATCATACCACTTTTCCTCCACCAAGTCTCCAATCAACAGAACATCATACCCATTTTGGTTGCTCATTTCAAATAAAAAAAAGCTAGCAAATGCCTCCCTGAAACTTCATGGTTGTTCTCCCAAAAAAATTGTTTCTAAAGTATATGGAAAAAAACGTAGATATGGGTAAAAAATTTATTTGTATGGAATGAAAAAATCACTTGTTGCTCTTGAATTAACTTGATTTTTCCCAAAAGTCCATGGAGAGTGTGCATGCATGGTAAAATAGACGTACAAATTGGATTGAATGATAACAGATCAAATGAGTGATGGACAACTTATGCTAAGTCATCCACCTCCAAAACATCTCTAAAAGGTTTGAACTAGTCATGCTTCCCCGCATGTCAATTGTCTTGGGAGGTGGACGACTTGTCGTAAGTCGTCCACCTCCCCAGCAGAAGACCACTACCAATATTATGCACATAGATGTAAAATATGTTGATACACAATTCTATCTTGAGAAATAAACTCTGTACCACAGGGAGTCAACAATCTTTCAAATTCCCGGAAATCCCCCAATGGGGGTTCGGGGAGGTGGATGACTTGTGCTAAGTCGTCCACCTCCAAAAGTTTCCGACAAGCTTTGAACCAGTCATGCTTTCACGCATGTCAAATGTCTGGGGAGGTGGACGACTTACGAAAAGTCGTCCACCTCCCCAGCACAAGACACATATTCATATTATGCACTTGGACCGAAAATTTGCCAATACACCACTCTATCTCCAGAAATAAGCTATGTAGATTCCACACGTGATACATCTGTCCAACATATTACACACACCTGTTACATGTTATTGTTTGTTTGTATGGTATATAAGCCATTCATCCTTCACCGAGAAGTCCTGCTGCATTCTAGTCTCCACCACATCATACCCAACAATTTTGACCAATCAATCTTGAATCATTCATGACCTGACTACCTACCTTGAGTAAAAAATGGCTGATTTTCCTGGTAAGAGTTTACAAATCCTTGGTCCTGTGTGGTGTACTAAAGATTTGAAATCATCCATGTATTCCTTAGAACAACGTACTCTCAATCAACTCAATGCCCTCCTGGGTGATGAGTATGTTGAACAAACGCATAAGAAAGTTCTCCAGGCAATGCGCGATTTCTATCAGAAGAAATATGATGCAAAAGTGGAGCAGTTGAGGTCACAATCTGCTATAGCTCTTGGTCTTGTCAAATATTCAACTGAAAAAGAGGAAGAGCCAACGGAACCTGTGAATACAAATGTACCCCTATCGAATCAGGAACCTTCAAATCCTGGTTTGACAGCAACTACTTTGGATAAATTGGTTACCCAGACCACTGTATCCCTTGTGGATGACCAGGCTCAGCAAACCAGTGAGTTGAATTTATAATTTGATACACCAAAGTTTACATTGGAATTCATCCCAATAACCAAAACTAATACAATCCCAATGTGCTCAGTTGAATCCGAAATACCAGCTGAAACTGGTGTAGCCAAAAACCACGTTCAAGACACTGAAATTGTTCCGGTTCATCCTGCAATTGTTGAGGCACCTGAGAATCCCTCATTGCAACCACAAGTTGATGCCAATATTGCCCCAGTGATTGTTCCAGAAACTAGGGCATCTGCTAGGATTGCAGCCCAAGCTGCTCGGCATGCTGCCAGAAGATCTTTGCACAGGCCACCCTCAAGCTCTCAAGCTTCATCTGACTCCTCTGATTCTATCAACAATATTAGCAGCGAAAGTGAGGTGCAACAAGAGCCCCAGGAAGTATTTGTGATTGAACCATCACCCAGGAGTCCCACCCCTGCACCAACCCTAGTTCCAACATTGCCTGATCAGGTCGGTTTCACCTCTTCCATGCTTTCCCTCATATCAAACCAAATATTGACTTCCAAATTTACAATTTTTATCTGGATCAGAATGTCTGTACCACCATTCCTCAGAAAAGGAATGCTTCTGATGCTGGAATAAGCACTGAGGATGTGGCACAAAGAAACTCAAGGCCAAGGATTGTGCAGCAACCAGTCAATCAGCAGCCCCAGCCTAGGGATGATGCTACTAGCCAAGGCACAACCAAGGCCCAAAACACAGGGCCTACATCAATTGCTGGTTCACATCCACAAGGTCAGTTGCAAGATTATCTGATACAATGAAAATGACTCAAACTAACTTGATTTCAATCCACAGGACTTTTCATTGGCTTAACAAAGGAAGATCTCTTGAGGTTGTCATACTGGGAAGAAATAAATAACCTTGCAATCCCATCAACCTATTGCAAAATGATAAGCAGTACCCAGTTCCTAATATCAAACGCTCTCAACCTTCTTGGTCGAAGAATCATGTTGAACCCTCCAGAGACATCTACTATCCTGAAGTCTTTGGAACTTTGTTTGACACGGTGCAGAGATGGTAACTCATGAGAACTCTGTATTCCACTATAATGCAAATCAGCTGATTCCCACTTTTTGAATTAACAGAAAATATTTTACTAGGAAAGGATGATGATTTCTTTGTTGGAAACACCTTCATAAATACAAACTCTCTCTCCTGCTCTAGGAAGACATTCCAGAACAATGTCCATCCCCTCTCTGAAATCCTGACTTATCCAAGAGAGCCAATACGTGGAGCCTATGCAAAGTTGAAGCAAACATTGAACAACATCATAGGAGTTGTCTCCCATAAAATCTCAAGAAAAATTCTCCTCTCTATGGAAGGGATTGATGGAACTTCTGATGAAGCTTTGCTGCAATCACAAAGCTACTTTTCCAACCTTCAAGCAGCTGTGATTGATGATTCAACCTTTGCTCCACACAAGAAGTCAAGTTCCTAGCAGGAGGCTGAGCTCACTGCTGGGAGAGGTGGTCTGAATACGGTTTTTGAATACGTTGTCTCTCTAGTCACCGGGCTGATCAACTTAAGACTCGATTCAAGGGAAGATAATAGACAGCCTTTTATGTCTAAGGACTCAGCTGAGAAGAAGAATCAATGGGGGATCAATTCTCTAGCATGTGTTTCACACATGTTGGTTTTTGGTCCCGCGGCAATATGGATATGTCCTGGAAATCAAAGAGTGATGCCCAAGTGGAAGTCTGGCATGCTTCTTGAGTTTGGTAGTCTTGTACTTGAATCAAAGTTGAAGGCTGGCTTATCTCCTGATCCAATATGGGGTCAATTTGGTAACACAAGGGTATATATCCTGACTGCCTTGAGTGATATGGGATTTGATAAAGATAAAAAAATTAATTGGAGAGATTTAATTAGAATTTTTACTGAAAGATTTTCTTATGAAAAATTGGCTGAGGTCCTTCTGGAGGATATTGTGCTGGTTACTGACCATGATATGGGTAGCCACTTTAATACTGTCTGGGCTTTTGAAAAAACTACCTCTTCTAATTTAGTTGAAATTACCTCAGAACCCCAAGCTTCCCACAGTTAATTCTGTTGACTTTTTAGGAAATTAGAATGTTAGTTTTTCCCAATGGATAATTCTTGTTTTCAATTTTTTTTCTGATCTTGGGATAATCAAATTCTTTACTTGGAAACATGGTTCTTTTGGATGATTTAATGCTTCATGATTGTACTTCCCTTGAAGCTTATTGACTAAGTTGCTGATTTTAAATTGAAAAAAGAATAAGTGTAGCCCTTTAATTTCAAACCAAACGCTAAATTTTTGGAAAATAATGAGATTATTTGTTCATTACATAATTCTTTCCATCATCTGCTGCAAAGCATAAAAATTGTGAAAAAGTCTTTAAAATTTTTCTTTAAATCGAGAATAGCTGAGTTTTTGTTTACAAATTAATTTGATATTTTGATTTTATGGGAGTCAACAACAACTCAATGAAGAATTGCATTATGTTGCATATTAAAAAAACCATCAATGGAACATTGAATTGATCCAATATTTTGGGCCTTCCATATTAAAATATCATGTTTGGTTTGCCCCAAAAGCATTGATGCTGTGTGTTGCTCAAACACTCATACAAAGGTGATGGAAGGCAACTCAACGCAAGTAGTCATGGCACCCTGCTTAAAAATTACTGGATATCTCCAAAAACTGCTGTTCAATATTATTATTGGTTTCTTAAAGGAAATAAAACAAAGCAAGGGATCATATCATGGCTGGTTTGAGTGTACATAATATTAATCAAATAAATAAATATATCCAGATCCATGCAAATATCTCTCTTTCCTAATTTTAAGTTTAGCTGTGATTTTTGTTTGGTTATCAACATCAGTGATTCACAATACCTTCATTTATCAACCAATCATTCATTTCTTAAGAAATGAATCAACCAAGGAAACTTCATTCCAATTTCCATATGATCTCCAAACCTATAGATCCAATAATATTCAACATTTCTGCTTCAAAATGCCACAGGAATTTCTTAAAATCCGTCAAATCATTACCAAAGTAATACAGTATGTAATACTCTTCAATTACTGTATTTAATGCATATAATTCTAAGCACCAATGAAGATCTCCATACAATCTATGCATAGGTTTTTTATATATGCAATATTCAATTTGAAGGCATGCAATAGTATACTTCCTTTTCATTTCCTATAAATATCAAACCAAAATTGATTTGTACCCAACTTATCAAACCAACTCATACCTCACAGAAAACACATATCAAATCCACCAATTGCTCCCAATACCCCTGAAACCTCAAGCAAAGAAAATTGTTCTATTATGCCATGAACAAAAAGAATGGTTGGAAGAAACACACCAACATATTGATCATGAGCTCAAGGAAAAAATTGAGCCATGTCCTGAAATTTGGGCACCAAGTGAAATCTGGATGCATGAAGAGCAGAATGAAAGAGTTTGGTTTTTCAGACTTCAAAGAATAATTGACAGGGAAGCCTTAGAATTGCATATTCCAGAACAATTAATACCAAATGTCTGGCACCTTTCGATGGAGAGGCGTGAATTCCTTGGGAGGTGTAAGTACTTATGCTTCAAAAATCATATCAGATTTATCATTAATTTCTATTTCTTTTACAGCTGTTCCATTGGTGGTCAATAGAAGTTCAATTCCAATGGAATTTTAGATTTTTCTCATCAATGATTACCAGTAATTTTCACAATTATTGGATTCTCTACTTGATCTTTCATGAGAATTCCACCTCTTTTCAATTATAAAACAAGGGTTGACGAGAACAGAGAATAATAAGTGCCTTATCTCAAATTCAATGCTAGAAAAAGCCTTTTTATGCAATGAGAAAAGAAAAAATCATCTTTGTTTCATGAAAAAATCAATAATACATGGAAGTTTGTCAACTATGGAGTGTCTTACCTTTTGATAATCTTCAAATTTTCAAGTCCAATGCATTTATTTTTTTGATATGTGGCAAAATCCAATCAGATTTATTGTCCATTGGTTTCCTTATAAAATGAATTATTTCATCCTATGAAAATCCATGGATTTTTCCAATGAATGGGGTTTGCTCCCTCAAAGGTATCCAATCAAAGTATTTTTGGATGAGATCACCTGATTTTAATCTCAAAAGAATCTTCAAAAATTTACTATGACTTTAAATGAAAGAACCAATTTTTCATAAGCAGCTCTCTATCATATTTGGCTTAAAAAAAATAACAGTTGAAAAATAAAGCTTGATGTGTGTTGCAAGGAACTTGAACTCTTTTTGTGAAATATTGTCCTCTCATGAACTCCAACCCACCCATGAAGGTAAAGACCAGTGGAAAGGTGGTAAGATTTGTGTTTATTTATGCAGTCAGGTTTGATACATCTCAAGAGATTTCAGTTTAATCTTCCAAATTCATGTTTAACCAAATAAGATGAAATGGTTTCAATGCATGAAAGGAAGTAAGAACATGATTTTTATCAAAAAATTAAATTCTATCTACTTTAAATTGCAAACATTTTATTTAAAATTTGGTAAATGATCAAGAAATGAAGTTTTCATACTATTTTTGATTTAAGAATATTACCTTGGCCCTCTTTTCAATTAGGGAGAATTTAAGCACTCAAAATTTCAGATAAATCCTTGTAAATTTGCATTCAAAACCAGAAATATTCAGTTATTAAGAAAACTTTTAATATTTTCTTTAACTGTAGCAGATATCAAAACAGATTCACAATCAGATTTTACTGCAAGTTGGACCAAAATTGCACCTCTCAATTGCATTAGAGGAAGCATTTTTTTTTCAAGCATTTTCATACCAATTCACAATTGAAATTTGACTCCCCATGTAAAAAATGATAAAAGCATTTCATCAATTTCAATACTAAACCTGGGTAAAATGGATCCTCTTGATCATACCATGGATTTAAAAAATGGAGGTGAAATTTGCAACAACTTAAGTGCTCATCCCAGTAATTTGAGAAAAATTCTATTTTTAATAATAGGTTTCTTCTTGATTTTAAATAAATTTGCCAAGTAAATACTTGGTTTGCAACAGCAAGCTTTTGAATTTCATTGTAAAATCTATAAAATTATTTCAACTGTAAAACTTAATAATAAGTCTCAATCTATTTTTGGATTAATTCTTTTCCCCTGTTAAGGGAACTGAATGATTATTATTCCTGAAATCATTTAAAATGATAAAAAATAATCATCTCAATCAAGATCCATGGTAAAGCAAAACATGAATAAAAAATATGGTCATTTTTATCAAAATCCAAGTTGTAGTTCCCAAAAATTTCTTCCTTCTGACAATATTTTTTTTTTCATTGCACAATGTAGAATTTGCCTCACATGCTTGAAATTAATTATAGATTAGATGCATATCCAATTTGAGATATTCAATTTGTACATGAACCCTTTATAATCTCTCAAAATTCATCATATTCAATAGCCAATAACTTCAGATTCAATTGCCTGCAAATTCTCTCCCTCCATGAAATCTACACTTCAAACAACCCCACAACCTTTTCAAGTGCTAGTTGCAGACTTCCCCATATTATAACATGGATTATAGACCTCCTCATAGTTCAAAATCCATCAAAACTCGCACATTAAACAAGGAAGTAGCAGAACATTTGCCAAATTCCAATGACCCCATAAGTCTATGCCTACGTGACTATGTAAAGACTATTTTAAACATGAAATCTTGAGGAGACAGGGTTCTGCCCCCGCCCACTGAAGATCAAGTACAAGTTTTAAACTCAAAAAGCATCAATACAATTGACCCAAACAACAACTTTTTCAACGTGGAAAAAACCAATGAAAACCTCTATGGAGGGAAGAAGAGCATTCCTGGAAAGTTCAAAGAGCAATGCCAGAAAGAATTAGAAATCTATGGCATAAATGTTCCAACTTTCCAATGGGACCATCATAATTCAACAAAGTGGGACCAAATATTGTCAGAAGTGATAATAAAACATTTGTTAAATGCTAAGGACAATGATGCATTTACAAATCATCCACTTGATATTAAGTTTTGCAAGAAGGACATACTCTTTGGCCTACTGGAACTTTGGCTACGTGGGAAGAAGGATAACTACATGAAGCCTAGGACACGTAACAAGAAGCCTAGGTCTAGAGTTAAACACAGAGTAAGCTTAAGATTTCTCTCCATTTTCTAAATCCTCTTAGCTAAAATTTTGGTCTTGAATCTGCAAGATATACAGAAACCGCTTGGCCACTGCAGAGCGCCATATGGGAAAGGATTTGGCGAAATGCCTTCTCCCTAGTAAAGAATGCTGCTCAGATACAGAAGAAGGAAATGAGGGGAAATATCACTCTGTCCAAGTGTATTGGAGAAGCAAAATTTATTCACAATTTCTTCATAATCTTGATAACAACACTCTCAACTATTTATCTGAGATGAAAGGTGAACTTCAAGCTAAAAAACAAGTAGAATATGGAAGAACTTATGATGAAATAGTCCCAAATTATCAGATGAAACCATGTGAATCCCTCCCTTCTAATTGTTACTGCCCTCTATTTCTTGCCACATTAAATTGGACAGAGAAATTGGTTTTGGAGATGAAGCCAGTAGAGGATAAACTAGAAAGATTAGCAAAATCACTTGAAACCCCATGTTGGTTTCAATAAATTTAATTCCAAGTAGTTCTATATTTCCTCTGTTGTCACCCAGAAAACAATATCAAAAGCTCTAAATTTTAGAACATTTTTATTTATAAATTAATTACTGCTAAATAAAACAAATCAATATAACTAGATTAATTCTTTTGAGCTTCCAATATTATAAGAAATATTTAAAACAAATTTTCTGCAAAAAGACATTAGAGAAATAAAATCATTCAAGGAAATGGTTTTCTTTTTGTAAATTCATTCTTTTTTTAAAATAAAATGTGAAAATCCTCAATTATTTCAATTTCAAATTGATTTATTTGAAATGTACAACTGAACTCAATATCTATGCGGTACAATATTTCCAACATGTCTGAGTAGATTTTTGAATCTTCAGTTTAAATTTAGAGTGACATTTCAATTTCCTACATCAAATTGGGATTTATTACATTTTGCAAGAAGAAAAAGAAGATATTAAAAACTGAATTTAATCCGTTCAAAAAATACAATTTTTTTCAACCACAAAGTAACAAAAAAAAAGGACCCTCAAACCTCTTGTAATGATCTAATAGGAAATAGAAAGAAAAAAATCATCAAAATCTTGACTTATCCAACCCAGGCAGTAACTTTTATGTGTCAGGTGTGAAACCGCACTGCTTCACTCCTCTATCACTTTACATAAAATTGAATTTCCCCATAATTCCAAATCTTCTGTATTCCATGCATGCACTAGAATTACTTGGAATCCTCAAGAACTGATACAAACAACTTTTCTCAGGTTCCCACTCAAGTTAGAAACAGAATTTTCTCAGAGTCAAAACCAAGTCAAAACAAGTTTCAGGTGCTACACCTGCCGGCAGGTGCAGCCTTTTTTTTTATGGTGAAGTCCTCAAGCTGTGTAGATCCCTGTATGGATTAAAGCAAGCATGTAGGTCATTGGATAACACTATGAGTAAGAAACTGATGGTGATTTGTTTCAGGAAAAGGGAGAACAACCCTTGTCTCTTTGTGAGAAAGGATGAAATTTTGTTTTTTTGGGTTGACAACATTATCATCATTAAGAATGGTAAGGAGAGATTCATGGAGACAATCAAAAAGAATTTCAAGGTAAAGGATTTTGGTCTGCCACAGCAGGTGCTGGGAATGAAAGTTAGTCAGGGAAAGAATGTGATAAAGTAGGATCAGACCCATTATGTGTCAGATCTACTTAAGCAGTATAGCTTAGAAAATGCAAAAGAGTTTGGTACTCCAATGCAGTGTAACATTCAGTTAGAAAAGTCTACATATGAAGAGCATCTAGAGTTTTTTCAATCCGGGAATGATCATAGGTAAGATTTTGGATCTTCAAATTATTTGGGACAGTGTAAAAGTTCAAATATTGCATTTTCAATTGGTATTTTTTCACAACACTTAGTGAGACCTAGAATGAGGCATTGGTAAGCTTTTAACATATTTATGAGGTATCTTAAAGGAAAAATCAGTCTGGGAATGTAGTTTTCAAAGTCAGCAAACTTTAACTTAATTCTTAATTCTGATGCAAGTTTGGCAGATGGTCAAACCACGGAATCATAAAGTGCTTTTGTATTCTTCTTAGGGAAGAATTTAGTGTCATGGATGTCCAAAAAGGTTTCAGAAATAAGTCTTTCATCAACAGAAGGAGAGTACAGAGCGTACCTGTCAGCTTCATGGGAAGCAAAATGGTTGAGAAAGGTCTTAGAGGATACACATAAATTACAAGGGTTTGCGTTTTTGTATTCTGATAATCAGAGTGCCATTGCATTGGCAGAGAACCAAGTGTTACATTCAGAAAAAAAACATATTGATGTTGATTATAACTATACATGATGCAGTAAACTGCAAAAAGATAGTGTTACTGTACATGCCCACAGGAGCAATGATTTCCCATATCTTAACTAAGGCATTAGATGGTAACAAACATCAATTTTTTGATTTGAGTATGCTTATGGAATCCCTTTTGGATTAAGGGGGTATGTTGAAAGACGGATGCACCCAGTTCATGTGCATATTAGTCTTTAATCCCAATGGGATGCACAAATGGACCGGCCCATTTTTGCATCATGTGGGCCACCTGGGCCTATGTAGATGGTATTGGTTTGGGGCATTATTGTGCTAAAAAAGTTTTCCAAGTCCATTGGGACACGGGCCTTGACAGGCCCATCAGGTTGAATGGGCCACCTGAGACATATGAGCTTATCTGGGAATTTTGGGCCCAACGATTATTGTGTACATACTTGGCCAGAAGGGCTGGCCTGCCAAAGTATTTTTTGGGGTCATTGGGCCTTGGAGGACTATTGAGGCCGCCGCCGGTGTACCAGCACGCTTGGGGCCTCTTGCTTCTCACCTGGAGCCCGTTTTGGGCCGCAAAGGCCCACACAGGGCCATTGTAGGAGGCAAAGGACTCCAGTTGGAGTCCCCCCACCTGCTGTGTGCAGGGCCACTGCCCCAGTCGCGCCATCTGGCTGTTAGAGGCCGCCAGGGTGGGTTGTGGGGGGGGGGGCTGGCATCCCCTGCCTCCCTCCCTCCCCTTGCTTGGTTGAAAGGGGGAGGGAGGATGGGTGTTCCCTCCTCTACCAGATAAGCCAGCCTGTTGCGACAAGCCAACCAGCAAGGTGGGAGGGCACTTGATCACCCACCCACCTCAAGCAAATTAAACTAGGACCAGGCAGGTCTCAACAAGGCAACCAGCTGTGGGGGGGACCTGATCAAATCCCCCACCAAGCAGCGGCCCATCTCCCCCCCCTTTACTAAGGAAGAGGAGAAACAACCCTGGGGGGGACTTGACCACCTCCTCAGAGTAACTCTGTGTTACAGACAATGTGGGAGACCAAAACTGTCCCATAGCCATAAGAATCACTTTTATAGTGTGAAAAAGGCTCAAAACCTCAAAGTAACCTCAGAAATGGATTATATATCACAAGTAACCTATAGTAAATCAGCCAAAGTACTCCTCTACCCCTCATGGATTAGAAGATACAGTCCAACAAACCTCTAACTGTGGCAAACTGTCAGCATGCTACTATTGCAGAGCAAGCTGCAAAATTAAAAGAAATAAAATAAAAATAATAAAATTAAGATTAAACTAAGAAGGACTAGGAAAGCATGAATATTATTGCAGAAATGGTCTCTCCACCCAAAATTGGGTAGGGTCACTCACTGACACCACCCTTGAAATCCAACTCCTTATATTTTAAAATAATTAAGAAAGGAAAGACCAAGATACCACAGCACCACTATGGTACTTATTTGGCCAATTAAAAATTTCACATGTATTGTCACGTATAGGTTTCACACCTAAAATTCAGTCAGAATTGAGGTGTTGTGAACCTCTTACAAATTACAGACGGAAATGTGTTCTTTTGGAACCCCACACGCAGCTTCCAAAGCAAATACACCCACAAGCGGATGAGCTGCAGCACTGCCACACTGTCAAAGCTTTGTACGCAGCCCTGGGCCTCTGACAAAGTACGCAGCCGCAGGACTACAAGTTGACAAAGTGACAGGCGGCTTGAGAAACCTAGGTACCTTGTAAACATGCTACAACCTACGAAGGAACATTCTACATATGTGATAAATGTTTCTGTGGATAGGATATAGTCTAAAAATACATAAAAGTATATAAAAATACCTAAATAACCTTTCTACATATTTTTTGTTAACCATGATTTAAAATACCAAGAATTTAAAGAATGAGATAATGACTATTTCTAAAAGTATATTAAAATACTTTTATATGAAATTATGAGAACTAGAAGACATCAGTTTTTTTTGTGACATCCCAAGGAAACTAATTGTCAGCTTGCTACTATGTACAGAGAAAAACTGTCAAATAGTAACACAAACTATGAAAAATAAGAATACCTCAATTAACAAAATAAGGAGTGCAAAATCCATAGATATTATTACAGGAATGAATTCCTCACCCAAAATTAGGTAGGGTCACTCACTGATGCCACCCTTGAATTCCAAGTCCTTATATTTTTAAAATAATTAGAAAGAAAATTACTAAAAATTACAACACCTGTATGGCACTTTTTGGCCATACTAATATTTCACATGTATTGTCACGTATAGGGTTTACACCTAAAATTAACTCAGAATTGAGGTGTTGTGTATATTTTAGGAGTTACACGCGGAAATGTGTTATTTCACAATTCTCGCGCGCAGCCCTGCATCATTACATAACCCTACGTACTAGTAGCAGCAGGTTCCCGCGTACTAGAGACCCGCGCGCAGCTGATTCTGCCACGCACGCAGAAGATACTACCCCGCGCCCATCTGTACTAACTGATCCCCGCGCCTGGATCAGTCGTGACTAATCTGACAACCAGGTACCGCTCAGAAGAGCTGCAACCTAGTTAGGGTTGCCTAGTATATGTAAAAAACGGACATATGCATTAATAATGATCTAAAAAGATCAAAACCTAAATAAAATTAATGAAAATTAAGTTTTAAACATTTTTTTAATAATAAATCAAAGATCAAGGACTACCACGTAAATCACTGATCCTGATCTTTGAAGACCGCAAAACACTACAAGAAGTGTTCATAAAAATTATTGAAAATTATCTAAATGATCAGCAAATGATTGAAAATCAGTAAAAATCCCCATCTGCACGGTTTGAAACAATAGTATTAGTACAAATGAAGGATGAGTACAGAATGATCAAATTTACGCCATAACAGATTAACAGATCCTGTGGCTAAAATAGTACAGAAATCCAGCATATCTAAGGACAGCTGATTGAAAGCACCAAGTGGACGTGCTAATTGTGCCCTGACTGGCTTGCCAGCCTCAGCCCACGAGCAGAACCCTCTCTACATGCCCTGAGAAGACCAAAATCACCCCAAAAAGGTATTTATACAGACCTCTTTCAATCCATTATTCCATCATCAGTTACCAGGAATTATTTATTATCAATCAGACACAATTTCATTGTTAATCCAGTGCTTATATGAAGATAAGAAAGTGATTTATGACTTATTCTGCAGTAGTATTATTTACCTATATTAACCAATCAACCATTGAAGTTTAGTTAAGAAATCTATCCCATCTGCTCTGAAACCCTTCCAATTATTCCAGGATTTTCGTGGTGAAGCGCTCAGAGTGAGTGTTACTCTTCCTGTCTAGGCCATTTGTGCTTTTAAGTGATTAGATTTGAATAGAATTTCTTAGAACTAGAACCAGCAGACTATAAACAAAGATTAGAACCTGAGAAGATTATACAAGGCGTAAGAAAAGAAAGAAAAAGAATACCAACAGCTTATAGAGACTTATCACTTAGAAAGAAGATGAGATGGCACGAGGTGTAGATGTCAAGGAGGTTGAGGAGATTGAGACAACGGAGATGAAAGACAGGGCATAGATAGATGGAAGACTATGAGGAGAAAGCTGAATGGTTAGAGTGCTTGAGTGAGAGTGATCTTGAGGATTAAGCTTTTACCAGGCATAGGTTCAAGGGCAGATTGATGAGGCTGACCAGAATATGAATCTTGAGTTGGTGAGAGACATTGGGCAAGAAGACATAGACCAGATAAGGAGGGATGGGAGATAGGAGGAGAAGGAAGATTGCAAAAGAGAACCAAGAGATGGAATTGAAGAATTGGTCACTGAGATAGAGGCGGAGACCATGAGATGTTCACCCGGGTCGACTCGCCAAGCAGGAAGTCCTGGGTAGTACAGATATGTCACAGGATTCGCCTCAGTTCACAGAAGTACTGAGGCGGAGACAGACAGAGTAAGAGGAAGAAACAGAATACAGAAATGAAACATAAGAATAAAACAAAATAGATAAAAATAAATCATGATAATCTCAACACTCTCCTTGACTGGTGAGAGAGTAATCTAGAAGATCACTGATCTTGTGTATTGAAGATGTATTTTTGAAGAAGTTGTAAGGAAGCCACCAACAAAGCTTTTGTGAGAGAGTCTGCAATCATGGACGGACTTTCAATCAAACTGAGTGTAAAGTCCTCATTTCAATAATCCTCACGCAGACCCTTGGTTTTGATATCAATGTGTCTGGACTTCAAATGTGATCCAAATTTCTTAATTTTGCCGTCCAGGCCCTTATTATCAATATGGAGAATAGGCTTGGGTTTGGCCATTTGGTAGATTTCGCTGATGAGGTGCTTGATCCATTTAATTTCAAGGTAACAATCCAGTAGTGCGTTTAGTTCAGACTCAGTGGAAGAGTAAGTGATATTCCTTTGTCGGGTGGAATTCCAGATAACGGGACTTCCGTAATGAAGGATCACGTATCCCATTTGAGATTTGCCAAAAGTCGGGTCATCCCCCCAGGTGGCATCGCTGAAACCTGAGAGGATTTCTTGCTTTGGATCATATTTGACTACGAGTCTGAGATATTTAGTCGTTTTGAGATATTTCCACACTTTCTTGACTTCTCTCCAGTGAGTCATGCCCGGTTTTGCATTAAACCTAGCCAGGCTATACACATAAAATGAAATGTTGGGTCGTGAGTACTGAGCTAGATGATTTAGAAGTCCGGTCCCCGATCTATAGTTAATGTTAAGTTGGCGGAATTCCGCATGATTGGCCTCCGATGCAGGTTTGAGTTTTAAATTTTGAGTTAATGGAATAGGGGTATCTTTACAGGAAGTCAAACCTAGCTCTTCTAGTCCTCTGGCAATGTGGGTTGGTTGACTCAGCAGAATTCTATTGTTCTTGATTTCCATAAACATGCCGATAATAGTATTAGGAGGATGACACAAAGAATCTTTGAATTGTTTGAGGAAACTAGTTTCAAATAGATTGGAGCTGTCCACGTGGATCAAATCGTCCACATGGAAATAGAGTAGTTTGCTAGTTTTGGAGTTGAGATACAGGCATGGGTCGCTTGCTGACTCTTGGAATCCTTGAGACTTTATCCACAAGGTCAAGGTTTCATACCAATTCTTGGGGGATTGTTTCAACCCGTAGAGAGATTTCTTGAGTTTTAGATAGGGAGATTTTCTGTCTGAACCTTCTGGAGTTCTTATGATAACCATTTCATCAATAGGTGCATGAAGGAATGCGCCCTTGACATCAAACTGTGTGAATTTCATTTTCATTTTTAACCCATAGACTAGAGCCACTTGTAGTGATCCGAGTTTGCCGGTTGGCGCCCAAGTTTTGTTGTAATCAACTCCTAATACTTGATCAAATCCTTGAACACAGAGTTGCGCTTTATACTTTACAGGATCACCGTGACAATTTTCTTTTATCTTGAAAACCCACATTGTATTCAAAACATTATCTGGAGTTTCGTAGTACTCTTCCCAAACGTCTTGAAGTTCTATGGAGTTTAGCTCATCTTCAGAAGCCTTCTTCCACTTCGGCCATTCAGGACATTCGCGTGCTGCTTTGTAAGAAGGAGGCTTGTAGTAATGATGAAAGCCGTATCATTGAGGTTTTCTTACCTCCCTTCTTGGTCTTTGAGAGGTCTCTTGAATGGGAGCGGTAGGGACTGGCAAGGGTAGAGGAGAAGGATTGGATGGTGGAGAAACTACGGATGCAGTGTCATCCCAATCTGAATCTGATTCTTCAGAAAAGTTGTCTTGAGATTCTCAAAAGGCATATTGCTTTTCAAAAGATGAGAAGTTTGGTCCACTCGGTTTGGAATTGGTTTGAGTAAAGAGATCAATTCCCGGTGATTCAAGGAGGGAAAAGTTATGTAGTGGATTTTTGAGAAACTGTACATGTTTGGTTTCAACAATGGCACCGGATGAGCTGAGAATCAAGTAAGAGTGAAAAACGGGAATGAACCCAACTAAGATCCCTTCCAATCCTTTCTCATCAAATTTTCTGCCTTTTTGTAGTCAGTTTGCAAGGTATATGACATGAGATCCTACAGGCTTGAGATAATTAGTAGGGAGCTTCTTGTTAAACATGATTTCCCAAGGGGATTGGTCATTACCTTCCCGAGGGACTTGATTTAACATAAAACAGCAGATTCAAACAATGACATGCCAATAACACGTGTTCAACCTTGATGATGAGAATGTTGCACAAGCTGATTCTATAATCGTCCAATTGGCTTATTCGGCTCAACCATTATGCTGTGGATGATATGGTTCTGATGGTAGCATTTTGATGTGCTTGGATTTAGCAAATTCTTTCAAGGTATTATTGGTGAATTCCATTCCTTTTTGGGAGAAAATTTTGGTGGGGTAATAGTTTAAGCGCTTGTATTCTGTTTCCAGAATATTAATGATTACATCTGGGGTTTCTTCTTTAGATTGAAGAGGAAAAGCAGCAAGATAACCTGTGAGATTGTCCACAAGAGTCAGGACATATCGATGACCGGCTTTTGATTGAGGCGTGATTTGTCCAATGAGGTCAAGGTGGATCCGTTCAAGTGGTTTTGATGACGGTGAAGAGGTGCCTAAGAATGAGGCCCTGGTGATTTTACTTCTTACACAACCATCGCAGTGAAATTTATTCAATTCTTCTTTAGAGTATTGGTCTTTAAGGATAGGTTTAAGCGTGGACAGCGAGGCATGTCCATAAATTCTATGAAGATCAGAGAGTGATTGATTTTGAGTAGGGAGATTTGTAGAAGGTTGATTTGAGAAATTGACAGACAGGTTATTCCCAGCCATTCAAGGTTTCTCAATCACAAATAGGTTGTCTCGAATCAAACCTTTAAGAACCATCTTGTTGCCTCGGGTAATGTGAAATCAATCTTGATTCTGGGAGAGATTGCATCCAATTTTCGCCAGGATACCTTGACTAATCAGATTGACGACAATGTTGGGCACATACATGCATTCTTCAAGCGTAATAACGGAGTCATTCCACTCGAGTCAAACCGTACCTATTCCTCGTATCTTGAGATTCGCTTCCAATTTCCCTGTTTTGATTTCTTCAGAATCTTCCCGTAGATCAATAGAAGTAAAGTATTTTAATTCATTAAATATATGTATGTTGGCGCCGGAATCAAGGAGAAGATTCGGTGTACTGTCTGCATTGATCCATAGCGTTAATAGTGCATGATAGTTGATAATGGGAGTCTTCTTCGTCCTATTCTTCCACTCATTCTGCTGTTCAACCCACCATCCAGGTGCGATTTGAGGGTGAAGATGGAAAAAGGAGGATTCAGGATGGGGGGCATTTGGATTGTGGAAAACTTCTTTGCACCTGATGCGCACCTTTCTATCTTCCTTATTGGGTTTGTTCTTCATGGTTACGAGAGAGACATCCGAGGTGGATTTGCCAGTCTTGAGTTGAGCCTTACGCTTTTTGTTGTATTGAGTTAGATGATTGAATACAACTTCTACATTTATCAGCTTCTCCCCATGCATAATTTGTTGTTTTAGATTCTCTAGTGTTGGAGGGAATTTAAAAAGTATTAAGTACGCTATTATGTTGTTGGGTAAATCTATTCCTACATCCGCCATACGAGTAAGGGATTTCTGGATGTCGGTTATAAATCCTTCAATAGCTTTTTTGTTAAATGGGGCATGAAGAAATTGATTAAAAATTCAGGCTTGATTGGAGGTTTCTGACGAAGCAAATCTACAGGTGATCTTGGTCCATAGTAGTTTAGAGGATGCAATATTGGCGGCATTAACCACATTTGCGTGCGTAGTGCCATCAAGCTTGGATAAGATCATTTCTCTAATTTCTCTACCTTGTTTTAGCAAGAGTTGTCCATTATTAGTAGTTATAACATCGTTAAAATCTTTGAGGTCAATTAACATCATCATCTTATCGCGCCAAATTGAGTAATTATCCTTGTTGAGTGGTGGACTTGCATTTTCGGAGGCCTTGAGAGCAACTTGGTGAAAGTAATCATTTGCCCCCGCTGGTTTGTTCATTTTTGGTAGCATATAGTCGTCCGTTTGGCTTTTAACCATGATTAGATTTCAATAGAATTTCTTAGAACTAGAACCAGCAGAATATAAACAAAGATTAGAACCTCAGAAGATTAGACAAGGCGTAAGAAAAGAAAGAAAAAGAATACCAACAGCTTATAGAGACTTATCACATAGAAAGAAGATGAGATGGCACGAGGTGTAGATGTCAAGGAGGTTGAGGAGATTGAGACGACGGAGATGAAAGACAGGGCATAGATAGATGGAAGACTATGAGGAGAAAGCTGAATGGTTAGAGTGCTTGAGTGAGAGTGATCTTGAGGATTAAGCTCTTACCAGGCATAGGTTGAAGGGCAGATTGATGAGGCTGACCAGAATAGGAATCTTGAGTTGGTGAGAGACATTGGGCAAGAAGACATAGACCAGATAAGGAGGGATGGGAGATAGGAGGAGAAGGAAGATTGCAAAAGAGAACCAAGAGATGGAATTGAAGAATTGGTCACTGAGATAGAGGAGGAGACCATGAGATGTTCACCCGGGTCGACTCGCCAAGCAGGAAGTCCCGGGTAGTACAGATATGTAACAGGATTTGCCTCAGTTCACAGAAGTACTGAGGCGGAGACAGACAGAGTAAGAGGAAGAAACGGAATACAGAAATGAAACATAAGAATAAAACAAAATAGATAAAAATAAATCATGATAATCCCAACATTAAGCCCAGCCATTAGTGGAATAAGTCCTTTCTAAGGCACCCATATTTATTCCAAGGTTCTTAAACTGCCTAAGGAGGTCCCTTGAATAGAGTTTGCTAGTCTGTAAAGATCCCCAGTAGTATAATACTGTGGCCCCTCTTTTATATTATATTGAAAACCATTTACTACCAAACCAAATAAACCTTGCAAATGCTCTTATTAAATCATTTATTTGAGCTTCTAAGTGTTTATCATTGGAATCATAATTATTATTATCATTCCAGCATTTTTATCACTCTCTGTTGCTAAAGGACTGCAAGGTTCCTGGTACCAGAGAGCTGACAACTGGGGGTCTGGCCGGGAAATATCCTTAAATAATTAATTTTTAATTATTTATTCCTTGGACCAATCTATTTTTTTTAAAAAAAAAATAAGTTAACATACTTATAACATGTATTTTTGATCATTTGTTTCTCTATTTGATCTTAATACCAACGGAGAATTGATCAATTATTATTTAAACCTTCTTAAAAAGAAAAAAGAAGAAAAGCTCCGCAACTTTGTCCCTGTTATTATAACTCCTGAGCAACAACAGGAGAAATTGGTTTATTATAAACAGCAGTTTATAAAAGACAAAGAACTTGAGATTGAAATAATTATCAATTTAAATTCTTTATTAAGGCAAAAAAAGGAGTGGAAGATTTATCAAAGGAAGCTTTATATTTATAAACTAAATAACCCTGAAGATAAAGAAAAATTGAAAAATAATAAAAGTGATTATTTTTTCCTAAAAATCATTTTAACACGTAAAAATACAAAAAAATATTAAACTCATATTTTTTTGTTTTTATCCATCTCAGTGGATTTTTTTTGGTGATCTCATTGACCAGGACCTCCTAGAGGACATCCCAGACAGTTTAACCTTGGACTTACCCTTGGATTTATCCCAGGATCTGATTGGAACTCACTCAGACCCCGTTGGAATACCCCCCAAGGACAGTTGTGATCCCAACCAAGTTTTGGTACCCTTGAATTTAACTTCAAGTGAATTAAAATATATATAACAAATTATTAAAAATATAAATACACAAAAATTATTATTTTTTTATATTTTTAAGTATTTTCTCAAAAGTTTTGACAAAAGACTTACTAATTTTTTTTGGGTGCTATGTATCAAAACAGGCGCAACACCCGCGCAACAGGTAGAGCCCCATTGTATGGATCTCTGCCTGGAGTAACCGGTACGCGCAAGGACTCCAGTTGCAAGCGCAATGAGGGGGCTCAAACCCGTGACCGTAGCGTCATGCAGGACAACAACAGAGACAACTGCAGTCGCCAACTCAACCCACAGACTGTTGGAGAAGAACCCTCTGCCCAATGTTTTATCCCAGGAGGATACCAGTCCTCCTATCCCACCCCAGCTGGACTCAACCAAGGAGGAAAGAGTCAAGTTATTAGTGAAAGAACAAATGAGCTATTGGGAACAATTCAAACTGGCTCAGACCCAGGAGGATCAGCCAGGTATGAGAAGAGCTATTTCTCTGGCAAAGAAATATCAGATTTCCCTGCAAAAGTTGATCCCAAAGAAAGAGGTAGAAGGCTACGTGCAGAACTGAAATCCTTGGGATCAGTTAGCTTCCTTAAAGGGAAAGGACCCCAAAGAGAAGAGGTCCTCAGCCCATCAGAAGTAAAGGAACCCAAAGGATTGGGACAGAATAATATCCTTAGCCCAGAAGTGGAAAAGGGTGTACCACAATTAGATGTAGAAGCTCTTAATAGATTTTCTGTAAATTTGTCTCACAATTTTACTATTATTAGCCAATGCTTTGACAAAGTTTATCAAAAATTGGACAAATTAAGTTCAAGTATCTTCAGAGTGATTGACACTCAGTCTCAGATTATGAGAATTGATGAGTTGGAAATACAAAAAATCAAGGATTGTATAAGAACTAGTAAGTTGGACCTGATGAAACATATTTACAACAACCAATCAATTCTTCAGGAAGATATTCTTACAACCATAGATCAGCTTAAGGAAGAAGTTAAGAAAACTAGTCCTACTCCTTCAGCCCCCCTGACTAACAAAATTGACTTATTAAGCAACAAACTTGATTTAGAGTTAGGTATGATTAAGAATTATCTCAGAGATCTTAAGATCAACTCTACTAACTCTCTGGTCATTGAACTAGAAGAAAATAGACCTTCCAGGTTCACCAGTACTCCTAGTGTTCCTCCCAGAACCAGGCTAACTAGGAATGAGTCTTTTGTTGGAATAAAGTGCCTTTCTTCTTTCCTTTATTCCTTTTCTTTCCATCTCTTTCTTACTGTCTCAATTCTTTTCTTCTTTTGCCTCTGTTTTCTTCACTACTTGTGTCTCTGTTTCTACATTCTCAACACCAATATTGTCTCATTCTCAATACTAGCGCGCGCGCCTATTCTGCTCTCATTATTCATTATTCAATACATATCTTACAATGTCACAACATGTGTGACATTTCATCTTCTCCTGTATATCTGAGGGCAGAGTCGAGGCAGAGCAGAAGGATCTTCTTTTCTCATCCTTCTACTTCTGCTCTTCACTCTGAATTCCCTCAGGTAAGCTATGTTTTTTTCATTTCATTTCTTTTCTTCACATCTTTTGTTTTCATTTCTTTTTACTTATGAAATCTTATCCTTCTACTTCTGCTCTTCACTCTGCATTCCCTCAGTCCTCATATCAACCATCTAATATCTTTCAGACCTAGTCCTACTCCTGAAATTGAGCAGGCTTTGAAGCTACTTCCTCCCATCACTGAATGGCCTATATTCTTTAGAGAAGGAGAATACAACAATGTCACTTTCATTAAATTTATTGAATTTACTCTTTCTTCTTATGAGCTCCCTGATGAAATAGATGTGGTAAGATTGCCCAGATTATTTGAAGGAGTAGATCTTGATTGGTTTATCAATA
This sequence comes from Puccinia polysora, assembly GCA_025617555.3. Classification (NCBI taxonomy): domain Eukaryota; kingdom Fungi; phylum Basidiomycota; class Pucciniomycetes; order Pucciniales; family Pucciniaceae; genus Puccinia; species Puccinia polysora. The sequence continues at coordinate 11,310,343 of CM062639.1, read as the reverse complement.
AAAGAGAAGAAGTTGGATCTTTATCCTGGAATTCTTGGAAAGAATTGATCAAATTACAGTTTGGTACCAGGATTTGGAAAAGAAAGATGATGAAAACTTTTGAAACTTCCCAGTTTGATCAATCCAAGGACAAACCTCATAAGTGGTGCTTAGACCAAAAAAGGAAGTTAGACTGTTTTTATCCTGATGCTGATAAGGAAGAATTCAATGAAAGACTCCTCAACTTATGTCCCGGACAAATCAACCACAGTGTAAGGTGCAGAATGCCTATAGATTCAGATCTTTCCACCTTAATAGGTGTATTAGAAGAGACTATTGATATGAATGGTCTTGATAAAAGGGTCAATTAACCTCCCAGGGAACAAAACACTAGGAACAGGGAAGAATATACTTCCAAAACTAAAGAATCCCCTGCTACTAATCCATCTACCTTGGAAGTCAAGAAGACTTCAGACTCAAAAGAGAAAGTATGTTGGAACTGTAACCAAACACAATACGTAAAACCTGATTGTCCTCTACCTAGGAAAAGGAGAAGAGTATGACAATCCTGAACCTCACCTTGATAATACTGATGGATCACTCTCTGATTGTGATCTAATAATCACTAACCCCATCAATGTTATTGAAGGTAGTATTGAGTCTTCTCTGGACATAAATTCCGTCAATGAGGATTCTAACTTACCTCAAAAATGGAATCACAAAATGAAGATTCACCACATCTTGGAGGCTAAGGCTCTGACTCTAAAACCTTCTGCCGGTAAAAGTTACACTTCAGGCAAAAAATGCTATGCTACTGGTTGAATCCAAGGTTCCCCTGGTAAGTTACTTCTAGACAGTGGAGCCTTTTGCTCTTGTGTTGGTTCAACTTGTCTGGAGAAACAAGACCCAAACTGGAAACTGAACTTACTACAAGTAACTCAGGCTAAGTTCAGCAGTTGTAATTCTGCTCTCAATGCTGTTGGAGTATGGTCTTCTGATATCATAATCCCTCACTCTAAAGTATCACTCAAACTGAAGATTGAATTTGTAGTGCTCCAAAACGGAGTATGTGATTACTTTATCCTTGGGAATGATTCTCTTTGCTTATAATGTATAGATGTATTCCAAAGCAAAGGTAGATAATTCACTATAGGTGGAGACTGGAATAAGAAGTTCCAAATATTTCATGTCAATGCTCAAACTTCTGATTCAACTTATGAAAAACACTTAGAGAAGTTCAATCAGGAATACTTCTCTCAAGCTGCTTTGAATTCCCTTCTCAATGAAGAACAGAAAAGGGATATCCTACAAGTATGCTTTGAAAATCAGAATGCTTTCTGTACCAAAGATCACCCCATTGGTAAAATCAAAGGACATGATATGATCCTAAATCTAACTATTCAGCCTCCTTACCCACCTTACCTCAGGAGAACTGCTTACCCTTCTAGTCCAAAATCCAGAGCTGCTCTGGAAACCCATATTTAAGAGTTGGCTGACTTACAAGTCTTAAGGAAAGCAGGCAAAAATGAACAAGTGGATATTACTACCCCAGTAATTATAGCTTGGCACAATGATAAGTCAAGAATGGTTGGAGATTTTAGAATGCTTAACAACTACACCCAAGCTGATTATTATCCAATTCCAAGAATTGAACATGCTCTGCATAACCTGTCCAAGGCTAAGTACATAACTACCATGGATATGCTGAAAGTTTTTCACCAAATACCTATCAGCCCTGATAGCCGGAAATTCATGAGAATTATCTGTCATTTGGGAATTTATGAATATCTCAGGATGCCTTTTGGTATTAAAAATGCTCCTTCTCATTTTCAAAGGATGATGGACATAGTCCTAGGATTATTCATCAGACAGGGATGGATGATGGTATACATTGATGATGTTATCATTTACTCTGATCATTGGGATACTCACATTGAGAAATTAAGGCTAGTCCTCAAAATCATCTCTGCCGTAGGATTGAAAGTATCAATGAAAAAGTGTAACTTTGGCTACGGAGAACTCAAAGACTTAGGACACATTGTCTCTGGACTAACCCTAGCTGCTGACCAAAACAAGATAGCAGCAGTAATGAATAGGCCTATGCCTCAGAATAAAACTGAACTCCTATCCTTCATCAGCTTCTGCAGATACTATAGGAAGTATTTACCAAAGTTTGCTCTTCTAACCAAATGTCTGTATGAGATCTGCAACAAAACCACTGTGTTCAAAATAACTCATGATAGAGTCAAGAACTATGAGGAACTCAAAATGGCAATGACTTCAGCTCCAGTACTGATCCAGCCAGATTACTCTAAACCTTTCAAGCTCTACATAGATGCCAGCATGGAAGGGCTAGGAGCTGCTTTACATCAGGAAGTCATAGAAGATGATAAACCAGTGGAAAAACCTGCACTCTTCATATCTAGACAAATTAAAGAAACTGAGAAAAGGTACGGTGCAAGCCAAATGGAATGCCTGGCCTTAGTATGGGCTCTAGAGAAACTCCTTTATTACTTAGAAGGCACAAAATTCACTATTATTACTGACTGCAACGCTTTCAGGACATTGATGAACATGAAGACCCCTAGTAGGCATATTTTGAGATGGCAGATAGCTATACAACATTACAGAGGACAGATGACCATAGTTCATCAAGCTGAGACTAAACACCAGAATGCTGATAGTTTGAGCAGAAATGAGTTACCCAATGACCCAAGTAACCCTGCCTATGATCCAGAGGACGATGACATCTTCCCCATCCTTAATATTAACAGGTTAAGCATTGAAGCTCCTATAATGGGAATCCACATTTGTGAACTGAATGAATCATTGTTCAAATCTATCAAAGAAGCTTACAATCATGGCACAAAGACTCTGATCACTATTATGGAAAGTACTTCTCCACCTCCTGAATTGATCAATAGCCTACCTGAACCTCTTTTGAAACCATACAAAGCCGGAAGTTTCACCATATGGGATGGTCTGGTATACAATAGGAATCAACATTCAAGTGTCATAGTCTTAACTAAGGATGACCATATCAATCATGTTCTGGCTGAGTGCCATGATAACTGCTCATATGGTCATTTGTCTTCTGATAGAACCTTGGATAAGGTTAAACAAACTGCTTGGTGGGTTAATTGGAGAGACTCCACTATACAGTACGTTACCAGTTGTGAAACTTGTCAGAAGTCCAACAGGACTACTGGGAAATGGTTTGGACTACTACAAAAGATTGCTGAACCCATGAAAAGATGGTAGATCATCAATATGGACTTTTTAACTGGACTACCACCAGGAGGAGCCTATTCCTAAAACTCAGTCTTGTTCATTGTGGATAGGCTCTCAAAGAAAGCAAAGTTTCTACCTAATCACAAGGAAGACACTGCTATGGAAGTTGCCCTATTATTTTGGAACAGACTCATTGCTGATGTTGGAGTTGCCAAGATTATTATCAGTGACAGAGATCCTAAATTCACCTCTGAGTTCTGGAGGAACCTACATGATATGCTTGGAACCACCTTAGCTTTCTCTACCACTTATCACCCTCAGACGGATGGATTAGCTGAAAGGATGAGTCAGACCCTGGAAGACATGCTCAGGGGATTCTGTGGCTTTGGACTAGAATACAAGAATTCTGACGGTTATTCCCACAATTGGGTTAGCCTTTTACCTGCACTGGAGATGGCCTACAACAGTAGCAAGCACTCTACCACTAAGGAAGCACCTTAAATACTGGAAAGAGGATGGATTCCTAGACTACCCAAGGAGACCTTAACCACCAGCTGACCAATATTCACCATACATCACTTGATTTCAAAAACATGATAGATGTAGCCAACAAAAATGCTTTTAAATGTGTCCAGGATGCTATAGAGTATAACCAGCAAAGGTGGGACAAAACCCATAATGAACCTGATTTCAAAATTGGTGATCAAGTCTTGATCTCTACCACTAACTTTAACAACTTGGGTGGAAATAGAAAGCTTAGAACAGCTTTTGTTGGACCTTACACCATTGATGAAATTCATGGTAAAAATGCTGAGGAAGTAATCCTCAGTGATGAGCTTTCTAGGAAACATCCAGTCTTCCCAGTAAGCCTCATCAAACACTACCACCAAGGAATGGAGAACATACCCCTTCACCTGCAATACCTGCCACAGAAGAACCTGAAAAGGAAAAAGGAAAAATTAGCAAGATCCTTAAGGATAAAAAAGATAGGATGAATGGAAAAGATGCCAGACTGTACCTGGTTAGATACAAAGGAGAATCAGCTGATAAAGATGAATGGTTGCCTGAAAATAATATCCCGGACGGACCTATACACCTGAGGAACTACAGAACCAACAGGAGGCATTAACCCAAAATGTTTTTAGATATAGACATATCTTGGAGCGGGGGAATGTCAGCTTGCTACTATGTACAGAGCAAAACTGTCAAATATTAACACAAACTATGAAAAATAAGAATACCTCAATTAAAAAAATAAGGAGTGATAAATCCATAATTATCTTTAAAAGAATGGATTCCTCACCCAAAATTAGGTAGGGTCACTCTCTGACCCCACCCTTGAATTCCAAGTCCTTATATTTTTAAAATAATTAAAAAGAAAAGTACTAAAAATTACAACACCTGTATGGTACTTTTTGGCCATTCTAATATTTCACAAGTATTGTCACAATAGAGTTTACACCTCAAATTCACTCAGAATTGAGGTGTTGTGTATATTTTGGGAGTTACAAGCGGAAATGTGTTATGTCACAATTCCCGCACCCAGCCCCGCATCATTACATAACCATACGTACTAGTAGCAGAAGGTTCTCGCGTACTAGAGACACCCGCGCAGCTGATTCTGCCACGCACGCAGCGGATCCTACCCCGCGCGCATCTGTACTAACTGATCCCCGCGCCTGGATCAGTCGTGACTAATCTGACAACCAGGTACCACTCAGAAGAGCTACAAGCTAGTTAGGGTTGCCTAGTATATGTAACAAACAAACATATTCATTACTAATGATCTAAAAAGATCAAAACCTAAATAAAATTAATGAAAATTAAGTTTTAAACATTTTTTTAATAATAAATCAAAGATCAAGGACTACCACGTAAATCACTGATCCTGATCTTTGAAGACCACGAAACAATAAAAGAATTATTCATAAAAATTATTAAAAATTATCTACATGATCAGCAGATGATGGAAAATCAGTAAAAATCCCCATCTGCACGCTTTGAAACAATATAAGTAGTAAAAATGAAGGATGAGTACAGAATGATCAAATTTACGCCATAAAAGATTAACAGATCCTGTGGCTACAATAGTACAGAACTCCAGAAGATCTAAGGACAGCTGATTGACAGCACCAAGTGGACGTGCTAATTTTGCCCTGAATTGCTTGCCAGACTCAGCCCACAAGCAGAACCCTCTCTACGTGCCCTGAGAAGACCAAATTCACACCAAAAAGGTATTTATACAGACCTCTTTGGATCCATTATTCCATCATCAGTTACCAGGAATTATTTATTATCAATCAGACACCATGTCATTGTTAATCAAGTGCTTATATGAAGATAAGCAAGTGATTTATGACTTAGTCTGCAGTAGTATTATTTACCTATATTAACCAATAAACCATTGAAGTTTAGTCAAGCAATCTATCCCATCTGCTCTGAAACCCTTCCAATTATTCCAGGATTTTCGTGTTGAAGCGCTCAGAGTGAGTTTTACTCTTCCTGTCTAGGCCACTTGTGCTGTTAAGCCTGGCTATTAGTGGAATAATTCCTTTCTAAGGCACCCATATTTATTCCAAGGTTCTTAAACTGCCTAAGGAGGCCCCTTGAAGAGAGGTTGCTAGTCTGTAAAGATCCCCAGTAGTATAATACTGGGGCCCCTCTTTTATATTATATTGAAAACCATTTACTACCAAACCAATTAAACCTTGAAACTGCTCTTATTAAATCATTTATTTGAGCTTCTAAGTGTTTATCATTGGAATAATAATTATTATCATTCCATCATTTTTATCACTCTCTGTAGCTAAAGGACTGCAAGGTTCCTTTCATCAGAGAGCTGACACTAATTATGTAAAAATATTAAATAAATACTCATCATTTACATTTTTGAATAATTATTTTTAGTAAATCAACTGAAATTCCAAAATAAGGAGGAACATCAATGTCATTACTTTACTCCAATTATTTAATACATAATTAGAACTCACCTGAAATCAGAATATCTGTAGTAATTTCTATTAAAATAATTATCAATTTACTGGGTACATTTACTACGGATAATTAATTAAATAATAAATAAAATGGACAGATAAGTGTTATTCACACGCCCAAACATCAATTATAAAGCAGAATAATTCCCATACCCTGTGGAATTAGATGTTACTTGTGCTACAGCACCAAGAAAATGTGACAAAAAGCCACTGGCTACCCAGCTAGCCTCATTTTCCATCCCTTTGAGCCCCTGTACCCCTCAGAAGGACAATATTGGGACTCAAAAAGCTATAAATAAAGAGCTCTTTTGAGGATATTGATACCCAGAGACCCAATTATATTTACATCCAGACACAGTGCCAAGGTACTCAAATACTTATAAGAGATAAGTAAGTGATCTATGGCTTTAGTCTGATTAATGATATCCGTCCCCAACCCTTTTTATCAATTTAAACTGCTGAACAACCTTGTAACCCCAGTAAACAGGTTTAAACCATCAGTACCCGTCCCAAACAGGTAACCAAAGGCTTTAATAATATACCACTGAGTCTTATTATCCTTTCTCTGTCATAGGAGCTTGGTTACAAAGCCCTGCCACTCCACCATGTATTTAATATAAATATTACCTTTGGGCAATATATCTTTTAAGAATATGAATTAAAGGTTCCAAAGTAACCAGGCCTATGTGTTTTCATACTAAATTCCCTGAAGAGAGGTTTTAAAGATCCCCAATCAAATTGTGGTCCCCCTGTTAAACTTAATTAATAATCAATTTATTAATATTGATGTATAAAAATAAACAATATCCAAACCAATCAACCTTGTAATAAGCTTTATCAAAATGTTTTACAGATTTTTGATGTATTAATTGAATGATATATTCATTATTTATTCTATAACCTATGTTAGCTAAAGGATAGCAAGGATCTTGGCATCCAGGAGGCTGACAAAAACTCATACACAACCAGGCGTCACATCTCTGAAGAAAACAAAAGACATGCTTTGTAAACCATCAAGTAGATACCAGTAACAGCTTACCTTCAACACCTGGACCATACAACCCTGTCACCTCAGCCAGAATACAGAAATGCAGATACAGGAGGCTGTGCGGCTGGTTTAGCTCCTGTCACCTCACCAAACAAACAAGGAAATATACATAGAGATGGCTGTGCAGAAGTATGCAGGAACAGTGCAGGAAGTAGGAAGAGACACCAGTCTGAAACAGAACCAAACAAAAAATCAAATAAAAATACAGCAGGATGTGAAGAATTATACAGGAAAAGTGCAGGCAGTAGGAAGTGACAGCAGGCTCAACCCAAACCAAACAAGCAAGCAAATATACATACAGAAAGCTGTTCAGAAGTATACAGGAGTAGTATAGGCAGGAGAAAGTGGGACCAGTCTCAACCAGAACCAAAAAAAATACCAGTACCAACCCACCCCAGCACCACACAGCAATTTATGCAGCCAGAAGCATGTGATGCCAAAAAAACTACCAGTACCAACAACCCCCATCCCACACAGAAATTCATGTATTCAGAAGCATGTGATACAAAAAAACCACCAGTACCAACAGCCCCTGGCACCACAAAGAAAATTATGAAGTGAGATGTGTGATACCAAACAAACCACCAGTAAAAAAACCCCCAGTACTACCCAGCAATATTTGCAGGCAGTCAAGACCATGCAGCACCAAACTAACCACCAGTAATTCAGAGAAATAAATGAAGGTAGAAGCAAGTAGCACCAAACAAATCACCAGTGAATGCACAGCAATACATGCAGGAAGAACAGTCAGTACCAAATAAGCAACCAGCACCAGACCAACCTGATCAGCACCTCACAGAAATTTATGCAAGGCTATGCAGGCATGAAAACCCTGTATAATCTTTACCAACCACCAGAATTGCACTCAGTTTCATGCAGTGTCTTTTGTCTAACCAGCGGAATTGCCTCAGTTTCATGCAGTGTCTTTTTCCAACCAGCTAAAATGTCTCATGTACCTGTATCCCACTGTAACAGTGGGAGCCCAGGGCACCCTCAGGGGTGTTGAGTAAATCAATGATACTCTCTTTTTCATTCTCTTCTCTTTCTTCTTTTCTTTATTTCCTATCTTCCTTATCCTCTTTTTTTCTTCTCCTTATCTTTTCCTTCTTCACCTGCTCTTCTCCCATTTCTTCTTGTTCACCTTTCAATCTCTCCCGCGCTGCTCTTAGTCTTAGATGTCACACCTTCGCGCGATCTCATCAATGTCACAACTCTACTCCTTTCACTTGAGTCTACTCAGATCATCCAAGTCTGTACTTGGGGAGGAGAATCTACCAATGTCCTGAATAGGCAAACACAACCATTGAACCCAACCATTGATTTCAACCATTGAACTCAACCATCAAACTTGATCATCGGTACTCAACCACCAGAACCTACCCTTACTTGATCTTCCTAAACAGTTTCTTATTCCTTTCTCCTCATTTCTTTATTTCTTCTATCTCTCAGAATATCATCACTACCATCCACATCAAATTGAACCCTCTCAAAAATAAACTTCTCAAATACTCCACTCCTCAATAATTGACCAGTAAGATCAGAACTTGTTGCTGTCTCTATCTCACTCCTCAAGGCTGATCTATTGTTCAATCTTTCTTCCAAGATCTTTACTGTTGCCTGCACGTGTCTCATCCCCAACTCAATTCCTGAAAGTCCTTGATCTTGTCAACCTCTTCTCCCCACTCAGTTGCCGGATCCCTCTATGTTCTAGTTTTCTTGAATCTTTTACCGTAATTCAACAAGGGGAAGCCCTGAGAATCCTATGGGTACCAGATTTTATATTTAAGGAGTTTCTCTCTGCCCTATCCAGGTTGTATCATCATGCCATCTGGCCACCCACCTCTCCTCACATATCAGGCCCCCTGGCCCATCAAAATGTCCATCTGTGTTACCTTAAAAGATAAATATTATTATTAAATCAGTTATAAAGGAAACAAAAAATCAGAAACAAAGCTATTACTCATCTTTAAACAATTAAACCACCCACCAGGTGCTTGAATAAGGGTTATTCTGTGACCTAAACATTCAGAATAATATTAAAGAATAAACCACCCATTAATCAAAAAATAAAACTTATAAAGAAAGAGATCACAACAAAAAAGAAACTACCAACCATTCCTCTACCCAGTTCCCTGTGGGAAAACTTATCCTTGGGTCCAATCCTGAACCATCCCCTTGATAAACCCTTGAACCCTTTGATATTGGGATATTGGTTAAGATCAAATATATCTGATCAAATATTAACCAATAATCCAATAAATCTGGTCTATTCTTCAACAAAAACCTACCAATACCCAATTAAGAACTAACCCAGGTCTGATCTGAGACGGAAAATAAGTCTTAAAGAAACCAACAATTAATTTAAATAAATTATTTTGCAGACTTACTATAGTACTAGAAGGGAAGGAAATTCAAAACCACTTAGTATATACTAATACTAAAAAGGAGTAGAAGTAATACCAAATTCCCCTTCAAGGACTTTTAGAAAGCTATTTGTGGTGGAATACTTCTCTTATTTTTTTCAATACTATCTCTATATCTCCCTACTCTTCCACCTTCTATCTTTACTACAATCACATTCATTACTATTGAACACTGTCATCCCCACCATTATGCAAAACCTGCTACCAATCCATTTCATCTCTATACATCGCCATAACCATCACCATCACCATCACCCTAACCATCACCATCACCATCATCATCAGCTTTACCATCACCATTACCATCATCATCACCATTACCATTACCCTCATCATCATTATCATCATCATCATCATCATCATCATCATCATCATCATCATCATCATCATCATCATCATCATCATCATCATCATCATCATCATCATCATCATCATCATCATCATCATAATCATCATCATCATCATATCATTCTCCCCATTAAGCTAGGCAACTATGCCTGAGGTCCTTGTTGCTCCTCTTAAAATAGGCTTTCATCATGCTAGGTAACTATGCCTGAGGTCCTTGTTGCTCCTCTTAAAATAGGCATTCCTTCCCCATCTCATATCCTGAAAAGGTTGTGTCTTGTCAATTATTCTCAAAATCTCATATCTCTCATATTCTATTCTCAATTCTCATAAATCTCTGAAAGTTTATTGGTCTCAAATTGGTTCCTCTATTTTTCAGTTAAGGTGGTGTGTTGTCATTTTTCTTTTCACATTTTCTAACTGACAAATTTAGTCACCTTTATTTCTATCTTACTGCTTTCATCAGCCTATTTTTCCTGACTCAGGCCCCCTCTGGTGGCTCTCTAGTTTTTTTAACCCTGATACCTTGGGCCCGCTTTGGGCTTCTCCAGTTGTTCTTAAATACTTTTCCTCCCCTTGGACCAGGAATGAAATTCATCTGATTACCAGACAACTAAACCGGAGTGTCCCTTCCTCCACTTCAGATCAGTTCAACTTGACTTTACAAGAAAATCCCTCTTCCTTGGCTCTTAGTAGCCTTATCCTTCCTCTTTGTTTGACTCTTCAGAGTCATACCATCTCCCCTACTTCAACAAATTACCTAGCTTCTCATCATACACTCTTCAATTTTCTACTTTGTATTTATATAATATCACAGGATTCTCTACAATTGGTGTCCCAACAGTGGCCTGTTTCCTTTAGATTTGATTAGTTTTTAAAATAATATTGGTGGATTATTACCCTCTTGAATTAACTCAACATTCAGAAGGCAGAAAGAGGAAACCCATACCAGATAATTGAAGACCTCAAGGACCAACTCAGAGTGATTGAAGATAATAACAAAGAAGCCTTAACTTCAATAATAAGGATGGAGAAAGAACTGCAAGAAAAAACCAAAATAACAGTGGATCCCAGGATAAACTGGAGGAAGACCAGGAAAGAAGTCAGAATCAGCCATACCCTGGAGTAGAAGTAATAGGTAAGCTCACCAACATTACAAAACTCATAAACCAAATGCTTGAAGAAAAAAACAAACAGGGAATTCCAGAAACCCCATACACCCAACAAAGAACCAGATTTCAGACCCCAACCCCAAGATTAGCATATAGAAAAATCCCAGCAGAAACCATTGAAGAATGAAAAAAACCCTCCATAAGCCCAGGAATAAACATATATCCCCTGGCTAGAGAAGAAGGAAGAAGAGCTACTAGAAGCCAATATACTGAAAGAACCCCAGCCAGAAGAACATTCCAGGATAACTAAATAATAAACAATGATGACCCTAATGGAGTATTATTGGTTTAAAGAAAGTGAACCTTGAATTTGATTGGACAGAAGTGGAAAAGTTCATTAAAATAGTAGAGAAACTGGAAAGGATCCAGAAGGCAGGAGGGATAGATATATCTCTACAGTTACCTTTTCTAGTACAAGACAAGAAGATCATGGAGTCTATTGAGGACATGTAAGGACATGAATAGGGGCACTGGGACCTTTTGAAGAAATAATTGAAAAGAAAATGGGGCACAGCTACCCCCCATAGAAGGTTCAATGAAGAATCCATACCAAGCCTTATCAGAAACATTCAATAACAGGGAGGCATCAAGACCAAGCATGACTTCAAGAAGTTCATTGGAAATTATGAGGAGATTGTTATTTATTTCATCAGAATGGTTTACGAAAACACCAACTGGGAAAGTGGGGAAAACCTCTGGAAAGCATTGTTGAATGACCTTAGGAGTGAAGTTAACAGAGAATTGGCCCATGCAGGAAGAATCAAGATTGCAAGAGATGGCAGATACCTTCCACCAGATTTGGAGACCTTGAAGGAATTTGTGGAAAAGGCCTTGGCTTTATGGGATGGGGATGAAGAAGAAACCCCTAGACCTACCATCATGAACTTGGTGGAAACCAAGAAGGAATTCACATTTCAGCAACCAGGGGGTTGAAGAGCTCTTGAAAATGAAAGAAGATATTGCAAAACTTACTGTGGCTTTAAATCAGAAGCAGGCCCCTTCTCACTTTGATAGGATCAACAATGGGATTGCACAAAACTACAGACCCTCACCTCCCAGTGCAGGACCCAGATGGCCAATCAGATGTTACTATTTGAAGGAAGAACTCCATACCCAAGTCAACTACCAAGACTTGAAAAAATATATAAAGTCCAGAAAGGTTTTCAAACAAGGACCCAAATATTACTTCCAAAAAAGAGAATCCATACCTCATAGCAAGCAGGAAAGTTTCAGGGATCAGGTCAAGAAATTTGCAGAGGCTCAAAAAATCCCACAATTGGAGGAACCCTAGAAGCAGGAAGAACCAACCAATGTTCCAGCATTCTTGAAGACTGGAAATTGGAAAGCTTGGAAACCACCAGAGGTAAATATGAAGGAGTCTCAATTTCAATGGGGAATGAGAAGATCACAAAGGTTGGCTGGGAATCCATCAGAGAAGGGTAGCACCCAGGGGGAACCATTAGTAAACCAGGGACCTTCAGCACTAACTAAGGAAAAAGTTCAAGAACAAAGGAATAGGAAGGCAAGCTATTCAGGAGCATGGGTGGAAATAGACCAAGATTCTGAAGATGAAGAAGAGCCCCTCAAAGAAACTGTCAATGAACCTGTAACTGAACCTGTAAAGAATAAACCGGTAAAATAAGAACCAGTGGATACTCAGGAAGGAACCAAAATGGAAGAAATTTTACAGAAGAAGATATTAAAGCAGAACTTTAAACTGAGCTTGGAGGAGCTCCTTTCAGTTGCACCAAATTTTTTCCACAAGTTAAAACATATGACCCCTGAAGGAACCTTGGATTTGAATAAAGACCCAAAATCAACAACCAGAAAAAATATTAGAAGGATCAATCAATTTCAACAAAACTTTGAAGATTATTCAGATGATGAATACCCATGCTCCATAGGCAACAACCTAACCTATGCTTGTCCATTGGGATTTATTGATATTTGGATCAAAAGAAAAAGGATCAAGGCCCTGTTTGATACTCGTTCTGAATTTAATTTCATAAGCATTTGGAAATTCAGAAAAGCTTGGTATCCAGAGATTTATTCATGAAGGTTACAGGAATTGGAGGCCACTCTACTCCACTAATTAGATTGGCTGAGATAACAGTATTTGAAATCACACCTGGGGAACCAAAGTCTGCCCAATTCTTCATAGCTAAAGGATCAATTCACCCAGTACTTAAAAAAACATTCTTGGTGGAACATAAAGTCAGGCTGGAGCTTTCCAAGCATAAAGGGGAAGTCTTAAGCTATGAGATAGAAGAAGGAGAAATATTATGCATCCCAATTTGTTCATCAGAACAAAAAGGATGGCAGTTCACACCACCTAGAAGACCAATGGGGATGAACAGTATTACAGAAACCTTGGAGGAAGAAGAGGTTTGGACCAGTGGACAGCATATACCAGAAATAGACCTTGAAGGCCTACCAGAACCATGGGAAAGTAACATCATCACCCTTGAAGTGCCAGCAGAAAGAGGATGGGAAGAAGATTTTAAAAGGAAAGAGGCTGAAGAAAGCATGGAAATTTTTCTACAATTATTTTGAGAATTCTGGACCAACCTTGAAGACATGGAAGGAACAAATTGGTAAGAATTACCTGGAGCAGGATTGGAAAACTCAGAATTCATAGAGCTCCTCAACAATCAGTTGGCTAATACCTTAATTTACCAAGGGGATTGGCTTTCTCATTATAGGAACATCCCTTGGGTAATTAGAACCAGCCTTTATTATGGAGAAGAATGGGCTAGATTATGGATTTCAAACTTGATTTATATGTATAAGCTCACCCCACTTGAGGTCTGGTAGTCAGGCCAATTGGATGAGTAGGTTTGATTCTCATTTATAATTGATGCAGCAGTAAGCCTTTAGTTTCCTTTGAAGAGCTGAGGGAATGGGTGGGCATTGTTTCATTCTCACTGCAAAAAATATGGTATCTATAAGAAAAGTAAAGCAAAAAAAAAAGAGGTTCATTACTTTGTCATGGGTCATCTACCTTTATTTCAAAAAAAAAGAGAAAACTAACTGATTGTAACCCTAACTGATAAAGCTTCATCTCAACATAAAGATAATAAATATAAGAAAGATATTCATTACAAATATACATAAATATATATATCATAATACAAACATATATATTTACTATTGTTATAATTATGGCCAGCAATTAGCTTAGGCAAATGAGCAGTATTTAAAGCAAAAGAAATGCTGGACACTGTGTGTCAATAATGGCTAATGGGGCTCTCACAATGGGGCAATATGTTGGATGAATTCGATTGGATGATGAATGAATGATGGAAAACAGCAGGGAGAAGAGCTCCTTAAGTACAAAAGATTGGCCTCTTGTGAGCCCATGATACAACAAGCCAAAAGGCAAATTTTCCGCCCCAAAAGAGCTCTACAGGCTCTACAAGCCTTGTTACTTGGTTTGGACTACATCAGCCCACATGGCATTAGTCCCTGAACCCTTACGACCAGCCTATTCCGGTCCATTCTGGTGTTTCCACCGTTACGGGGCTGAACCAGCCCCTTTGCTGTTCAATCCCCTGGCTGGTTGTCTATTACAACCGGCCCTGATGGCCTTATTACCTCTGTTACGGGCTGGTTGCCTCATGCATCCAGCCCCTGGCCCCTCAAATGGGCCAGGTGGGACCCAGGGCTCACCTGGGTCCGGTTTCAACCTCACATGGGGGGGGGTGTAGCCGGCGGACATGCCGCCCCCCCCCCTCTTTCTCTCAATTCCCTGGTGGGGGCGGTCAAATCCCCTCACCAGGGGCCCTGGGGGTCGATACCCCCAGGGCGTCGTCAAGGTAAGGATGGCTGGGGGGTGGTCAGATCCCCCCTGGCCCGTCGCTCCTCCCCCTCGGTAAAGGGGGGGGGAGAGCGCCCCTCGTCACCTCTTCGCTACAAGGTGGGAGGGTGATCAAATCCCCCCCACCGTCCGGTCGCTACACTCGCGGCCGGCGCCGCCACCTCCCTGGGCAAGGGGGTGGTCAGGTCCCCCCTGCCCTGACCGACCGCGTCATCGCGGCCGGTCGCTGGCTGGTTCAACCCAGCCAGCCTGCCCCCTCCCCCTCGCGACGGCCAGCGAGGGGAGGGGGAGCGAGCCGGGGCCGCGAGCCCCGGCTCCGCGGCGCTGGTCGCCGGTCGCAACCAGCCGGGCCCGCGCGGCATCGCACCGCGCGGGATCCCTCGGCCGCGCAACAGCCCCGCGCGGGCCGTCGGGCCCCGCGTGGGCCGTGCCGAGGAACACAGGCGGCCCCGAACGGGCCGCGGCGCGGGCAGCGGCCCCGGGTGGGCCGCGACACTGGCGGCGGCCCCAATGGGCCGCCCCAAGTCCGAAAACTGAGAAAAACATACTTTGGCGGGCCAGTCCGTCTGGCCAAGTATGTCCAAAATAAACCTTGGGCCCAATTATGCCCATACAAGCCCATCTGGCTGTATCTGCCCATATACCCCACCGGGCCCGTTAGGGCCCGTGTACCAATAGGCCTATTTCACGCATTTTGAGGCCAGTTTCCCCAAATCCGTGACATCCACATGGGCCCGTATGGTCCGTGTGTGTGTCCAATGGGCCTTAGAGGCCCATTTGTGCATCCCATTTGGATTACACTTATACGTAGCACCCGCGTAAGTGCGTACGTATTTTAACACACCCCCTTAATCCAAAAGGGGTGACATCTGCATATTAGTCACAAAGCCTTGATGCTTGTTTCTGTCTAATGCCTTAGTCAAGATATCCGCAATCATTGCTCCAGTGGGCATGTACCTCAACACAATCTCTTTGCAGTTAACTGCATCGCGAATATAGTTATAGTGGACATCAATATGTTTTGTTCTTGAATGGAACACTTGGTTTTGCGCCAACGCAATGGCACTCTGGTTATCGGAATACAACAATGCAAACCCTTGTGGTTTATGTGTATCCTCTAAGACTTTTCTCAACCATTTTGCTTCCTGTGAAGCTGCTAAGTAAGCTCTATACTCAGCCTCTGTTGATGAAAGACTTATTGCCGACACCTTCTTGGACATCCATGACACCAGATTCTTACCTAAAAAGAATACAAAACCACTTGTTGATTCCCTAGTGTTACCATCTGCCCAACTTGCATCGGAATAACCAACCAAATCAAAGTTTGCTGACTTTGTAAACAACAGTCCCAGACTGTGTGTTCCTTTAAGATACCTCATAACTCTCTTAAACGCTGACCAATGCCTCATGCTTGGCTTCTCTAAGTGTTGCGACAAGACCCCAATTGCAAACGCAATATCGGGCCTTGTACACTGCCCCAAATAATTAAGCGATCCGACAGCTGACCTGTAGTCATTCCCTGATTGAACAAACTCCAGATACTCCTCATCTGTAGACTTCTCTAAACGAATGTTTGACTGCATAGGAGTACCAAACTCCTTTGCATCCTCTAAGCCGTATTGCTTAAGAAGAGCTTCAACGTAATGGCTTTGGTCTAACTTAATACCATCTTTGCCCTTACTAACTTTCATCCCTAGCACCTGTTGTGCCAGACCAAGATCTTTTATCTTGAACTCCTTTTTGAGTGTCTCCATGACTCTCTCTTTACCACCACCAATAATGATAATGTCATCGACCCATACAAACAAAATTGCATCCTTTCTCACAAAAAGGCAAGGATCGGCCTCAGACGTCTTAAAACCAATCTCTATCAGTTTCTCACTCATGGTGTTATACCATGACCTAGCTGCTTGCTTCAATCCATACAGGGATCTACACAGCTTGAGGACATATTCCCCTTTATCTGCCGAAAGAAAAGTTCTAACACAGATTTTCTTCATGGTTTCTGGTTTAGTCTCTACTAACCATTCACGAAAACCATCAGGAATCGACATATAAACAGTCTCCTCCTCTCCAAGTTTTGCATTCAAGTATGCTGTTACAAAATCAGCTTGTCTGATTTCTTCACCCAACTCCACTGCCAGAGCAATGATGTACCTGAAGGTGGACAGCCTTCCAGTTGGTGAGAAAGTTTCTTGGTAATCAATACCCTCTCTCTGCTTGAAGCCCTGTGCAACACATCTAGCCTTGAACCTTTTCAAAACTCCGTTTGTGTCAAACTTCTTGTTTAACACCAATCGAGACCCCACAATGGTCTTTTCTTTTGGAACAGAATCCCGCTTAACCACTTCAAAGACACTATTATTCTCTAGAGAATCAAATTCCTCAAAAATAGCACTCTTCCAGTTGGCTCTCTCATCAGAATTCATAGCTTGGCCAAAGCTTTTTGGGTTAACCCTGTTACCCATTTCTGAACTCAACTCCAGGACTTCATTGAGCATACACTGTTCCTGAAATGTATCTTCCTCATATCCTGCGGCAGCATAATGGGATCTCCACTCCCCGTACCTGTCAACTGGTACTCTAACCCTACCACTCCTTCTAACCGGAGGTGGAGGCTCATCAGGTTCTGATTCCACAGAATCACCTGAAGCGGGTACTGAACCCTTTTGTGGCACGTCTGCCACCTCTTCATCTTCTGGAACCACATGTTCCACAGCTTTTGCTGGTGAAATAGGTGCTAATTCTATTTCTTGTTGTGGCTTAATCACAACAACATCTTCACTCCTTTTGAGTGGAAAGGTACTTTCATCGAATTTTACATCCCTGCTACGGATAACCTTTCTTGTCCCTGGACAATAGATCCTATAAGATTTACTTATTAAATCATAGCCTACAAGTGCCCCTGTTCTGGCTCTAGGGTCTAATTTTCCGACCATTTCATTATGGTGGACACTATAATACACCAAGCAACCAATTGTTCTTAGGTGTGATGTTTTGGGGTACAACTTCCAAAACTGATAATGGGGACACTTCCCATTAACACTTACAATGTTGTGCAACAGACACACCGTACACATCAACTCAGCCCATAAGAACTTTGGCAGACCAGATTGAGACATAATAGTTCTGACTTTGTCCAGTAAAGTCCTATTCATTCTCTCAACTATTCCATTATTTTGTGGAGTACTTGCAGTAGTGACTATATGAATGATACCATAATCTTTCAACAGCCTCCCAAACTCTTTACTCACGAATTCACCCCCTCCATCGGTAATAACCCTCTTGATCTCCTTCATCAGACCATTCTGTTTCCAGACTTTGAAGATTACAGAAACCTCCTCTGTGGTCTGATCCTTAGATCGAATCGGTTTAACCCAAACATAATTAGTTGCAGTATCAACTAAATTGATGAAGTATCTTGCCCCACCAAGGGACTCTGGAGTGAATGGCCCTGCCAAATCAATGGAAAATTCCTCTCTAGGAACATCTGTGTGATCTCTACTCTTAGAGAACACATTTCTAGTCTTGGCCCCCAAGGTACAACTCTCACAGTTGCTGTCCTTTACCTTATGGCCACTTCTATTGTGAGAAACAGTGCTCAGAGCTGAGAATTTGAACAAGCTTGCACACAGAAGCTTATTCCGAACTTGTCCACTAAGAACAGTTCTCCCATTCATATCAATAACAAACCTATCTCCTTTAAGATAACGAATTTGGAAACCTTTTTTCCATAACACCCCAAGAGACACAAGGTTGTAAGGCAACTCTGGTACATAGAACACTTTATCAAAAGTAATTTGGAAACCCAGTTGATTTGCAAGAATAACTTTTCCAATTCCTTTAATCTGAATTGTTCTGCCTTTCTGACCAATATTTACAACCCCATCATAATCACTAAGATTTGAAAATAAATTTGGTTCAAAAAACATGTGATCTGTACAACCAGAATCGATCAAAACAAGAACATCCTCCTTCAATCCTCCTAGTAGGAAAGAAGCTTTATCAGTCACTGATAAGTTCTTATCTTTGAGGTTAAGATTACTCACTTCATAATCAATCAAGTCCATTTCTTGATCCTCATCGATTTTGGCCTTCTTGTTGGGACCTTCTTCCACAACAGCCTCTTCAATTGGAGCATCCAACGCCACCATTGCAACGTTTTCAGTTGTGAGATTGACCTCTTTGTCATCCCCTTCGGACTTCTTCCTTTTCTTGGCCTCCTTGCAGTCCTTAGCATAGTGCCCCTTATTCTGACAATTGTAACATAAGACCTTGGACAAATCCTTTTTCGCCTTCTTGCGAGATTTTCCAGTCTTTCCAACTAGGGCTGTTCCAGAACCCCCCTTCATCTTGAATTGAAGGTCATCCTTTTCAATCCTTTTAAGCACATCCTCCTCCCCAGGAAGAGGATCCAATTGAGAAATGATTCTGACTAAGGAATCAAACTCTTTTGGCAGCTTTTGAAGGATTAAGAGTGACAAACACTCTGGATCCATGTTAAGTCCAGATGACTTGAACTTGGCTATACTAGACCTAGCCTCTGCCACAAACTGTTTACAATTCGAATATTGTAACTTGAACAGTTTATTAAAGGCTATACCCTTCTGGTGAACAGAATCACCAGCATACTTGGACTTAAGCAGCTTCCAAAGGATGCTGCCCCTCCTCCTCTCATCTTCCCTAAGAGTATCAGCAACCCATGTCACATGATTCTCATCAAGATGCCTAAGGATCAGATGGTAAGACTTCTTCTCCACTTCTGAACTGATCAGAGTGTCATCTGCATCCATAATTTCCCCACAGCAGATGTTATCCAGCTCACTATCCATAAGGACAGCCCAAGCATTATAGTTCTGACTATTCAGAACTATTTTGGTAGAGCTAACATCAGGGATATAGGACATCTTCTTGGAAAACTTGAGGTCTTTGAGGTTCTCCAAAGTAAGGTACAAAGGTCTAGATGGCTTGGAAGTAATGATGATGTTGGTACTGATAATGTGTTATAATTATGGCCAGCAATTAGCTTAGGCAAATGAGCAGTATTTAAAGCAAAAGAAATGCTGGACACTGTGTGTCAATAATGGCTAATGGGGCTCTCACAATGGGGCAATATGTTGGATGAATTCGATTGGATGATGAATGAATGATGGAAAACAGCAGGGAGAAGAGCTCCTTAAGTACAAAAGATTGGCCTCTTGTGAGCCCATGATACAACAAGCCAAAAGGCAAATTTTCCGCCCCAAAAGAGCTCTACAGGCTCTACAAGCCTTGTTACTTGGTTTGGACTACATCAGCCCACATGGCATTAGTCCCTGAACCCTTACGACCAGCCTATTCCGGTCCATTCTGGTGTTTCCACCGTTACGGGGCTGAACCAGCCCCTTTGCTGTTCAATCCCCTGGCTGGTTGTCTATTACAACCGGCCCTGATGGCCTTATTACCTCTGTTACGGGCTGGTTGCCTCATGCATCCAGCCCCTGGCCCCTCAAATGGGCCAGGTGGGACCCAGGGCTCACCTGGGTCCGGTTTCAACCTCACATGGGGGGGGGTGTAGCCGGCGGACATGCCGCCCCCCCCCCTCTTTCTCTCAATTCCCTGGTGGGGGCGGTCAAATCCCCTCACCAGGGGCCCTGGGGGTCGATACCCCCAGGGCGTCGTCAAGGTAAGGATGGCTGGGGGGTGGTCAGATCCCCCCTGGCCCGTCGCTCCTCCCCCTCGGTAAAGGGGGGGGGAGAGCGCCCCTCGTCACCTCTTCGCTACAAGGTGGGAGGGTGATCAAATCCCCCCCACCGTCCGGTCGCTACACTCGCGGCCGGTGCCGCCACCTCCCTGGGCAAGGGGGTGGTCAGGTCCCCCCTGCCCTGACCGACCGCGTCATCGCGGCCGGTCGCTGGCTGGTTCAACCCAGCCAGCCTGCCCCCTCCCCCTCGCGACGGCCAGCGAGGGGAGGGGGAGCGAGCCGGGGCCGCGAGCCCCGGCTCCGCGGCGCTGGTCGCCGGTCGCAACCAGCCGGGCCCGCGCGGCATCGCACCGCGCGGGATCCCTCGGCCGCGCAACAGCCCCGCGCGGGCCGTCGGGCCCCGCGTGGGCCGTGCCGAGGAACACAGGCGGCCCCGAACGGGCCGCGGCGCGGGCAGCGGCCCCGGGTGGGCCGCGACACTGGCGGCGGCCCCAATGGGCCGCCCCAAGTCCGAAAACTGAGAAAAACATACTTTGGCGGGCCAGTCCGTCTGGCCAAGTATGTCCAAAATAAACCTTGGGCCCAATTATGCCCATACAAGCCCATCTGGCTGTATCTGCCCATATACCCCACCGGGCCCGTTAGGGCCCGTGTACCAATAGGCCTATTTCACGCATTTTGAGGCCAGTTTCCCCAAATCCGTGACATCCACATGGGCCCGTATGGTCCGTGTGTGTGTCCAATGGGCCTTAGAGGCCCATTTGTGCATCCCATTTGGATTACACTTATACGTAGCACCCGCGTAAGTGCGTACGTATTTTAACAACTATAAGTATGTACAAAAAAAAACCCAAAAAACCAAAAAAAAAACCAAAAAAAAACCCTAAAAAACTCCTAAAAAAACCCCTTAAAAAACAGAACCCCTAAAAAAACCCCAAGAAAATCATAATGTACATCAGAAAGAGAAGGCAACATTCATCCTTTGTTGAAATAAGGGGGGGGCCTTACATTTGTACTATTGCCCAAATTGATTTCTATTATACTGCCATAAATATCTGTACATAAAAAAACGGGGGCAAATTGACTCTGGGCAGCCTTTGTTCAATCTTTTTTGAAAAAAAGGGGGAAAGAAAAGGTTTAGAATTCCCAATTCTATGGAATCTGCCCTAGCAACAAGTAAAATCAACAAGGAACTTACCAATGTGACAACAAGGAGCATAATCATGTAGGGAATGGTTTTTGTGGATGCGGGAAGGAAGACCTCCATCAGCAGTCCTCTTATAGACATGGATGAGAGGAGGACGTAGTGGACTTACAAACTCCGGGCCAAAACCCCCATCGCCAGCCATTCCATCATTCTTTTAAATGAAAGCGCAGGCAGTTCAAACCTACACCAACAGGGATGTAAAATACAAAAAAAACATTGCGCGTTAGTCCCCATAAAAAAAAAAAAAAAAAAAAAAAAAAAACAGAAGACTATAGGGGGGGACTACTTTCCATATCGTTCTGTGTTGGCGACCAAGATAAAGGGGAAGCTACTGTCTGCGGAAAGGGAGGCATGATTCATCTATCAACTTTTCAACAACACGAAGGAGGGTGAGGAGCTGCCCTAGGGATAAGGAGAAAGAAAAAGGGAAGTCACCAAAGTGACGACGGCCAGGATGGTTTATTGGATTGAGAGGGGAGGTAACCGCTTATTGGCCCTTTTTAAATAGACATGGGGGGAGGTGAAGAACCATTCTCCTGATCACTAACTTTCTACAACCGACAGTCCGAAGACTTTGGGAAGGACGGGGCGGTGCTATCTGTCATTGCGGCAGCGGAAGCACCCGCTGATTGAAGAAACAAAAAAAAGGAAGTAAAAAAGAACAAAGAAAAGAGAAAAGAGAAAAGGGGGACCAGGATCTCTGCATCAGCTCACCAAGAGCCCACGCACTGCGAAGAACAACAAATGTCATAACCAAAGAAATGGGCAGGGGCAAAAATTTTGGGGAAGACTCACCAATCTCTTTTTGAGTTTGAGCCTTTCTTGGATTGAACACGCCGGTTGTTGGAGCCTGCATCAATTCAAAAGGAAGATAAATGAGATTAATTTAAAAAAAAACATCAACCAATGGATCAATGAGAAGCCTACCTTACATCGCGTGCATCTACCAATAAACAAGAAGATGAGATTGATTGAATCCAAGTGGAAATATGGGATTGTTGCGGTGACAAAAACTACAAAATTGGACCAATTTTTTCCCCAGCTTTCCTTTAATCATGCCAGTAGTCGCAACCTACCTGCATCAATCAAAGAAAAAGAGATTGATTAAAAGAAAAACTAAACAAAAAGATCCAATCAATCCATGTGAAACCTACCTTACACTGCGTGCATCTACCAATAAACAAGAAGATGAGATTGATTCAATCCAAGAGGCGATATGGAATTTTCGCGGCAACAAAACCTACACAATTGGACCCCTTTTCTTGAATCATGCCAGTCGTCGGAACCTACCTGCATCAATCAAAGAAAATGAGATTCATTAAAAAAAACCAAACAAAAAAAAATATTTGATCGATCAATTGGAAACCTACCCTGCAACCAGCCTGCAGAAAGGTCGCCAATCTTTCCAAGATTAATGAAAAAGGAACATAAAAACACTCACGTGGGCCTTTGCATGACCCATCAAATGAAGGGGGGGGCACCTGAACAAAGCCTGTTGCATGCATCCAATCAGAACACGCAAGAAGTTGTTGGAGAATACAGGGATGGAAGAATGAACCAGTGACTTACCAAGAAATCAAGCACCTCGCGGCTGTACCCAGAACAATAAAACATTGGGTGACCTCAAGATCAACATTAATTGAGGATCAAAGGTGGACTCCAAGCAACCACTCGCGATGGCCTCGCGCCCCATTTCTATGGAATGCTGGCATTGAATTAAGTAGGGTGTACTGGCGTGATGATCTAAATATGTAAATAAATAAAAACCAAGCCACAAGTATGCCAGCAGCATGATTATTTGGACGGGCATCAAGTCATGAGAAAAGTAATACAGAGACAGTCACAGCAAAAAAAAGAACAAATACAGAAAAGGAGAACAGGAATGAGGACTCACCAACTGAAAGCCTGAAGGCTGTATTTGAATCTGAACGGCTTGCTCCTATATGTCACCGCGTTTGGAATACTTGTGAAGATTGATCCTGATCTGGTTGCAAAGATTGCAGGCCAACTCTAAGCTGCAAAATCGACTACTGCGCACAGTAGTGCCTATCCTTGTACAACCACTTCGGGCACCTTGCGCGCCCCTTCGTTTGCAAACCTCCTGCGCACCTCGCGCGCCCCCCTCCGCTTGGCGAGAGCATCCCCCCGACAGCCCGAGACCAAAACCCGCGCGCATCTGCAAAAAAAGAGACACCGCCGTCGATACTGAATCAAGCCGTGGTTATACAAAAAAAAAATACAAAATATATAAATAATAAGGGTCCTAAGCAAGAGCCTAAACTGCTAAATCTATCATTACAAAGAACAAACAGAAGAATAAAACTACTAAGCAAGAGTTTAAACTGCTGAAATAAAAAAGAAATAAAAATAAAAAAATAAAAAAAATAAAAAAAATGAATGAATAAAAATAAAAAAATGACTGAATGAATGAATGAATAAAAATTAAAGAATGAAATATTGAAAATATATTACTTTTATCAAGAAGATTATTATTAATTTATAAAAGAATTTAACCCAAAGAGAACATGGAATACTAGGAAGAAAGAAGGCGCTGAAGACATCAAGACTGGCTTAACTAAAAATTGGAACCAATGGAAGATTTCAAGATGAGTCAAGGTATCAAGAAAAGGGATCAATTAATCTTCAACTAGAAATTTCTGATTGAAGGCATTATAGTAGGTGTAAAAGGAACAAGTTATCTATCAGTTTTGAATAGATGCAAACAGGGTGTCAAGGCTTGAAATTCAAGAAAGGTTAAAAAAAATTGGGGATAACATGAGGGAAATAATCTTGCTTTGGCCATGAAGTACAATAATATATGGAGAAGGGAAAAGAAGAAATCAAGTTAAAAAGAAATTTTTTTTGAAGGATCAGAGAAAATTCCAAAGCCTGTCTTTATCCAGAAGAACCCTACTATAATTACACAACCAAGAAGAATGGAAAGTATTTAATTATACTTTTAATTTATAAATGGGCACAATCAAGAAAGAATTAGTAGAAGAAGATTTCAATATAAAACAATCAAGATTTCAACAGGACCAACAGGATCACTAGCATTCTCTGGAAATTTTTTATTCTACATCTGATTATTATTTTTTGTTATTTTTATGTCTCTCAAGATCAATACCAAGAAGAAGAAGGAGAAGGAGAAGGAGAAAAAGAAGAAAGATAGGATGAGGAGTCTGATGTCTATGGACAGGAATTCTCTGGACAGAATTACGTCTGGGGGATGTGGTAGACCAAACCTGTCCTATAGCCATGAGACTCACTATTCTAGTGTAAAAACAGTTCAAAACCTCAAAGTAACCTCAGGAATGGGTTCAACATCACAAAAAACCTATAGTCACTCAGCCAAAGTACCCCTCTATCCCTCATGGATTAGAAGATACAGTCCAAAAAACCTCCAACTGTGGAAAACTCATACCCAACCAGGTGTCACATCTCTGTAGAAAACATAAGACATACCTTTTAAACCCTCAAGTACATACCATCAAAAGCTTAACTTCAACACAGGACCATAAAACCCTGTCAACTCAGCCAGAATACAGCAATACAGATAAAGGAGGCAGCATGGCTAGTTCAGCTCCTGTCACCTCACCAAACAAACAAGCAAATAAACATACAGAAGGCTATGCAGAAGTATACAGGAACAGTGCAGGCAGTAGGAAGTGACACCAGTCACAACCAGAACCAAAAAAACAAGAAAATAAACATATAGGAGGATGTGCAGAAGTATACAGGTACTGTTCAGGCAGTAGGAAGTGGCACCAGTCTCAACCAGAAATAAACAAAAAAGCAAATATACATGCAGAAAGCAGTGAAGAAGTATACAGGAGCAGTATAGGCATGAGAAAGTGGGACAAGTCTCAAACAGAGACAAAAATACAAACAGTAACAACCCACCCCAGCACCACACAGCAATTTATGCAGCCACTAGCATGTGATTCCAAACAAACTACCAGTACCAACAAGCCACAGTACCATGCAGAAATTTATGCATCCAGAAGCATGTGATGCCAAACAAACTACCAGTACCAACAACCCCCAGAACCACACAGAAATTTATGTAGTCAGAAGCATGTGATACCAAAAAAACCACCAGTACAAACAGCCCTAAGCACCACACAGAAATTTATGTAGTCAGAAGCATGTGATACAAAACAAACCAACAGTAACAAAACCCCCCAGTACTTCACAGCAATATATGCAGGCATTCAAGACCATGCAGCACCAAAAAAACCACCATTAATGAAGAGAAATAAATGAAGGTAGAAGAAATTGGCACCAAACAAAACACCAGTGAATGCACAGAAATACATGCAGGAAGAACATTCAGTACCAAATAAGCTACCAGCACCAGACCAACCTTATAAGCACCTCACAGAAATTTTTGCAAGGCTGTGCAGGCATGAAAAGCCTGCACAATCTTTCCCAACCAGCAGAATTGCCTCAGTTTCATGCAGTGTCTATTGTCTAACCTAAAGAATTGCCTTGGTTTCATGCAGTGTCTTTTTCCAACCAGCTAAAATTTCTCATGTAACTGTATCCCACTGTAACAGGGGAAGCCCTGAGCATCCTCTGAGTACTTGATTTTATATTTAAGGAGGGCCTCTCTGCCCTATCCAGGTTGTATCATCATGCCATCTGGCCACCCACCTCTCATCACATATCAGGCCCTCTGTACCATCAACCTGTCCATCTGTGGTACCTTACCAGATAAATATTATTGGTAAATAAGTTATAAAGGAAACAAGAAATCAGAAACAAAGTTATTAATCATCTTTAACCAATTAAACCATCCACCAGTGGCTTGAATAAGGGTTCTTCTGTGACCTAAAAATTCAGCACCATATTAAAGAAAAAACCACCAATAAATAAATAACCCTTACCAATAAAGAGTGCACAAAAAAAAAGAAACTAACAATCTTTCCTCTACCCAGCCCCCTGTAGGTAAACCCATCCTTGGGCCCAATCCTGAACCATCCCCTTGATAAACCCTTGAACCCTTTGATATTGGGATATTGGTTAAGATCATATATATCTGATCAAACATTAACCAATAATCCAATACATCTGGTCTATTCTTCAACAAAAACCCACCAATAACCAATTAAGAACCAACCTAGATCTTATCCAAGACCTATATTAAGTCTCAAAGAAACCACAAATTAACTTAAATAAATTATTGTGAAGACTTACTATAGTACTAGAAGGGAAGGCAATTAAAAACCACTCTTAGTATGTACTAATAATCCAAATAAGTAGAATTAATACTAAATTACCCTTCAAGGACTCCCAGAAAGCTATTTGCTACTTTATATTTAAATAATCCCACATGATTCTCTACAAAAATGAGGGGGGGACCTGATCACCCTCCCCATTGATCAATGTTATTGGACACTGCGGCCACAACCAATGTGGTCATGGCTGCAATGGCGGTACTGGACGCCCATGGGAAGGGGATTTCATCACCTCTTCCTATTAATGATAGATTAGCTGCGGGGAATGCATGTAAAAAAGAACCCCTCCCCCCTGGTGTGTGAGTAGCACCAAGAAACCCTCCCTGGAGGTGTGGCTGGTTCAATTGATCTAAGTGACACGCCCATCAGCCCAGGAGGGTCTGGTGGGATATGCTTGGGTTCATGGAAACCACCCCAGACATAACTAACCAATGAATGGTAGTTAGTGGGGAAAAAAGGACCAATAAATGCTGGTTGGACTGTATGGGTTGAACCAAGGGCTTTTCCACCAGCCCCGGGGCTGATTGGGGTAAACTGGGCCCCTGCGTTAAAATATGGATGCACTCAGGTAATGTGCATCTTAGTGTTTAATCCAAATGAAATTCACAAATGGGCCTCTTCAACCCATTAAAAATCACGTGGGCCATGTGATCCTGTGGGAATGTTATTGTTTTTGGAAATTTATGCACCAAAACACATTTTCCAGGTCTTTTGGGACACGGGCCTTAAGGGGCCTGCCAGGGTGGATGGGCCACCTTAGCCAGATGATTTTATTTGGGCATAACTGGTCCCAAGGATTTTTTTGGACACACTTGGCCAGATGGGCTAGCCTGCCATAGTGTATTTTTTGGGGTCTTTGGGACTCATCAGCCCATTGGAGCCACCAAGTGTGTTGCTGCCCACTTGGGGCCGCTTGTTTCCTGCCTGTGCCCATTGCTGGGCCCAAAGGCCTGCGAAAAGACTTTGTATGGGGAAGGGGACTCTGTTTGGAGTCCTCCCCCTTGCTGTGTGCAAGGCTGCGGCCCCATTCACGCCACCCAGCTGGTTGCGGCTGTGGTGGCTGGCTGCCCCTGCCTCCCTCCCTCCCCTCACTTGGTTTTGAGGGTGAGGGAGGATGGTTGGTCCTCCTCCTGATCAAGAAACAGCCAGCAACTGGTTGCATGTGGCAACCGGCAAGGGTGGGGGGACCTCATCACCATCCCACCTGTTTGTGGTTGAGGGAACAAAGCCATGGGGGGGATCTCACCCTTGCTCCAGAAAGTGGGGTGCTCTCCCTCCCCCCCCCCCCCCATTACTTAGGGGGAGGCGCCAAGGGCTGGGGGAATGTGATCCCCCTCTGGCCCATCTTTTTTCAATGGTCCTCCTGGGCAAATTGCATCCCAGGCAACCAGCAGGGGATTTGAACACCCCTTCTGGTCACCTAGGTGGGAAAGAGGGGGGAGGGGCGTCACATCCTCAGGTTACACCCCTCCCCCTTGTGAGCTTGAGAGCAGACCCAGATGAGTTCTGGGTCCCACCTGGTCTATGTTAGGGGCTAGTGACTGGTTGAATGAGGCAACCAGACAGGTAAGTGAGGTCACAGAGGTAACCAGGCTGGTTGTGAGGGACAAAAAGCCACGGACTGAATAGCAACAAGGGCTGGTTCAGACCAGTAAGGGTGGAAACACCAAACTACACTGGTACAGGCTGGTCATGAGAGTTCAGGGACCAATTCCAAGTGGGCTGAGTATGCCCAAACCAAGTAACAAGGCTTTTAGAGCCTGTAGAGCCCATTTGGGGTGGAATGTTTTCCTTTTTCTTGTCATTATATGAGCTCCACATGAGCACCATCTTTTGTATTTAATCACCTATTCTCCCTGCTGTTTGCAATCAATTCATTCACCAATTCATTACCATTCACAAGTGTGCCATTGCCTCTGCCTCATATTAAGGGTCAATCATAAGACATTATTGTCTCAGAATTTCTTTTGCTTTAAGTACTTCTCTTTGACAAAGCTTTTGGGCCAATAATTCTCTCACATTCTCATTAACATCATAATCATTACTTCCAAGAATAATAGACCCTTATACCTTACTCTGGAAAACCTCAAAGACCTCAAGTTTTCCAAGAAGATGTCCTATATCCCAGAGTCCAGCTTCATTAACATTTTTTTGAATGGTCAAAACTTTAGTGCTTGGTCTGTCTTAATGGAAAGTGAGTTGGAAAACATTTGTTGTTGGGATATTATGGATTCAGATGAAAATTTGATTAGCTCAGAGGTAGAGAAGAATTATTATCATCTCATTTTTAGAAATTTGGATGAAATTCATATGGCATGGTTTGCTGAGATTTTAAATTCAGAAGAGAAGAGGATGGGTAGCATTGTATTAAAAAAACTCAAGGCCCAGTATGCTGGTAACTTTGTCCATAAGCAGGGGATTGCCTTCAATAAATTGTTCAAGTTTAAATTTTCCAACTGCAAACAACATGTGGGGGAGGCAAGATCAAGTATTCCCAACTTCAAGTCATCTGGGCTGAACGTGGATCCTAAGTGTTTGTCACTCTTAATTATTCAAAAGCTACCAAAAGAATATGAGTCCTTGGTTAGGATTATATCTAAATTGGATCCCCTTCCTGGAGAAGAGGATGTGCTTAGAAGGATTGAAAAGGATGATCTTCAATTTAAGATGAAGGAGGGCACAGGAACTGCTCTGGTGGGCAAGGCAGAAGGCAAGGGCCAAAAAGAATTCATCACAGTTCTTGTGTTATAATTGTCAGGGAAGGGGCACTTTGCAAGAGATTGCAAGGAGGTCAAGAAGAGTAAGAAATCCAAGGAAATTGAAAAGAAGCCAAAGAGGTCAACCTTGCCATAGAAAATGTTGCTATGGTGGCATTGAATGTTTCAATGGAACAAGCTGTTGAGGAACAAGTACCCAACAAGAAGGCTAAAATTGATGAGGATCAAGAAATGAACTTGATTGATTACAAAGTATGTAAACTTAACCTTGAAAATGAGAAATTATCAGTAGCTGATAATTTTACCTTCCTTACAGGAGAGTTTAAGGAGGATGTTCTTGTTTTCATTGATTCTGGTTGTACAGACCACATGTTTTTTTGAGCCAAATTTGTTTTCAAATCTTAAAGATTTTGATGCTGTTGTAAATATTGGCCAAAAAGGAAGAACAATTAAGATAAAAAGAATTAGGAAGTTTTATTCATGCAAATCACTTGGGTTTCAAAATATATTTTGAGAAAGTGTTCTATGTACCAGATTTGCCTTAAAAATTATGTCTCTTGGAGGTCTCTGGAAAAAGGGTTTCCAGATCTTTTATCTTTTGTTATTGATTTGAATGGGAGAGCTATACTGAGTGGAAATGTTCAGAATAAGTTGCCCAAATCAAACTTGATCAATTTTTCAGCTCTAAGCACTGTTGCTCAAAATAGAAGTGGTCAAGAGGTAAAGGACAGCAACTGTGAAAGTTTTACTTTAGGGGCTTAGATCAGGAATGTGTTCTCAAAGAGTAGAGATTGCACAGAAGTTCCTAGAGAGGAATTTTCCATTTATTTGGCAGGGCCATTTTCACCAGTATCCCTTGGAGGGGCAAAGTAATTCATCAATCTGGTTGATAAAACAACTTATTATGTTTGGGTGAAAACAATAAGATCAAAGGGTCAGACCACATAGGAGGTTTCAGTAATCTTCAAAGGTTGGAAACAGAATGGTTTGATGAGGGAGATCAAGAGGGTTATTACCAATGGAGGGGGTGATTTTGTGATTAAAGAGTTTGAGAAACTATTGAATGATTATTGTATCACTCATATAGCCACTACTTCTAGTACTCCACAAAACAATGGAATAGTTAAAAGGATGAATAGGAATTTATTGGACAAAGTCATAACCATTATGGCTCAATCTGGTCTACCAAATTTGTTATGGGCTGAGTTGTTGTGCACAGTGTGTTTGTTGCACAAGATTGTTAATGGGAAAGATTTGAATTATCTATTTTTGAAGTTGTACCCCAAAACATCACACCTAAGAAAAATTGTTTGCTTAGTTTATCATAGTTTCCACCAGGATGAAATGGTTGGAAAGTAGGATCCTAGAGCCAGAAAAGGGAAACTTGTAGGCTATGATTTAATAAGTAATTCATACAGAATTTATTTTACAGGGACAAGAAAGGTAATCCATAGTAGGGATGTAACATTTGAAGAAAGTACCTTTCCAATGAAAGGAGTGAAAATAGTTCTGTTCAGGAATCACAGCAGTAAATAGCATTGGTGCCTGTTTCAGTAGCAGATGCAGTAGAGAATATCATTAGTGATGATGTCAAGATGGCAGATGTGCAACAGGAGGGTTCAGTCCCCGCTTCAGGGGTGTCTGTGGAATCAGAACCTGTTAAGCCTCCACCTCCAGCTAGAAGGTGTGGAATGAAGAGGATACCTGTTGATAGGTATGGGGAATGGAAATCCCATTGTGCTTCTGGACAATGTGAAGAAGATACGTTTTGGGAACAATGTGTGCTTAATGAGATTCTACAGCTAAGTTCAGAAATGGGTAAATGGTTTAATCCAAATAGCTTTGGCCAAGCTATGAATTCTGATCAAAGAGCCTAACGGAAGACAGCAATTTTCGAGGAATTTGATTCTCTGGAAAATAATAGTGTTTTTGAAGTGGTTAAGCCGGATTTAGTTCCAAAACAAAAGAGCATTTTTTTGGTCTAGGTTAGTGTCAAATAAGAAATTTTATACTAATGGAGTTTTGAAGAGTTTCAAGGCTAGATGCATTGCACAAGGCTTCAAGAACAAAGAGGGTATTGATTACCAAGAGAAATTCTTGCCAACTGGAAGGCTGTCAACCTTCAGGTACATAATTGCTATAGCAATGGAGTTGGTTGAAGACAACAGACAGGCTGATTTTGTGACTACATAATTGAATGCAAAACTTGGAGAAGAGGAGACTGTTTATATCTCAATTCCTGACGGTTTCAAGGAATGGCTTGTAGAGACAAAGCCAGAAACTATGAAGAAAATATGTGTGAGAAGTTTTCTCTCATCTGATAAAGGGGAATATGTCCTCAAGCTGTGAAGATCCATGTATGGATTGAAGCAAGCAGCTAGGTCATGGTATAACACCATGAGTAAGAAACTGATAGAGATTGTTTTCAGGACAAGTGAGGCCAAACCTTGTCTCTTTGTGAGAATGGATGCAATTTTTTTTGTATGGGTTGATAAAATGATCATTATTGGGAATGGTAAAGAGAGATTCATGGAGGCACTCACAAAGGATTTCAAGATAAAAGATGTCAGCCTCCTGGATTCCAAGACACTAGCTGTCCTTGAGCTACCACAGGTGATAGAATAAATAATTAATATATTATCCAGTAAATGCAGAAAAAAACTGTAAAATATTGGGATAAAGCTATTGCAAGGTTGGATTGGTTTGGTTATGGTTTAATATTATAAATCAATATTAATAAATTGATTATTAAATCATTTAAAAAAGGGGCCACAATTAAATTGGGGATCTTTAATACCTTTCTTCAGGGAATTCACTTTGAAAAGACATATACCTGGTTACTTTGGAACCTTAAGTTATATTCTTAAAGGATATATTGCCCAAAGATAATATATATATAAAATATATGGTGGTGTGACAGGGCCTTGTAGCCAAGCGGCCACCAAAGAAAAAGGATAATGAGACTTACTGGTATATTATTCAATCCTTTGGGTACCCTTCTGGGATGTGCACTCATGGGTTTAACGTATTACTGGGGTTCAAAAGGTTGTTCAGAAGTCTAAATTGATAAAATGGTTGGGGATGGATATTATTAATCAGACTAAAGCAATAAATCACTTGCTTATCTCTGATAAGTATTTAATTACCTTGGAACAGCATCTGGATATAAATATAACTGGGTCTCTGGGAAACAATATCCTCAAAAGAGCTCATTATTTATAGCTTTTTGGGTCACAATATTGTCCTTCTGGGGGATACAGGGGCTCAAAAGGACAGATTATAAGTCTATCAGGGTAAACAGTGGTAGCCTTCCGCGTGCTCTTGGTGCTATAGCACGTGTATCATCTAATTCCACATGGTATGAGAATTATTATACCTTTCCACTTGATATTTGGACGTGTGAATAAAACTGATTTATCCATATTATCTATTATTTCAGTAATTATCTTTGGTAAATATTCCCATTATGTTAATAATTCTCTTAATAGACAAATCTATGGATATTCTGATGTCAAGTGGGTTCTTATTATGTATTAACTGATTGGAGTAAAAGTAAAATCATGATATTGATTTTACTCCTTATTTTTGAAATCCAGTTGACTGACTTAAAATAATTAATTAAAAATATAATTGATGAGAATTCCTGAGATATTTTTACATCATCAATTCCCTTAGTATTTCATAAAAATATTGATTTCTTGAAGTTCTCACAATGGTATATTAAATTATTTTAATATATTTTTACAAATAGTAGTTATCTAATTTTTGACATTTTTGGTATTTTTAATTATATCTTATGAAAAATATGTATAAAGTTTAATCAAATATTTTTATATACTTTTATGTATTTTTGGACTATCTACTATCCACAGGGACATTTATTTCATATGTGGAAAGTCCCTGTCTATGTTGTAGCAAATTTACATGATACCTGAGCTTCTCAGGCCGCCTGTGACTCTGTCAGCCCATAGTCCTGTGGCTGCGTACTTGTCAGCTGCCCGGGGCTGCGTACATGGCTTGTCAGGGTATGCTGAAAGGGTGGCATTGCTGTTGCTCAGCCACGCTGTGGTGACCAAATCCGGACACCCTGGGCCAGATGCAGAAAATTCAATTTTTTTTTTACAATTCTTTTATTTAGGTGTCATTCAAAAAAAAAAAAAAAAAAAAAAAAAAAAAAAAAAAACAGAATTTTTTTTTATCAGTATCACTCCTCCAATTGCCTCAACCTGCCAAGAATTCCCCTGTCCCAGTATTCTAGGACAGGCCTCTATTGGTCCCATCCGCTAGGCATTCCGTTTGATCCCTTCTCTCATCGTCCCCCCCCTTCCTTTTGGCCATAAGCGCGGGCCAAGACCCGCTCGGCCCGAGATCTCATCTCCAAACCTCAACCTCTGATCCATCTCCAACATCTTCCTCCTACTCCTACTCATCCCTCACCTTACTTGTCACCATCTCACTTTTGGCCTCACTGATGTTACTGAACAAATTGATCTATACCACCTTCCAATTCCCATATCCCTTCTATCTCCTCGCGCTCCACTTTGCTGCCATCTTG
This sequence comes from Puccinia polysora, assembly GCA_025617555.3. Taxonomy (NCBI): domain Eukaryota; kingdom Fungi; phylum Basidiomycota; class Pucciniomycetes; order Pucciniales; family Pucciniaceae; genus Puccinia; species Puccinia polysora. The sequence goes on along the minus strand of CM062639.1, from coordinate 11,275,933 downwards.
GTCACCTTGAGGATCCTTGCCAAGTATTTCAGACTGGTCAAACTAGAGGCTTACTACAATCAAATCACTTGGCGCTTCTGGCTTAGGAACATCCTAACCGTTGGGGTGGCTTATGGCTTGGCAATCCTATGCTTGAATCTGGCCTACTTGATCCTCAGCTTCTCATTTTTCCAGATGCTCAAAGCCTTCAGACCCGTCATTTTGGTCATCTCCACCTCCCTCTTGGATCATTGGTTACCTCCTCCATGGATCGCTTGATCTCATCAGTCATCAACTCTCCATTGGTCAATCCATCCAACTCCTTTCCCCATCCTCTCATCCACTCCCCATTCTCTCACCGTGATTGATTCCGACTAAAAACCCTGCTCCTCCCCCTCATGTGACTGCTGGCGTTCAATCATCACCTCCAAATGCTCTGAGCAACCCCAAGCTCCCCCAACGCCAATCCATCAATAACTTGCACCCCCTTCCATCTTTGGGTGGGGGTGGGAGAGTGACGTCTACTGCCTGCGGACACCCGCGGGCGGTCTGATCCGTTTTCCTTTCCCACCTCTTCTGCTTTTGGGCGAGGGGGGGATGATTCTGGTATTGTTGCGCGCGTCCCTCCACGGACAAACGCAAGATAGGTGAAGGGATGAAGATAGATCCCACCCTGGTCAGGCAGGCCATATTTCCACCGGCCTGCGTGATCAAATTTTTCTGATCACCTAAAAATCTGAAAATCAAAAAAAAATTCTTTCTTTCTTTTTCCGCTCCATTTGTAGTATCCCTTGTACATAGTCTAACAGGGCCTCCTGCCCATATAAGGAGGGGCTCTCCCCTGCCTTTTGGAGGAACATCAGCAGATCCTACACCACATCAGATTGGCACATGGTATCCTAACACACACCACATCCAAAGATCATCAGTATCCTCTTGAAATACATCATCCGTGGGGTCTTCATTCCCCTTTATCTGAGACAAAAAATTTGGGTATATCTATGATTTCCCCTTGATCCTTGAGCCTCCATACTCAAACCCTTTATCCTTGATCCTTATCACCAACCAATAGCTTTGCTGGTTGAAGAAGAATTTGACTAATTCAATTATTGAGTGTGTTACATCACTCCTGATCCCTTTATCCGACCATACTGGTCCTGATCTTCCTTTGATTATCTTCCTGGAACCAGTCACATTTGACTGAAGAGGTTTTATTAAGCTTAAAACCTGGAGTGTTAAACCTCCCTTCATTCCTTTTGAAGTTGAATTCCGCCACACTACTCGTGAGTCCCTTGAGAATTGTTGGGTTATCCTTGTTTGAATCAGTTATTGTTTTGCTTCTAGAGCTTCTTCAAACAATTAAGCTTTCTATTGTGCAGGCGCCCACAGTTATCTGGTACCCTTCAAGCGCTTGATTGCGGAGAGTTGGGCAGGTTCATTGAGAACCTGGAGGTTGTTTGGGATTTAGTTGATCTTTCCTAAGCTTCTGCTGACAACGAGAGCTATTAGGTTGCGGGTGCTGTCACTCACAATTGTCTTGTCTTGTTGAAATCTGAACAATTCTTGACTCCTTATATTCAAGTTTTCCCCAACATCATCTTGCCTCAGATAGTGTTTTTTCCCAGCTACCAACTACTATAATCTTTATCCTCTTACATTTGGTCCCCCGTTTACCAGGTTCTGGACTTTGATCTTGGTTACATTTAAATATTTTTTTAACACTAAGGAGGGCAGCCTAAACAGCACCTTTGCCCTCCACAGAACTGCCACGGCCTAGCACCGTTTGGAGTCTTACAACAGGCGGGTGTATTAGTTGCCGTGGCTGCGTGTGGGAATTGTGACACAACACATTTCCTTGTGTAACTTCTAAAATATACACAACACCTTAATTCTGACTGAATTTTAGGTTTGAAACCAATACGTCACAATGTGTGTGAAATATTTAATTGGCCAAAAGGTCCCATAGTGGTGCCATGGTATTTTGGTCATTGCTATTTTTAATTATTAAAAATATGAGAAGTTGGATTTCAAGGGTGGATTCAGTGAGTGACCCCACCCTATTTTTGGCCAGAAAATATATTTCTGCAGCAATATTTATGTATTTCACATTCCTGCTTAAGTTAAATGTAATATTTTTATTTTATGTTATTTTTGTTACTTTTGCAGCTTGCTCTGCAATAGTAGCAAGCTGACAAAAGATCTTGGCCTAGAACGACAGTTGGTGGGAATGAATTTTAGTAAGAGCAATAATGGGATCAATTTGGATCAAAACTGTTATGTGTTAGCTCTACTTAAGCATTATGGCTTAGAGGATTCAGGGAGTTTGGTACTTAAATACAGTCTAAGATTTAGTTATAAAAGTCTAAAGATAAATAGAATCTGGAGTTTTTCCAATCCAGGAATGACTATAGGCCTTCTATTGGATTGCTGAATTATTTGGGGAATTGTACAAGGCCAGATATTTCTTATGCAATTGGCATCTTTTCACAACACTTAGATAAAAAAAGCATGAGGCATTGGTTTGCATTCAAGAGAGTTATGAGGTATCTTAAAGGAACAAGAAGTCTGGGACTTCAGTTTTCAAAGTCAGCAAACTTTGATTTGGTTTGTTATTCTGATGCAAGTTGGGCAGATGGTAATTTTTATTCTTTTGAGGAAAGAATCTAGTGTCATGGAGGTCTAAATCAGTGTCAGCAATAAGTCTTTCATCAACAGAAGCAGAGTACAGAGCGTACCTGTCAGCTTCACAGGAGGCAAACTGGTTGAGAAAGGTCTTAGAGGATACTCATAAACAACAAGGGTTTGCGTTGTTGTATTCTGATATTTGAAGTTGCATTGCATTGGCAGAAAACCAAGTTTTCCATTCAAGAAAACAACATATTCATTTTCATTATAACCATATACGTGATGCAGTGACCTGGAGAGAGATAGTGTGATGATACATGCCATTGGAGCAATGATTGCCAATATCTTAACTAAGGTGTTAGATAGGGACAAACATCAAGTTTTTGTGTCTAGTATGCGTATGGAATCCCTTTTGGATTGAGGGGGTGTGTTAAGATACAGATGCACTCAGGTAATTTGCATATTAGTGCTTAATCCAAATGGGATGCACACATGGGCCTCTATGGCCCATTAGACATCACGTGGGCGATGCGGGCCTATGGTAATGTTATTTTTTTTGGACATTTGGGTACCAAAACACATTTTCCAGGTCTTTTGGGACATGGCCGTTAACTGGCCCGCCAGGGTGGATGGGCCACCTTAGCCAGATGGGTTTATTTGGGCATAACTGGACCCAAGGATTATTTTGGACACACTAAACCGGACGGGATGGCCCGCCAAAGTGTAGCCCTTAGGGTCTTTGGGCCTTTGCCGCCCATTGGTGCTTTTTCCTGTGTTGTGGCCTGCTTCATGCTGCTTGTTTCCTGTCTAGGCCGGTTGCAGGGCCCAAGGGCCCGCACCGGGCCATTTTACAGGGCAGGGAACTCTGTTTGGAGTCTTCCCACTCACTGTGTGCAAGGCCGCTGCCGCAGTCACACCACCCAGCTGGTTGTGGCTGCCAGGGTGGGTTGCGGCTGCGGTGGCTGGCAGCCCCTCCCTCCCTCCCTCCCCTCACTTGGTGGTGAGGGGGAGGGAAGATGGCTGGTCCTCCTCCTCATCAAGAATCAACCACCAACTGGCCAGGGTGGTGGGGCCTCATCACCCTCACACCTATTGATGGTGGAGGGAAAAAAGCGGTGGGGGGAATCTGACCACCCTCCAACCAGCAAGAGGGGCGCTCTCCCCCCCCCCCCCCTGCTACCAAGGGGGAGGCGCAAAGGGCTGGGGGGAACCTGATCCACCTCCAGCCCATCTTGTTTCAACGGTCTTCCTGGGGCAAATTGTATCCTAGGAGACCAGCGGGGAATAAAACCACCCTTGCTGGGCACCTAGGTAGGAAAGAGGGGAGATGGGAAGCACTTCCGCTGGTTACACCCCCCCCTTGTGAGCTTGAGAGCGGACCCAGATGAGTTCTGGTTCCCACCTGGTCCATGTTAGGGTCCAGCGGCTGGTCAAATGAGGCAACCAGCCAGATAACTGAGGTCACAGAGGTAACTGGGCTGGTTGCAAGGGACAACCAGTCAGGTTCTGATCAGCAACAAGGGCTGGTTAATACCAGTAAGGGTGGAAACACCAAACTCAACTGGTACAGTCTGGTCATAAGGATTCAGGGACTAATGCCAAGTGGGCTGAGTATGCCCAAACCAAGAAGCAAGGCTTGTACATCCCATAGAGCCCATTTGGGGGGTAACTTTTGCCTTTTGCTTTTCATTACATGAGATCCACAAGAGCAACATCTCTTTTATTCAAGAAGCTCTTCCCCCTGCTGTTTTCCATCCATTCATTCACCAATTCATTCACATTCACAAGTGTGCCATTCCCTCTGCCTCATTTTAAGGATTAATCATAAGATATTATTTTCTCAGCATTTTTTTGCTTTAAGTACTGCTCTTTGAATAAGCTTTTGGGCCAATAATTATCACACCCTGCCTTGGTATGTATCCATGCAAAGCTAGTTTTAGAGGTTGTAGAGCACATTTGGGGTGGAATTTTGTTCAGCCTCCTGGATGCCAAGACCCTTGCTATCCTTTAGCTACCAGAGGTGATAGAGTAAATAATAAATATATTATTTAATAAATGCAGCAAAAATCCGTAAAATATTTGGATTAAGCTTATTGCAAGGTTAAGTGGTTTGGTTATTGTTTATTGTTTTAAATCAATATGAATAAATTGATAATTAAATATTTTTATAGAGGGGCCACAATTATTTTGGGTATCTTTAACACCTCTCTTCAGGGATTTCAGTATGAAAACACGTAGTCCTGGTTACTTTGGGTTCTTTAGTTTAAAGAATATTATACCCAAAGATAATATGTATATAAAATACACAGTGGAATGGCAGGGCCTTGTAGCCAAGCTAACACGACAGAGAAAGGATAATAAAAATTACTTGTATATTATTAAATCCTTAGGGTATCTTTTTGAGACGTGTACTGATGGGTTAAACCTGTATACTGGGGTTATAAGGTTGTTCAGCAGCTTTAATTGATACAAAAGAGGTTGAGGACAGATATTACTGATCAGACATTGCCATAAATCACTTAATTATCTCTTATAAGTACTTGATTACCTTGGCACGGTGTCTGGATTTGAATATTACTTGGTCTCTGCCCATCAATATCCTCAAAAGAGCTCTTTATTTATAGCTTTTGGAGTCCCAAAATTTTCCTTCTGAGGGTTTTAGGTGCTCAAAGGGACGGACACTAAGGCTATCAGGGTAACCAGGTGTAGCCTGTCATGTGTTCCTGGTGCTATAGCACGGGTAGCATCTAATTCCTCAGGGTATGGGAATTATTCCACCTTATAATAGGCATTAGGACGTGTGAACAACACTAATCTTTCCTATTTATGTATTATTTAATTAATTATCCTTAGTAAATGTTCCCAGTAATAATAATTATATTAATAGAAATTTCTACGGACATCTTGATTTCAGGTAAGTTCTCATTATGTATTATATAACTGGGGTAAAAGTCATAATATTGATTTTACTCCTTATTTTCGAGTTCCAGTTGATTTACTAAGATAATTACTTTAAAATATAAGTCATGTGAATTCATGTAATATTTTTACATCATTAGTTTTCTCAGTATGTCACGAAAATATTGCTGTCTAGTAATACTCATAAAAGTATATTCAAGTATTTTAATATATTTTTAAAAGTTGTCATTGTCTTATTTTCGACATTCTTGGTACTTTGAATTATATCAAATAAAAGATACGTATAACAATTATTTATGTATTTTGATATAATATTATGTATTTTTAGACTGTTTACTATCCATGGGAACATTTATTACATATGTAGAATGTTCCCGTGTAGGTGGTAGCATGTTTACGCGGTACCTGAGCCTCTCAGGCCGCCTGTCACTCTGTTAACCCGTAGTCCCGCGGCTGCGTACTTTTCAGAGGCCCAAAGCTGCGTACACGACCTCAACGGAGTGACAGGGCTGTATCTCAGCCGCGCGGGGGTGCATTGGCTGCCGCGGCTGCGTGCGGGAATTGTGACGAAACACATTTCCACCCACAACTCCTAAAATATACACAACACCTCAATTCTGACTGAATTTTAGGTGTCAAACCTATACGTGACAATGTGTGTGAAATATTTAATTGGCCAAAAAGCTCAATAATGGAGCGGTAGTATTTTGGTTTTTCTTTCCTTAATTATTTAAAAGTATAAGGAGTTGGATTTCAAGGGTGGGGTCAGTGAGTGACCCTACCTAATTTTGGGTGGAGAACCCATTTCTGTAATAATTTTTTTTCCTACTCCTTCTTGGGTTAATTTATTATTATTATTTTTATGTTATTTTTGTTACTTTTGCAGCTTTCTCTGCAATAGTAGGTAGCTGACATTCCCCCACTCCAAGATATGGCCATATCTGAAAAAAATCTGGAGGAAGTTGGGAGAAAAAATTAACTGCATTTGTATCTCAGTTCCTTTTGCTGGCTCTGTAGTTTTTCAGATGTATTGGTCCATCAGTATATTATTTTCTGGTAAGCATTCATCTTTGTCTGCAGATTCTCCTTTGTATCTTACTAAGTATAGTCTGACATCTTTTCCTTGTACTCTCTCTTTCTTATCTCTCAATATCCTGCTGAATTTCCCTTTTTTGTTCACAGGGTCAGTTTCTATTGGGATTATTGCTGGAGGGAGGTTGCTGCCTTCTCTTGGTTGAAAGTTTTTGACAAGGCTAACAGGAAATACTGGATGTTTTCTTGATAATTCTTCACTCAAGATGACTTCCACAGAATTTTTGCCATGCATCTTCTTAATAACAAATGGTCCAACAAAGGCTGGTTTCAGTTTTATGTTGCCTGCTAGGTTGTTGAAATTGTTTGTAGATATCAAGATCTGATCTCCTATTTTAAAATCAGGTTCTTTATGTGATTTCTCCCATCTTTGTTTGTTGTATTCTACTGCTTCTTCTACAAATTTCTGAGAATGATTATTTTCCAGATCTATCATCTTCTTAAATTCAAGAGATGTTGGATGAATAGTGGCTAAGTTATAGTTCAAGTTATTCCTAGGGAGTTTTGGAATCCATCCTCTTTCTAGTATGTAAGGAGCTTCTTTGCTATTAGAATGTTTACTGCTGTTATAAGCCATTTCTAGGGCTGGGAGTAGGCTTACCCAATCATGGCAATAACCATCTGAGTTTTGGTATTCTAGACCAAAGCTACAGAAACTCCTTAGCATATCTTCTAGGGTCTGTATCATACTTTCAGCTAATCCGTCAGTTTGGGGATGGTATGCTGTAGAAAATGCTAGAGTAGTACCCAGTATATCATGTAGATTCCTCCAAAACTCAGAGGTGAATTTGGGGTCTCTGTCACTGATTATAATCTTGGGTATACCCACATCAGCTATGATCCTATTCAAGAATAGTAAAGCTACATCCATAGCACTATCCTCCTTGTGGTTATGTATGAATTTTGCCTTTTTGAAATATATGTCAACTATAAATAGGAAAAAGTTATATGAATGAGTACCTCCAGGGGGGAGGCCGGTGACAAAATCCATATTGATGATTTCCCATCTGATTTTAGGTTCAGATATCTTCTGTAAGAGTCCGAATGTTGTTCCAGTAGTTTTATTAGATTTCTGGCAGGTTTCACAGCTAGTAACATATTCAGTAGTGATTTCTTTCCAGTCTATCCACCAGGCAGTTTGTTTTACTCTTTCTAGGGTTCTTTCTGTGGATAGATGCCCTGATGAAAAGTTGTCATGGCATTCCTGGAGTATATGTTGTATGTGATATTTCTTGCTTAGTACTAATACGCTGGAATTTTGGTGTCTATAGTAAAGGAGACCATCCCAAAAGTTAAACCTTCCTGCTTTATAGGGTTTAAGTAATGAAGCAGGTGGCTATTTATCAGAGCTGCTTCTGGGGATTCACATTCCATAATGGTAATCAGCAGCTTGATTTCAGGAGAGTAGCTATCCCTTACTAGGGTGAAGAAAGCAGTTTCCAATACCATATCATGTCCTTTAATATCACCAATGGGATGATCTTTAGCACAAAAAGCATACTGGTTCTCAAAGAAGACTTTCAATATATCTTTCTTCTGTTCCTCAGAAAGTTTCATATTCAGAGCTGCTTGAGAGAAATATTTGTGGTCAAAGTCTTCTAAATGCTTTTGATATGAGAGGAGGGGAAGTTAGACTGAATGGTGCATATCTTAAACTTCTTATCCCAATTACCTCCTACTGTGAAGTATCTTCCTTTACTCTGGAACACGTCTATACCATATAGACATAAGACATCATTACCCAGTATCAGGTAGTCACATATTCCATTAAGCAATTCTAAAAATTCCACTTGTATTCTCAAAGATCCTTTAGTATGAGGTACAATTATAGGAGCAGTCCATACTCCAATAGCATTCATGGTAGAGTTGCAAGAGCTGAAATTGGCTTTTGGGATGGGCAAAAGGTGTTCTCTCCAATTGGGGTCCCATTTGTTTAAGAATTCAGCACAGACACATGAGCAAAAGGCTCCACTATCCAGTAATAACCTTATAGGTATGTTTTTATACAACCCAGTTGCAAAACACGTTTGACCAGTGGTATAAATTTTCCCACTCATAGGTTTAACTTTGAAAGGTTTGAAATCCATAATACGCTTAGTAATCATGGTAGGATCCCATTGTTGGGGCAAGCTAGAATCCCCATGGATATTATTGATCTCTGCAGAAGTACCTATATCTCTTTCTGTAGAAGTAACAGGGTTGGTCAGGATCAATTCACATTCATAAAGATATCCTTCAGTATCAGCTATATCTTCATAGTTCTGATTCTCTTGAACATCCTGTTCTCCTTCCAAGACTGCCTTCTTCCTTTTTGTTAATGGGTAGTCTTGCCTCATATGCCCATTCTTGTTACAGTTCCAACAAGTTGCCGGCATTCTATATTTCTCCCTATTCTCATTAGGTTTCTCATTATCAGAGGCATTTATCAGAGGAGGTTGTTCTCTGGTTTTGTTGATGTGATAGTTCTCTTTGGGTCTGGAAGGGGCTTTCTTGTCCAACCCATTCATGTCTATTACTTCTACTAGCACATTGATTAGAGTGGGCAAGTCCGCATCCATACTCATCCTACATCTTACACTAAGTTTAAGATTGTCAGGAGACAGTTTGAGGAGTCTTTCATTTACTTCCTCTTTATCAGCATCTGGGTAGAAGCAATCCAATATTTTCTTCTGTTCCAAGCACCATTTGTGTGATTTATCCTTGGAGGGGTCAAATGAGGAATTTTCAAAATTTTTCATCATTTTTGTTTTCCACATTCTAGAACCAAATTTTTCTTTAATCAGAAGTTTCCAAGAATTCCATGGTGAGGATCCTACTTCTTCTCTCCTACTGATAAAACAGTCCAATGCTACTCCTTCAAATAGCCTGGGTAGCCTGACTACAGCTATAGCTTCTGGTAGGTCATAAGAGTTAATGGTGTAGTCAATAAATTTAATAAAATTTATATGATTATATTCTCCTTCACTGGAGAACTTGGGCCATTCAGAAATAGGGGGTAACAGTTTGAGTGCTTGCTCCATCTCAGCAAAAGGACTAGGCCTAAAGGTATCACTCCTATGCATTCCTAATAAGGGTGGTGCATAAGGAGTAGTGGTTTGTCTGGGAGGTTTTGGTTCCTCTGTAGTACTCCCCAAGGGGTTGGTCAGATGGACTTTCAAGTCTCTAAGATCATTTTTGATCAGATTAAGTTGCAGGTCCACTTTGTTATTAAGCACATGCAGTTTTTCACTAAGGGGTAGAATAGAGCTGTTAGTGGTCCTTGCCAATTCTTCTTTTAAGGGGTGGAAAGACATAATAAAATCTTCTTTGATTCCTGATCAATTTTTTGAGTCTGTTTAATCCTAACTTGATTAATTGTCTCCATTAACTTTTCTGTGTGTTCTTTAATTTCTTCCATTCCCAACATCTTTGTTTGGTTATTAATTAATTTGGCTACCACTGAGGTTAATTTATCCATTTGGGTATAAACCCCGTCCAAATTTTCACAAAAAATTTTGAAATTATGACGCATATCATTAAAAAAGGAATTAATTACATCAGAGGTTTGTTTGGGCTCAGAATTAGAGGCAAATTGTTGTAAACCTTTTTCCACTTTTGAGCTAGGGATATTATCTGGTCCCAGTCTTTATTTCCCTTTGGCTTGGCATTCAAAGAGGATCTCTTCTTTCCTGATCCCTTGCCTTTCAGTTGGGCTAATTGATCCCAAGGATTTCACTTTTCTAGGTAGGATTCTACCTCTTTCCTTGGAATCATTTCCTGAAGAGCTATCTGGGTGGCTTTTGCCTGGGAGATTATCTTTTTCATAGATACCATGTCCTCCTTGGCTTGGGCTTCTTTGAATTCTTCCCAATATTTCATGTGCTCTTTGACTAAGTCTTTGATCCTGGCTTCCTTGGCCAGATTCTGCTGGGGCGGCTGCAGGGAATCTTTTTGTAAAGGAGGGTGGCTTCATTCTGCTAATTTCTTGGGATCTAAGTTGGGAGAGGGCAGAATTTATTGGTGCTGCTCGTTGTCCATCAAAATTTGATTCACAGGTTCTAGTCCCTTCATGGTTGTCCTTACAGGTGGTCTCACGGTTACTGAGAGCTGTTGCCAAATATCCATAGGAGGGAATTCTTCCTGAGGCTCTTGTGTTACGTCTATTCATTTTCAGAATAATATGTTTATAAGTATTTTACAGAAAAAATCCGTAAAAATAAGTTTTATTTCAAAACTCACTTAAATTGATGTTCAAAGGTACCAAGACCTTATTGGGGTTAAATTGATCCTTAGTAGGTAATCCTATGGTGTCTTGGTGTGTTCCAATGAGGTCTTCACCTGCCCATTCAAGATTTTCAGGGCGTCCAGAGATGTCTGCGATTTCCTGATCCAATAGATTAACTTCAGTGGCAGTGGTTTCTGTTACAGGAGGGTTCACTGATAAAAAGGTGTATTTTATTGGTTAATAAAATATATCAATATTATTTTAAAAAATAATATGGTAATACAAGTTGTATACTTTCTTTTATATTTCAAAAAGTAATTTATAGCGTATTTCTTCCAAGATTTATGTTTCCTTAATAGAGCCTGAAAGTTGATACGCCTTTCAAGATCTTCTTGTTCAAGGATTTTATCTAATTGTTTACATGCAGAAGAGATATTAAGTTGCGCAGCTTGAGTTAAAGATTTCCAACCAGTAGTTTTATAATTTTTAATATATTCTTCTTTTCTTATCTTTAAAAGATGTAAATAATAGATTCTTAATTCTGCATTGGTTTTTAAATCCCCTGCCAAAGAATTTAATGATAAATCACGGTTATAAAGTCAGATAAATTTATCTTTGATTTTATTTTTTTGTGAAATGTGTGGTCCAAGGTATTAAATATAATAAAATGGAATATTTCCCGGCCAGACCCCCAACTTTCAGCCTCCGGGATGCCAAGACCCTTGCTATCCTTTAGCTACCAGAGGTGATAGAGTAAATAATAAATATATTATTTAATAAATGAAGCAAAAATCCGTAGAATATTTGGATTAAGCTCATTGAAAGGTTAAGAGTTTTGGTTATTGTTTATTTCTGTGAATTAATATGAATAAATTGATTATTAAATATTTATAGAGGGGCCAAAATTATATTGGGGATCTTTAACACCTCTCTTCAGAGATTTAAGTATGAAAACACGTAGTCCTGGTTACTTTGGGCTCTTTAGTTTAAAGAATATTTTACCCAAAGATAATATGTATATAAAATACACAATGGAGTGGTAGGGCCTTGTAGCCAAGCTAAAACGACAGAGAAAGGATAATTAAACTTACTGGTATATTATTAAATCCTTTGGGTATCTGTTTGAGACGTGCACTGATGGGTTAAACCTGTATACTGGGGTTATAAGGTTGTTCAGCAGTTTTAATTGATAAAAAGAGGTTGAGGAAGGATACTATTGATCAGACATTGCCATAGATCACTTACCTATCTCTTATAAGTACTTGATTACTTTGGCACGGCGTGTGGATATGAATATTACTGGGTCTCTTCCCATCAATATCCTCAAAAGAGCTCTTTATTTATAGCTTTTGAAGTCCCAATATTGTCCTTCTGAGGGTTGTAGGTGCTCAAAGGGACGGACACTAAGGCTAGAAGGGTAATTAAAGGTAGCCTGTCATGTGTCTTGGGTGCTATAGCACGGGTAGAATCTGATTCCTCAGGGTATGGGAATTATTCCACCTTAAAATAGACATTAGGACGTGTGAATAACACTAATCTGTCCTATTTATGTATTATTTAATTAATTAACCTTAGTAAATGTTCCCAGTAATTGAATAATTATATTAATAGACATTTCTACGGACATCTTGATTTCAGGTAAGTTTTCATTATGTATTATATAACTGGAGTAAAAGTCATAATATTGATTTTACTCTTTATTTTCAAGTTCCAGTTGATTTACTAAGATAATTACTTAAAAATATAAATCATGTTAATTCATGTAATATTTTTACATCATTAGTTTCCTCAGTATGTCACAAAGATTTTGATGTCTAGCAATTTTCCAAAAAGTATATTAAAGTATTTTAATATATTTTTAGAAGTTGTCATTGTCTTATTTTCGACATTCTTGGTACTTTGCATTATATTAAAAAAAAATACGTATAAGGATTATTTATGTATTTTTATATAATTTTATGTATTTTTGGACAGTCTACTATCCAGGGGAACATTTATCACATATTTAGGAAGTTCCCGTGTATGTTGTAGCATGTTTACGCAGTACCTGAGCCTCTCAGGCCGCCTGTCACTCTGTCAACCCGTAGTCCCGCGGCTGCGTACTTGTCAGAGGCCTGGGGCTGCGTACACGACCTCGACGGAGTGACAAGGCTTTATCTCAGCCACACGCGGGTGCATTGGCTGCTGCGGCTGCATGCGGGAATTGTGACAAAACACATTTCCGCCCATAACTCCTAAAATATACACAACACCTCAACTCTGATTGAATTTTAGGTGTGAAACCTATATGTGAAAATGTGTGTGAAATATTTAATTGGCCAAAAAGCTCAATAATTGAGCCCTAGTATTTTAGTTTTTCTTTCCTTAATTATTTAAAAGTTTAAGGAGTTGGATTTCAAGGGTGGGGTCAGTGAGTGACCCTACCTAATTATGGGTGGAGAACCCATTTCTGTCATAATATTTATGGTTTTCCTACTCCTTCTTAGTTTCATTGTATTATTATTATTTTTATGTTATTTTTGTTACTTTTGCAGCTTGCTCTGCAATAGTAGCAAGCTGACGTAATGCAAGAGCTGTGTGAAGAGCAAAATTACAAGATTGCTGTTTTCCAGTTCCTCTACCCCCGTCAGTCAACCTCTAGATAGAATACACCTTGATTTGGTTGGTCCAATCAGCCCTCAATCTAAGGCCAGTTATCAATATCTTCTTACTCTGGTCAATAATGAAACCAGCTACTTAGCAGCATTCCCTCTTACATCCAAGGACAAAACACCTGAAACTATCATCAACCTCCTTGAAACTGAATATAAAAGATTAAATCAATAGCCTTCCAAAATTTTCTCTGATAAAGGTACCAAGTTTACCAATTCTACTCTCAAATACTTCACTAAGAAGAAACACATCAAAATTCTAACATCAGAACCCTATCACTCTCAAAATAGTTGGCAAGCAGAAAGGGCTGAAAGAACTATAATTGAATCCACTTGAGCTACCTTCTCTTCATCCCAATTGGCAAAGAATTACTGACACATTGTAGTTTGCAGCTGCTGCTTTATGCTCAACCAGATCCCAAGAGAAGTTATTCAATCTTCTCACTGGGAACTTATGTTTGGTAAGAAAATTCCGGCTTATTATTTAAAACATGTAGGCTTGTCTGCTATTTATCTTGCCAATCAACCTCAGAAATGTTGGAAATTCAACAAAAAAGGTCCTGAAGGAGTGATGGTTGGATTTAATCCTACCTTCCACTCCTATCTGATCCTCAATTCACTTGGAGGCATTGTCAAAACTAAACACGTCAAATTTCTTAAAAAACAATTAAATTTTTTCCCCTCCTTGAGTCTCCTGGATTAGATATTTTCTCTCAAACCAACTTAGAATCTAATTAGAATGACTTTTCTTCCATTGACAAGCAATATTCAATCGGAGAACCTAATTAAAAACCAATCATATCCAACTCAGATCAAGATGAGGTTCAATCTTCCAATTCTCAAATTTCAGACTTTCTTCCTATTTTTGCACCTGAACCACCAACTCAAGGTGCAAATCTAAGACCTAGACACGAAATTCAGAAACCCCAAAGATACGGGTTTCATCACCACTACAAACCCCCATCATACAAAGCTTCCTGGAAGTGCCCTGAATGGCCTAAATGGAAAACAGCATCCAAAGAAGAACTCACCTCTATTGAAGCTCAAGAATTCTGGGAAGAAAATTATGATGAACCTGATAATATCTTGAATACTACCTGGGTATTCAAAGTGAAGGAAAATTGTCACGGCAAACCAGTTAAGTATAAAGCTTGTTTATGTGTTCAGGGGTTTGATCAAATCCAAGGTGTGGATTTTGACAAAACCAGGGCACCAACTGGAAAACTTGGATCCCTTCAACTTGCCCTCATCTATGGACTGAAGAACAAGATGTCTCTCACCCAATTTGATGTGAAGGGAGCATTTCTTCATACTCCGCTAAACAAAATAGTAATAATTAGTGTTGGAATTCTAATGATTCTTGCCTTTGAATCTCATCTTCTTTTATCCTCTGTAATCTTCTGTTTTCTTTTATTGTGTGTCTTCCCTCTGTTTACCTATTTTCTGAGATGTGACCGCGCTTTGGCTTCCCGCACCAGTGCACATACTCCAAATGTGAACGCTGGAGTCCCTATTTGTACTGCTTGACAGAGATCCTGTGCTTGCCCCTTAGGGCTCTCAGGTCCTCCTTGTTGACTTATCAACCAGACGCGCCATTGCAACGTCCTTTGACCACCTCATCCACCAACTTTACACTTCCACCTATTTTTGTATCATCTCCAGGGTCCTTCAATACCAATATTTTTGTCTCAGCTTCTGTGGACTCCCCAGGTCTAACTCGCCATCTCTTTTAGTTCTTTTTAGGTCATTTTTAATCTCTACTTGTACTGCCATATTTTTTTCTGTGATTGTTCTTCTCCCTAATATATTCTTTTTAGCCTTTTTTTTCTCAGATTTACAGTTCCAGGCTGCTCTACCCAACTCAATTACAAACCAAAAGAACATACCATGTCTGATGATGGGGATAAATCAAAAAGTAGAAATCTTCCTATCCTGAATTAATCCAACTACTCATCATGGGCCTTGCAAATACGTAGCTATCTGCAAAGAAAAGGACTACTTGAGTTCATAGAAGGAGGAGACAAGGATCCCATCAATCCCACAACTGCGTCTCAAAAACAGAAGGGTTATGAAGCTGCCAATATTCTGATTAACACCTGGGAGATAAAGCCTTTGATGCCATCATCAACCCAGCCAATCAATCTGACCCCTTGGCCATCTGGGAAGCCATCTCCAAACAATACTTTTCTCTCTCCACCACAAACAGAGGGCAAATTTGGCTTTCATTCATCAGATATCAATTCAAGGGAGATCTTACAGCATACTTCCAAGAATGCTGTAAGCTCATGAAAAAACTAGCTACAATCCTACTTGAAGTACCCAGCAATATCCTCAGCTACACCATTCTAGCCAAGCTTCCAGCTCAGTTCTACCATGTGGTCAATTCAATCTTGCTGAACGATGACATTCTAAAATCTCCCACCAAGGTGCTTAAAAAACTACAAGAAGTTACTCATCTGGAGTCCATCCAATCATCCAAAGGTCCTACCAACAGAGATTCTTCATCTTCCACCTCTCTCTAGAAAACTTCAGACACCAAGTCAAAAAGGTGTCCCAAACATCCTTTCTCCAAAGGTAAACACAACCCTCTGGCTGACCATCCTGAAGATCAATGCTGGAAACTTCATCCTCACCTCAGACCAAACCAAAATCCACACGGACAAGCTCACCTTACCAAAACTTCTTCCCCACTGCAGTATGAAGAACCTAATTGGGAGGCCTCAGCCTACTTCAGCCCGCAGATCTACTTAAAAAGCAAATCACAGTCTTTCAAATCCCTGCTTCCTGTTCTTGACTCTGGTGCCTCTCATCAAATTTTCAATGATCCTTGATGGATCCTCAACCCTAGAGAAACTTCAATCAGGATTGGTAATGGGAATGACTGTAACGCTTTGGATGCCGTAGCTATTGGTGAAGCTTTTCTCCTGAATCATGAAGGGGCTTGAGGCAAACTGGAAAATGTTCTGCTGTTCCCAAAGATCAATGAATGCCTGATCTTTCTGACCAGGCTCAATTCAAAGAAAGTGGTCATCAAGAAGATGGGATTCTCAGGTTCCTCCGTTTCCTTGGACAATTTTAATCTAATCAGATCTACCTACAAAAAACTTCTCAATTTCTGTGGAGTACGGTTCAAAAAGGAAAAAGCTGAAACCCACTACTCATCCCCTGTTCCTTCCAATCTCCAAAGAAAGCTAGGAAAAGCCAGTGACGCCAAGATCAAACTCCTTTTTCCAAATGCCAACTTACCAGACTCGTGCAAGTGTGAAACCTTCCAAGTGGGGAAAATGACTGATACCCCATTCAACAGCCACTTCAAACCAGTCACCCGAGTCCTGAAAACTGTCCACATGGACCTGGTTGGACCATTATAAATTCCATTGTTTGGAGGCAGCAAATATTTCCTCACCATTTTTGATCAGTTTTCCCAGTTCAAATCCATTGATCTCCTCAAAACCAAAGCCAAAACTCTTGATGCCTTTAAGGCATACACCAAAATGGCTGAAAAACAGCACAACTCCAAAAAAATTAATATTCTTACTGATAATGGAGGTGAGTTCATCGGTCAAGAGTTCAAATTGTACTGCAGGGACGCTGGGATTAATCATCTCCTTTCACCACCGTACTCCCCGCAACAAAATGGACTTGCAGAACAAGCAAATCAATCAATACTGGAGAAGGCCAGATGCCTCATGCTGCAAGCCAAATTGCCAAGTAGGCTCTGGGGAGAAGCTGTAAACACCACAAGCAATCTGCTTCATCTGCTTCCTGTCTCATCCATCAACAATCACATTCCTTACAAAATTTGGTACAAACGTTGTGGTGCCCCATCCTGGACACCCTGGCCGCCTTAAGACCTCAATCCATAAACTGTTGCGCAAACGTACCGTCCAGCTGAACAACTTATCCTCAGGCTCATCCAAACCGTCCTTTACCCACGCGCGCGCGCCGCGCCGCGCGCGCTGCGCTTCCATTAAATCGGCGTAGCGCGCCGCGCCGCGCCGCGCTCCATTAAATACGTGTAACGCGCCGCGCCGCGCCGCGCTCCTTTCATCTGCGCGCATTGCGTGTCCTTTATCCGTGTTGCTTTTCATCTCCGCCGTTGTCATAGCACGTCCTCATCTTTGTTGTTGCGTGTCTTCATCTTTGTCGTCGCGCGTCCCCATCTCCTCATTGCTACCGTCGCGCGGCTCTTATCCATGATTTACTGAATCCATCCCAACCGCACCCCCAAGCATTTGGCAAATCCTTGGATCCATCAAACCTCCCATTGCACCTGATCTATCAGTCTTGGATCTCAAGGCCGTCAGGATTTACCCAACTTTCTCAAACCAATCTCCTATCCGCCCATCCGCGCTCTCATGGACTTCATCCGTCACCTTTCCTGGGACTCTCCCACCTGATTCCGCCTTTGGAAGAGTGCCAACAACTGCCCGCGGACATCCGCGGAGGTTTGGTTCATTTCTCTCTCCCACCCGCTTCTGCCTTTGGACGAGGGGTGGGTGACTCTGGTATTTTTACGCGCGCCCATCCACAGACGGACGCGAGTGACCACATGGTTGCCTTCCCTTTTCCGCTCTATTTGTAGAATCCGTTGTATATAGTCTAACAGGGCCTCCTGCCCATATAAGGAGGGTCTCTCCCCTGCCTTTTTGATCATGATCGGAAATCATCAGAACATGGAACAATCCAGAATGAAATCAGCACACCTTTGATCCTGGAGCCTCCATACTCAACCCTTGATCCCTGATCCTTATCACCAACCAATATCCTTCCTGGTTGAAGAAAAATTCTGTCTGTTGGAATTTTTGAGTGTGTCATACCCCTCCTTGATCCCTTTCTCTGACCATACTGGTCCTGATCCCTGATCACCTTTCTGGAAGCCAATCACGATTGATTGAAGAAGTCTTATTAAGCTTAAGACCTGGAGTGTTATACCTCCCCTTAGCTTCTTTGGAGTTGCATTCTGCCAGCCTACTCTTGAGTCCCTTGAGAAGTGTTGAGGTTATCCTTGCTTCAAATCAGTTACTGTTTGTTTTAGAGCTTCTTAAACATTGTGCTTTGCCTTGTACAGCCACCCTCAGTTATCTGGTACCCTTCAAGCGCTTGATTGCGGAGAGTTTGGCAGGTTCATTGAGAACCTGGAGGTTGCTTGGGTTTGAGTTGATCATCCCCAATCTTCTGCTGACAACCAGAGTTATTAGCTTGTGGGCGTTGTTTACACACAACAGCTTTTGTTCTTTGAACTCTAGGAAGACTTTAACTTCTTTTGTTAAAGTTTTCCCTGCATAATCTTGTCTCAGATAGTGCTGTTCCGTTGCTACCAAACTATTATCATCTTTATCCTCTACTCCTTGATTCCTCATTTACCAGGTTCTGGACCTTGATCTTGGTTACATTTAAATATTTTTGTAACACTCAGGAGGGCAGCCTAAACAGCACCTTTCCCCTCCGCAGAACTGCCACGGCCTAGCACCGTTTGGAGTCTTACAACGTTCAGTCAACTATCAGTTTCTGAAACCTTTTGGCTGCACGTCAATTGTTCTTATCCCTAAACACCTACAAAGATCTAAACTTTCCCAATCCAGTTTTGAGGGTTTTCTGGTTGGCTTTGCCAGAAATGTTTCCAACTACCAGGTGTTCAATTCTTCAACAGATAAAGTTGTTATCTCAGCAAACGTTTGATTTTTGGAAAACAACTTTTCTGGTACTGAACTTGCTCCTTCAGACTCAGATCCGCTTCCTGAACTCAATCCTGTTCACTCTCTGGATGACTTCAAGGTAACCAATCATGAAGACAAGCCAATTCAGTCCAAACACTCCAAAATCTCAGACCCTGATCCTATCAATCGGTTGTTAGACACTCCTAACTCCTTTCCTTCCAATCCCGTACCTGCAACTAATCACAACAGCTCTAAATTCAAGATCTCACCCAGAAAGATTCTGGATCACCCTAGAAGACTCAACACTCAGCTCTATCTGGTTGATGCTGATTATGAAGATCCAAAAACTCTAAATCAAGCTGTCAACAGTAAGCACAAGTATGAATGCATAAATGAAATGGAGAAGAAATTGGGCAATATCAACAGCTATGAAGTATGGGAGGAAGTGGATGAGGTAGGAAACATCACTAAGATTAAGTGCATTTGGGTGTTCAGAACTAAACGGAACAAAAGTAACAAGATTATCAAATTCAAAGCAAGGCTATGTTCTCAAGGCTTCAACCAAGTGGAGGGAGTTGACTTTTTCAATACTTTTGCTCCCACCGGGGATAAAAGTTCTCTGAGACTGCTCATCTCCTTTGCCCTGAGCAACAATCACAAGTTCCATCAACTTGACATCAAAGCAGCATTTCTCAACGCTCCGCTGGCCAAAAATATTCATATTTCTGCCCCTCCAAAGGTAGCAGTTCAGAAAGGAAAGACTTTGTGTCTCAAGAAAGCCCCTTATGGTCTGAAGCAGGCCCCGCAAGCATGGTATACCATTCTCAGTGACTGGCTTCTGAAATCTGGGTTCAAAAGGTGTAGCAGTGATCACTGCGTCTTCTTCTCCAAAGACACTTGGCTCTACATCCATGTGGACAACATTGCAATATTCAGCAAGCATCCCAAAAAATTTGTCACCCTCATCAGCAGTAGGTTCAAGGTGAAGTTTTCCAAGAATTGAAGCTCCTCCTTGGAACCAACATTCTTCAAGGTCCAGGATTGGTCAAAATCTCTCAAGAGTCTTATATAAATTCCACCACGGCCACGTACCCTCTGCCAAAGTTTAAAGAACACTTGGTTCCTTTGGAGCCTTACGCCAAGCTCCTTCCCGCCACTGATGAAGAAATCTTCAAATTTGAAAATTCAGGCCTCAACTACAGAAAACTTGTTGGTGAGCTCAACTATATCAGTGTCAACATCAGACCCAATATCACCTTCTTGGCCAACTATTTGGCTCAGTTCCTGAATTCTCTGGGCCTGATTCACTACAAAGCGGTACTTAAGGTCCTCAACTATCTGGCACATACAGCTGATAAGGGCATTGAGTTCACTGTAAACAACTCACATGCTCCTTTGACTGCCTTTGTGGACTCTGACTTGGACACTTGTCCCTTGACCCAACGCTCAATATCTGGAATTGTTATCACATGGAATGGAAACTTGATAGTTTGGAAATCCAGAAAGCAAGCAACAGTATCCCTCTCGACAACCAAGGCTGAATACAAATCGGTTGGTGATGGGGTGAAGGAAGTCTTGTGGATGCAGACATTCCTGCGTGAAGTTGTGGGTACCACATTTGACACACCAACGGTAATCCATGAAGACAATGAAGGTTGCATAAAACTGGCCATGCAGCATACAAACCAAACAAGCTTCAGATCAAAGCATCTTGACTTACAACATCACTTCATTTGGGAATAAATAGAAAAAGGCACCATTCAATTGGAAAGACCCCATCCAAAGATAACTAGGCCAACTTCCTCACCAAAGCCCTCTTGCAAATACCAATGTTGAACTGCCTAAATTTCTGCAAGTCCAATGAATTCAAAGCCAGGGAGGGTGTTGGATGTTCTAATGATTCTTGCATTTGAATCTCATCATCTGTTATCCTCTGTAATCTTCTGTTTTCTTCTGTTTTCTTTTATTGTGTTTCTTCCCTCTGTTTACCTATTTTCTGTGATTTGACCTTGCTTTGGCTTCCAGCACCAGTGCACATACTCCAAATTTGAACGCTGGAGTCCCTATTTTTACTGCTCAACAGAGATCCTGTGCTTGCCCCTTAGGGCTCTCAGGTCCTCCTTGTTGACTTATCAACCAGAGGCGCCATTGCAACATTGTTCAACCACCTCATCCACCAACTCAACACTTCCACCTATTGTTGTATTTTCTCTGGGGTCCTTCAATACCAATATCCTTTTCTCAGCTTCTGTGGACTCCTGAGGCCTAGCTGGCTGTCTCTTTTGGTTCTTTTTAGGTTATTTTTCATCTCTACTCATACTGCCATCTTGTTTTCCCTGATTTTCCTTCTCTCTAATATATTCTTTTTAGCCTTTTGTTTCTTAATTAGAAACCCCAAGGGCTCTAGTCAAAAATTTCCTTACCTCAAATTAAAAAAATCCTTATATGGTCTTTGCCAATCTCCCAAAAACTGGTACAAGACTCTAACCTCTTGGATCAGATTGCAAGGCTTTCCTGAATTGAAGAGTGATCCCTGTTCATATCTCAATCCAAACTTGGGAGAGGTCATTTACTTTCATGTTGATGACCTCATCCTTGTAGGAAGATTGGAAAATTTTGCCACAAACTTCCTGAAAAGATTCTCAAATTCATCTTGTCACTCTCAAAATACTATCCTTGGTATGCTGATGGAGATTGAAGATGATAAGATTCTTCAAAGCCAACCTAAACATATTGACTGGGGACTAGAAGAACTGGGACTCACCAATTGTAAGAACATTAACTCTCCTCTCACTCAAAATTACCATCTTGAACCAGCCTCCAACAAATATCACACAGAGTTTTCTCAACTCAACATCAACTACCAATCTGCAATTGGAATCTTGAACCATCTCTCTCAGTACACCCATACCAATATATCTTTTGCCGTCTCAAATTTGGCTAGATTTAACGCTAAGCCTGGTATATCACATTGGAAGGAAGTGCGCAAGGTTTGTAAATATCTAAAAGCAACAAGAAATCTAAAATTAACGCTCAAGTACAATTCTTTAGAAAAAACTATATCTGGATATAGTGAAGCCACTTGGGGAGAAGAACCTACCCTTCGCAAGTCTCAAAAGGGGTACATTGTATTCTGTTATGGTAGTCCAGTTATTTGGAACTCATCTAGACAGCAAGATATAACCTATTCCTCGACTGAATCCAAACCCAACGCACTACTACATTGCTATCTCAAACTGAAGTGGATCGACCACCTCATTGGCAAAATCAACCCTTCTACTAGCTAAGATCAAACCTGAAATTTATATAGATAATAAAGGCTTGGACAATAAAATAAAAAAATTTGGCTCTCACTCTAAATCCCGACACATTGATATCAAGAAAAAAGGGTTGCGTGATGATTTTTCTCTTTTCAAATTTGATCTTATCCTTGTCCTTACCAAAAAGATGATAGCAGACCCTTTAACTAAGGCCACCTCAGTATGCACCCTTAAACTTCTAAAACAAAGAATTTTCACCAATACTTCTGTTTCTTGAATTTCTCCTTTTACCAGTCACGGAGGGTGTTAACTTTCACATCCATTCTCTCACTGCCTGCGCTCTTGGCCTTACCCCATAACGGGGAATCCCCAAATGCTATGTCTCCTTTTCTCTTGGCCAAGACCGTCACTTTGATTTGGATCCATTCACATCTCCTGGTCTCTCAAATTTGCATCTCTTTTTCTGTCCCTCATTCTCTTTTCTCCATTGTTCTTTTCTCCAATCTCTTTTTATTCAAACTCCTCCTTCTCATTCATGCCTGTCTCTCAATTTCTCTATTCAAAAAACCAAGACCGCAAATCCCTAAATAATAAGTCTCTGACTGGTAAGACTCCAAATTATCTACTCTACTCAACAACTTGATCCTACTCTCTATTACATTCAGCCTGTCTCTATTCCTTCTGATCTTTCTGGCCTATCACCTCTCAATATCTCTCTCAAGCTTGAATAACAGCCATCTCTTCTGACCTACACTGATGGTCTAACTTGTAGGATATTCTTTGTCTATGTTATTTTTTTCCTGTGTGATTTCTCATTTCTTATTTTTTTCTGCTATCTTGTTTAGCCCACTGGTTCTGTGTCCACTGGAAATCAAAGCCAATCTTATCAGGTACTTTGGCTGAGTGACTATAGGTTATTTGTGATGTAGAATCCATTATTTGAGGGTTTGAGCTTTTTTTACACTAGAAAAGTGAGTCTGATGGCTATAGTACAGGTTTGGACTACCCAAAGTTGGGGCAAAGTTTTCAAAGTATTCCAGGCCTTCAATCCAATTGAATTCCTGACACATAAACAAGCCTTGTACTTGAAGGGTCACTGTGACAGTTTTTCTTGATCTTGAATAACCAATTTGTTTTGAGAACATTGAGGGGCTGTGGTCCATTTTACTCATCCAAGACCTAAAGATCATCTGTTGTTCCCAGGTCAATTTCCATGGCCTTGATTCATTGCAAATGATCTTCACAGGCAAGAGAATCCTTGTATGATTTGTGATCATAAAAGCTATAGAAGCTTTACCATTGGGGAGGCTTGATTTTTGAGAATTCTTTCAAGGAACTGGCTGGAGGAGATTTGCAGGGCTGTTTGCTGGAGGTTGAGGAGGAATTGACGGGAAGGTGCCAGCGCATCCGCTGGTTCCCTGGTTGATGAGCCTGTGGACAAATTGTCATTGGTAGTTGAGTTGATTGAGTACTCAGAGGTGGCAGATTGGCCCTAGTAGTTAGTCCATCAAGCACTGGGAGTGAGGGATGCAAGTTTCTTTGGTGATTTGATGGCGTGGAGATACGTTCTCCAATTCCATGGGAACAGGGTCTTCCCCCATTAGGAGGCCAGGCTCATGCAGTCGCAGCACCTTTAGAAACTTAATGTGTTTGGAAGAGATAATGGACCTGCATTTTGTTAGAATTTAATATTAGAGAAGGAGAGAATTGAAGCTTACTCACCATGAGAAAAATTGCTGCACCTGCTGGCAGGTGTAGCACCTGGGATAGTGAGTTAAACATGTTTTGAATTTTTTTTTGTTTTGGAGTCAAACATCAAATTGATTTTGGGATGGTCCTGGAAGATTCATGCACCATATTTATGTAATGCATGAATTGAATTGAAAATAATTACATAAATGGAATGATTGAGAAATCTTCATTTAATTGTAAAACCATACTTTAATACAAGGAATTCCAATGAATTCAAATCAGAACCGGGTGATATGGGCTGTGATTGCCACCAATATAGAATTTGAAAATGAGGAAAATTCAATTGGTAGCTCATGATCAATTTAAAGTATTGTTGCCAACAAAGACTAGCAATTTTCTCCCAGCATGGATGCTTCAGCTTTTTGAGATTAAATATTTTTTCTATGTGCAAATTTTATACCTTATACATGGGTTTAAAATATAAAACTAATGCAAAAGATGAATCCTCTAATTTTGTTTTATACCAATATCTGTTACAATAAAAATGTTTTCCCTGTGTTTTCTTATATTATCTCCTGTTATCCAAGGAAATACCAGTCAGCTAGGTCAACACATACCGTTCTTCATAAATTAATGTTATTGATAATAGCTTACCAATTGGTTACTTGCCACAACACAATCAACATTCTTGGAGGTTTTTGCAATTTTTGAATCACAAGCCATGCTTGCCACAAAGCCTGATATGCTATCTTGATGTATAAAAGATATTGATCCACCTTCTTGATAAACCATTTGACCATTGAGATGATTGAGGCCAAGGTATGGATTTCTTGAACTATCAATTGGTTCTAATTATGGAAAGGTTTCCACAATGAGGAAATATTTCCCACAGTTGTTTTTATAAAATGTGGACAATACCTTTCCCATTTCACAAGCGCCTTGATTTGATATAGATGAAAATGAAATCTGAGAATTACTTTTATTTTAGCAATGGGGTGTTATTCTATTACCATGGAAGAGCATTGCTTTTGCAAGGCAACCACTCAAGCTGGTCCCATGGCAACAGGTTGTATGTTGACTGATTTTGAATAAATTCTTTTAATAACCCTTCTTCCAAACCATTCATTTCTTTTTTAGACTTTGAAATATCATCTGACTGAGAAGAATAGAATAAAATTTGAAGATCTGGTAGTTGATTAGAATAGTAGCCAAAAGCATTCCAGTTGGATCTAATTTTTTCAACAACCCCTTGAAGTTTTGCTCTTTCAAGGAATCCATTCAAGAGAGACTTATCAAGGAAACCTGAAATTTAACAAACCAATCAGCACACTTCTCCCAATCAAAAAAATGTTTTCAGAAATCTGTGTCACCTACCTATATTTTTATTTTTTTTGATCAATGTCAATATGTGATTCAGCCTCTCTCCTGACCAACATGAAAATATTGAGGGAGGACCATAGAGCATGATCATCTTATTCATATGCTGAGAGAAGTGAATTGTTGGCTTTGGTTTAATTTCCTGTCCCCAATGTAGCAATATTTCCTCCCAATAAGCCAAGATCAATTCATCCAATTGGGTCACCTGGTAATGGGTAAGTTGATGGGACATGACTAAGTTTAAAATACCAACAAGTTTAGAGGTAGTTGATACAAGCTTTTCCTCCCTTTAGTTGTTTGATGAGTTCCACTTCCACCTTGGAAGCAAAACCAGAACTACGTGAATTGTGTACAAAACCAACCATTCAGCAGCCTTAGGAGTACCAGAAGAAGGCAAACCTATATTTCTGGGAAGATTAGTAATCCAAGATGGAAATGCAATCAAATTGCTACCCTCTTGAAGACTTTTGAGTTCTTGAGGAGTAATTATCATTGATACAAAACTTGCCTCTTCTATTGATGAAGCTTAATGAAGTGGATAATTGGAATATTCAACAGAGGAATGTGAGCTTTCTTCCATAAAACTTTGAGTGCTCTTCCCAGTTTCATTTTGGCTTGCTGATTTACTTGTAATAGATCTTATTGGATTTATTCCTTGTGAGTCAGCTTTTTTCTTTCCTTTCTCATTTGATTTAGGTGAGGATTTGGGTGAGCTGTTTGTTGATGTGTTCTCAAGAAGCCTTGGAGAACGCCAGAAAGAGGGTTGGAGGAGTTGAGATTCAGAATATTCCCAACTTTTTGAGAATCTGGGAGGATGAAACCCTGGAATTTTTTGAACTACAACAATTGGTACTGAAGTTCTCTGTTGAATATTGGATTTTCCTTGTTTCTGTTGATTTGCCCAAATTTTCACCTTTTCAATTGGATTGGGAGCTGATTCCTCAAGGTTTTGTTGGGAGCTTTCTAGAAATTGTTGAACTCTCCTCCGGGTTACTCTTTGGGAGCTCTCTGGTGACAAATAACGCTTTTGTTTGGATCCAGATCTAAGGCTGCTAACTTGACTAATTTTGACACTTTTTGGGTAAGTGTTTTGCCTTCTCTCCAAATTTTGAAGAGTTTTACCAGCCTTTATTATTTCAAGGTAGGTGACACTATAATCTCATAGCATTCCCAAGATAAATGTAAGCATTGCATCAATTTTTGTCATATTTGTTGGTTCCCAGTATGGCAGAGTTTGGAAAATTGTGTACCGGGCACCATCTAGCTTGAGAAGGTTGACTTTCCCATAAAATGATGAAGTGTTATTCCAAATTTCTGCCCATTTAATGTGATCTTGATTATTTTTTACTGGCCAAGTCTCTTTTTTGGTTTTTTGGATGTCATTGAGCTTGAGGTTGCAGTGGGAACAGAATATTGTGGCAGAGTGAGATGCAAATCCACCCATTTTACGCAAGGCAGGCAGGTGTATCACCAATCAGAGGAAATATTACAGCACGTATTACTCTTCCATTGGGGTATTTGTTGGTTTTTGTGAAGTATATTCCTTTCCAAAGGTCCAGTAGCTCCAAGAAAAGTGGCTTGAGTAGTTTGTTCAGTTGTAACAAGGTAGATTCCTTGGGTGTTGTTTTGAATCCATACACAAAAAGATTGTGCTGCTTGTAAAGGACATTGGGTGGGAGGTTGAAACATATTAAGAATATTGTACCAAGAGAGATGATTTTTCCACATGTCTTTATTCCATGGGGATTCATACAATCAATGTAAATTCCAAAAACAAGGTTCCCAGGTTGTGATGTGTAAACTTGATTGGTTTCATCCTTGAATTCCTTCCACATAGTTCCGTCCCAAATATCGCCAAGTCTATTGGGATTACTGGCTTGATGCTGTTGAGGTGCACTGAGTAATTCTTCAAAAAAAGGGAGAAGTAATTGTCTTGCAATCCACTTCTTGAGTAATTGGTGTCCAAACTGCTTCAGTGGATAAAATTTGGATTTGTTCTTGTCTTGAATCCAAAGTTTTGACCCACATGTAACAGTCTCTCCAGTTGTTGAATGAAAAATATTTTTGCATTTGGGATAGTGCCTGGATTCTTGATTGTCTTCACCAGACTGGGTTTCTGAAGAAGGAAGTACTTGATCCAAGGGATAGAGTTTGTAACAAATTTCACAACAGAAATTTTCAACTTGATCATTTGTAATTAAAAATCTTTTTTTTAATAATGCAAGACTTTTAGGGATTTCCGCTGAATAGTTGGGCTGGCCAGTTAACATTGAATTAATGCAGATTTTTTCATGTTCTATCTTGATGTATTTCTGAAAAACGTGGTCACCAAAATTTTACTTCAATAATTTGGTGAATGATTTGGAGTGATGAGATTAGGGCACTTGGATTGTGATAGAGAAATTGAAGATTTTTCATCCCAGATGTATCATAAATTTCCATGTTTTCTGGTGGGGGCTGTTGTATTTTACATTAGGAAGGAACCCTTTCAGGGTTGTTTGGTGCATTGGAGTCTTCAATTCTTGGCTTTAATTTGATAAAAGAGAGGAAAAATAAGAAAATGCACCTCAATTCAAGCACAAATCAAGGAGTATACATTTGAAGAAGACATTCACTCACTGTGCTGATGTTTTCTTGTTGTGTTTCACTGACGGGGTTTATTCTGGTAATGGAATGGGAAATGTTTGGTATCTTTTTTGTTTAATTTGTGCACCATCAACGTTTTATCAGTTATCTTTCAAATATTGATCATAAAAAGCACGAATCCCGTCACATACACTTGTAGAATCATTTGACTGCAGTACATGGTTTTGATGTGCTTTTTTGGACCTTCCAAAACCAGTTTATATTTTTTTCCATGTTCAAATGTTATTTCAGAACATTTGGCACATTGGCATATCCAAATGTTTCCAATTCTTGTAGTGTGCTCCATTGTTCTGATTGATTTGAATTTTGTGGTAAGTCAGATTGTTGGAGGTTGTCTAAAATTTATTGATTCAAGCGGAAATAGATAAGAATCATTTTTTTATCTCCTGGTTAGTTTAAGTAATCAAATATTCTCAAAAATTTATTGCTTCAATTTTGAATATTCATATTTGGGCCAGTGGCCAAGGGATTGCACAGTAGATCTTCTATCTTTAAAAAGATTCCTATTTGATAGATCATACAATAATTGCTCATGTGTAGCCCATGTAAAATACTTAAGCAATCCAAAGATATTTTGATTGAAATTTCAATACAAATTACTTGACCAAAAATCCTGTATCCAGTCTCAAAATGAATTATCTCAATAAAAACCTGTTATAGTAATTTACATTTTGGCATTGAAAAATTTGAGTAGGCATTTTTTCCAAAAGTAAATTGGCCATTCCTGGAGTCAGACTCCTTTTCTCAAAATACTGAATTCTCATCTAGTGGTATGTATATTCCATATGTCTTTTTCCTAAAAATAATTTTGGGGATTTTCAAAAGATGATTGATCTCAAAATTGCTATTTTACATTGAGGAAAAGGCTTTTTGGGTGTTGTGAGCTAGCAAAAAAATGTTGGAGTATCTGAAAAAAAAGATGGGGCACACAAAATAAAATTAATCAGTGTTTTTCAATGGGATATTTAATTCTGTACACACTTGGATTTGGGTTTTTCCCAATCTTAGTTTAATGTTTGTGTGGTTTGTTGACATAAAGTTATAAATTCATTCATTTGAAATTTTGAGGAGGTTTGGAATGTGGCCTCATTTTGTTATAACTCAATTTAATCAGGCAGAACCCACATAATTTAGTTTCCTAAATTGACTTAATCTAGCTTTCCATATGATTACAAGTTTTTAGTTGAAAAAGCATGAGTGGAAGCCCAATTGAGATACATGGAATACTGGATAAAACTTTCACAATATCCAATGTTGCATCAAAACACATTTTTCCCTATTCTTTAGAGGAAGAATAGAAAAAATACACTATTCCCAATATTCCTAAGAAGTTTGAGTGGTTTCCATTAATCTTGATGGCTTGGAGACTTGAGCTCTGAGAAAGGAAACCGCATCTGTGAGATCAACTTCTGGAAGTAAACTCAAGGCTCTTTTTTCAACAGGAGTTATATCCTGCAGGGTTTCCTTGCTTTTCCAGTTGTGGGGTATTGAGGTAGGAAGTGAAGGTGGGTCATCACCTCCTGTCAAATTTTTGGGTTTGGAAAGACTGCCAATTTTCACTTGTCTTTCCCCCTTGATGTGTGGGTTTTTTCCTAGTTGAATGTATGCTTCATTAAGGTAGTGATAAATTTGGGATATTTGTTCAGCCCTCCAGATATTGGCATGATTGAAAAATTCTTCATCTTCACCCTCAATATCAGAAAAGAAGCCACTATCCAAGAAAAGAGCAGAAGTCTCAGGGAACAAATGCATCATTTCCAACTCTACTGCAGTTATCTTTCTGATTTCCTTCTTATTATTCTGTATTTAAAACAATCATGAATAGTTAGTCATTGAACAGTGAGAGACATTTACACCGTTTCAGAATATTCATTTGACCTACTTTCTTCTTTTTTAAACTCTTGGATGCAGAAACATTTGAATTCCTGCTCCGGGAGCCTCCTTCTACCTTTCTTTCCTTCTTCCAAAGAGCCTTCTTTGATAGGAGCCAACAATTGATTATGCCAACACAGTTTGCTGGGGTGTTGTCATTCTCGGTTATTTAATAGGCAGAAGTACCCCCACGATCATGGCACATCTCCCATGCTCTGATTATGATTGCAGTAAGAGAGGAATTCCATCTGGATGCTGGATTCTGTTCACAGTGGTAGGTACATCTAGAAATACCGGCATTTTGGATGAGAGCCTGTACATGGGATATCCATGTCTCATCATGAGAGTTGATTTGGCCAATAGAAGTGGATTCTTGTGATTGATATTTTAAATAAATGTTTTGTTGCAATTGGCGCAATGCATCCTTCTTGACAAGTTTGAGCTCCTTTTCACGTAGGTGTGGATTGGAATTGTATTGGTTGGGTTTACCAGTGTTTGATGATATGGCATTGGTGATGGATTCCTTCTTCTTTGAGATATGATTTTGCAGGGAAGATAGTTCACCAGAAGTTGGAGGATCAGGGAGCTTGTTGTTGTTGTAATCCATTCCAAGAATTGCTTTAGTCCAATCAAGTAAGGATTTGGAAATAGCACTACAAGAAGGCGGGATCCCAAGATTACATGCATGACAAGAGATTGAATGTTGTTCCTGGGCCATATGTTTCTTCTTCTTCTGGTGTTGGGAACAACTTTAACATCAAGAAAAACTCCAAAATCTATGTTTGGATTTGATGGAATAAAGTATCAGGCATTGAATTTCTGTATTATACAGACAAGTTTTTGTTTATTTCCAGTGTGAATTGTTGAAAAAACCGTCCAATTACAATCACTAGTTGTTTTCAATCCAAGAAAAATCAAATCGTCATTGAGTGAGACAAAGAGTATTGGTGTGTAAGGATCATGAAACTTGTGATGCATTTTACCTTAATCTGGGTTGTTGTTTGTTATCTAGAGCTTATTTATTTGATCTGGATAATGCATGATACCCATGTTTTATTCATCTTGAAAATAAATAAATAAATATGAGTTTTTGAGAAGAAAATTAGTTTTTACATCCATCTCAAAAATTTCATTTTATCCCAGAAATGACATAGCTTGATATCAAATGAATTCTGAAGTGAATCATTTTGGTATGCATAATAATGCAACAGATGGGTTGTTTTCCTAAAAATTTTGAGCAATCTATCCAAAAAGAAATAACACTAATGAAAAGTGGGTTGGACATGAGCTATTTGTTCTGGTATTTTTGGTCTGTGCTTCTCAACACCATGGTGCACTTAGGCTAAGTGAACCATGGTGCTGGAATTGGTTCCAACATTGTTGTTCAACTGCTTTAATGATTGTGGTTAATTGCTGGTAACTGGGAATAATCATGGCAGACTGTAACTCTGAATTATTCCATGCAATTTGTTGTGGAAAGGACCAATGCCCTCAGGCATTATGGAGAATTTTTTGGGAGGATGGTGCACTTAGGCTAAATGCACACTGCTCCCACAAAATTTTGGTATTTTTGACAATTCAAAAAAATACTTTTTATTGATATTTCTACGTTGTGAAACAAATGTGTTACTTTGTTTTCATCCTAAACCATTTGTGATCCCAAAGAATAAAATCTGAATTCTGGAAACCCTTTTGCTGTTGCGGGAGTTTGATAAAGCTCTGGAAATTTTTATTTGATGAATTTCAAGCCCTCAATGTTGAAATGCAACAAAACCTCACCAAAACATTTTAAAAGAATTGATCAATTATGGTTGTGTATTCATGGCACTTCAGAACATGCATATTGTGGTCTGATAGAATAAGCATTTACAAGGCAACAAACAATAAACATTGAATTATATATTATTTCATGTTTTTGGTTTGCACATTTTAAGATTCTAATTTGCTGAAGGAAGCAGGTCTATGTAAACCAAATCTATTTTTAGATGGATTGATTGAAAGCACAAAAAAGTTCAGAAGACGGCTTCTTCTAACTCCCAACTGAAAATGAAATTTATTTAAAGTTTTTGATATCATTTCATTCTGATGGAAATCTTGAGGAGGATGGAATTTGAATGCATTTATGAAAGAAGAATAGATGAGATTAAATTAATTGCATACCATTGTAAGTATCTTGCCTTTTGGTAGTTTTGATGTTTTCTTTGCTGAATTGCTAATTTCAAATGCGTTGTAGTAAATTCTTTGGTGTAGGTATTGAGGCAGATTTATTTTGGATAAGGAATCTGTAAAAATAAAGAGAGCTTGAGCTCTAATGAGATGAAAGGATTAAAGAATGAGTGAAAGGGGCTTGTAACGTCAAGCATAACGGACCTGAGCTCAGGAGGAAAAGGAAACTCCGTTTGATGTGTTGAATGAATAGATGCTTGAATTCCACTTGAGAGCAACATGGTTTAAATATACTAAATACATGATTGGCCAACAAGTGGTTGAGTACAAAATGAATAAGGCAAAATTAACATAAGCAGTTTAAGTGACATGGTAAGTGAAATGTTATGCTTGGACAGTCTGACAATCACTACTAAGAACACCGCCTAGTTATATTTTAACCATTATTTTAATACTTCAATAACAACAATAATATAAATCAAATCAATCCAATAAATAGTACTTTAAACTCCAGTGAAAGTCACATAAATGAAAACTCAAAATCTAACAGAATCATTAAATAGGAAACATTATTAAACCCCAAAATTCTTTCAATTAGCACGAACTGTCATAAAATCTTTTATAACCATAAACATAACTAAGAAAAGAAAAGAAATTGCAATTCAGGCTTGAAAAAGCTAAATCATGCATTAATATGGATGACAGCTGGTGATTTGTAACCAAAATTCCTAGCAAGTTATCCATTTGCGGAAATTGTGACTGCCCCCATGGATTACCCAGGTGGTTAAGCATCAAATAATGTGTTAGGCTAAGGTTCATAGTGTTTTGGTGATGATAGAATCATGACACAACAATTCACTGAAAGAGTGTATGGGGAATAAAAAATAATCTTTATAAAGCCTCCTCATTTTTTCTGTTGTTGGAAAGTTTTCATTTGCTTTTGACTATTTTCTGATGAAAAAGCATTTCAATCCACAATGAATGAGTGGAATCAGCTGTTGGTTGGAACCCGCAATTCCAAATTTCTAACAGCTGGTAGATATAGTTTGCAAAATTTAATATGTCTCAACAAAAAGTGCAGGAAGACCAGGTGAAGTGTCTTTGAAAAGGATTTAGGCAGGACCATATACAAGATCCCTTGATTGCACAAGTGGAGTTTTCAGAGGATTTCATAACTTGAACCATGAATTCCAAACAGAAAGGGATTTACTTTTCTTGCACATTAGGTTTTCAAGTTCACATTGAATGTCTACATATGAGATGAGCTGAAGTTTTGGAGGATTTTCCTTGAAAACCATGTTCAAAAAACATGGTGTCTCCAAAATCAAAATTATTTTAGGCATATTTTATTGATTGTTAGAAGCCAATCATACACTTGGCAAGATGAGAAAATCATGAATATTGGGGCTATCTTGATCAATCCAGGAAAGAAGGTTTTTCTCTATTTCTAAGAATGCATTCTTCCTGAAGAAAAAAATAATAAATTGGAGGCAACTATAATCAGTGAATCAGGCTACATGGATTTCAATATGTTTTCAAAAGCATTTGGAAGTTTTTTTATTGGAATCAATCAAAAAATAATTTTTAAACTGAAAATGGATTATCCAATATTTGATGGGGGTCTTGGACAACTTTGGCCAATTCATCCAGCCCTCCACATCTCCTTTGAAACTTTGGGGAAAAGAGCCAATATAACCAATTCAATATGTCATGGGCAGGTATAATGGGGTTTGAATCTTTTCTTAAATTTTGTTCTGGTAACCATTGGATGGGTATTTGACCCTTTGGCCATCAAATAAAAACAAACAAGAATAAATCCAAGCCAGCATGACATTCAAAGGCACCATGATGGAGTTGCCTGCTGTGCTGTGTGTTGCATGCACCTGATAGTTCATTATCCACATCATTGAATGATTTCAACCACCCTTCAATTTTAATTTTTCAAGAAAACTTCAATACTTGAAGAAACTGAAGAACCTCTTTCAGATGTAACCAGGTCACCAATTTTGTTATAATGATCATAAAAAGTGGAAGAATTAATTATGAGGCCTTAATGAAACTCAGCTCTATTGTGTTTGGTTGAATGGTCAAAAAATTATCTGATTTTGGTCTCAATTAATATTTTGAAAAATTAATTTCATTTCTTGTGAGTTTTCTGGCCAGAAAAAAAATTAATTGGGTATTCAAACATACTTGAATTTGGACTGCATCCAAATTTGGGTATAAATATTGAGATCTTGATATATTCACACAAGACAGTTTAAAGATAAGATGTTGCTGAATAATCTTTGGTAAGGGGCCTGTCTTTCTCAACCTGGATTCAAAAAAGGCTACTGTAATAGAAAAGGTATTCAACCTTTTTTTTAAAGCTTCAATCAATTACACTGCTGGTTACAATTCAAGGAAATGTGGATAAATTTTGTGAAAACTGTTTCTCTGATGAAAATCAAACACAAACTTTGATGGTGATCCTCCCAAACATTATTCCAAGGACAAATACTCTGGTGTGATGTTAGTAGCGGAAGGGTAGCTTTTGTAGTATTTAGGACCACAAATTGTGATTCTGTGAAGAGTGGAAATTTTTGGTTATATTGCAATAATAGTAATTTTGGATTATTTTTGTATATTGCAGATTTTGTCTGGGCCTACCTGAATGAATGAGCAAGGAATGATTCTTGTGGCCAACAATTCAAATTAACTTTTTTCATTGCTTTCTAATTGTTTCCCACTTAGGTCTTTCTTGTTGTGGCCATGTCTTTTATGTGATTCCGTGCTTTCTGGAATAGGTTCATAAAAGCCAAAAGATGGGAAATGATGTATATCAGATTTCCTAGTCCCACAACCATGGTCAACTGTTCTTCAGCAGCATGGTGCACTTAGCCTAAGTGCACCATGCTTCTGACAATGTACAAGCCTAAGTCAGAATTGACTGATTACCCCAGCTCTTATGATGAAACCCTTTGTATACACCACAGCCTCAAATGATTTTCAACAATTTGTTATCCAAAATCATCATGGCCAACATACTCCCAACCATTTGGGATTATGAATACATGAATTAATCCCCTCCCAAGGAAATTTATTTATAGATAAATATTCAAATCATTAATAATACCGTGCCCTAATCAGTTCTGAATCTGCTAATAAAAAAGTTTGTCAAACAGAA
This sequence comes from Puccinia polysora, assembly GCA_025617555.3. Classification (NCBI taxonomy): domain Eukaryota; kingdom Fungi; phylum Basidiomycota; class Pucciniomycetes; order Pucciniales; family Pucciniaceae; genus Puccinia; species Puccinia polysora. The sequence continues at coordinate 11,240,624 of CM062639.1, read as the reverse complement.
ACAGCACATATTTTTTTCACATTTCTTTAAATTTGTGTTCTAAATTGAACAAATATCAGCATATGAGTTTTGTGGATGGCAGTCAAATTTCAAGAATCATTAAAATATTTTTGGTGTCAAGACTTTGAGCCATAAAATCATGCCAGACCTTTTTGAAGTCTCTTTTCCAGCATCATAAAAGTTTTAAAATGGATTTCCTTAATTTCAGTTAAATCCATAACATGAACCAATCTTTCAATGAATTATACTCTTTCTGAAAGTTATATCTCACAGTAACAATAATTTTGTCAATGAAAATTTTGAAATGAAGCTGACTGCAAGCCAAAAGTAACATTTGTTGCAATGGCACATTTGAGATTACTACATCAAAATATTTTATTCAAGTTTTTTCTTTACCCTTGAAAGGCAGTGTGCAGTCATTATTCCTGAAATAGTGAAATTTTTACAATATCACCCATAACCCTATTCTACACATGGTCAATTTTAGCATAATTACTTCATTTCCATCTATTTCTGGTGTAAACTGACCAAAAAATTTGGAATCAGAAATATACTTTTGTATCTAAGCCCTAATTCTTTTATTTTCTGGTTACTTCTTCAAAAACACTCAACATCTATTGTTTTAATATTCAAAAATAATGGGTTCACCCTTTTTGGATGGTACACACTCTTTATTTTGCAATCACCATTTTTGATTAAATTTTTTTAGGATCTCTTTTTTTTAACCAGATTGTGCTGATGCACAACCAATTTAAATTGTTGCCTCAACACCTTCCAAACAAATCGCCCCCACCATGATGATGCAGGGATTCCTTGTGGCCACAACGAATCCCTTGATCCCCGGCTGCGGGGCTTCCAAGACATCCTGGCCACCCCCTCACGCCCCCTGAACCATCCAATTTGAAATTTTGGGGGGTGGCGCGTCCTTTCTATGCTTAAGGCCATGCAAGCAAGCAAGATGAGTGTGGGAGACGTGTCCTGACTCGCGTCGCTCGCATGTGGATGTGCACGGACCTCGATCCTTGCTCAAACTTTGGATTTGTGCCTGGTTATCGCTCGCACACCTCAGAACCTACCAAAATCGCGGTTTTCTGTAGCAACGCTACTTGATTCAGCAATCAAACCGTCTCCACCTTCAGGAAACCTTGCAAAAAGGGCCAGCCCAATCCTGCAGTGAGTTCTCATCACTTTCCTTCCTCTCCACTTTCTTCGCGCCAATGGACTGATTGCACTGATTCTTCTATCTTTCCTGCATCATTCCAAGGCCTCATCCCACCACAAGGATCCCTCCTCCAATTTTTTTTGCCGATAAACTTGACCGTTTTGAACCCTTTCATTGCAAGCCCGTTTTTTGTTGTTCTTTGTTTCTCTCTGCCGGCATCTGTTTCTCTTTATCTGGTAAGCACTCCCTCCACCGCTTCCCCCTTGATCATCATCACCTTTCAACCCTTTAATTCCCATTTGAATCACCTCCCACCTTTCATCCATTGTCTCTTCCCAAACTGCATGAAATCAAGCTGACGCTTATAAACTATTTGCCTATCTTCTCTTTTTTCTTCCATTGGTTCAAAATTGCCCATTATTCACTCTTGATTGAATACTCAATAATGTGGTTCCCCGCTCCTCATGGATATATTCTTAATCCACATCCTCTTTCTCATCATCCCCCAACCTTATTGCTTCTGATTATGCTTCTTTGTTCCCACTGCTCATCATAACCAAATTCAAGCCATTTTATCACGTTTTTCCTCTACCAGTCCACTCTGAATCCCCTTGAAATGAATCCAAAATCAAACTCAGATCCTCCGCTGTTGCCACAAAACCTCATTAATGAGTGTTAACCCCTCCAAAGTGCTCAAAGTAGCCAAAGTGCTCAAAGTAGCCATACGTATGTATTTTTAAAACCATCAAGATCATTTCATCTTACTAATGATTATTTCATGTTTTATTTGTTAATTTTTGGGACTTGGACATCTGTGAATGCTTCTGAAACACGGTTTGTAAGAAATATGAGCTAGTTTCTCAGAAGCAGGATCAGTGTTCAACACCAGAATTGACTTATAAAACCAAGCCAGCACTCCCCTTCATTCAATCAGAACCAGCCAAATTCAGAGCACATAAAAAACATTGGAAAGCTTGACGTGATCACTGCAATTGGGAAAAAACCTCTGAACCAGCCTACTTTGTTGATCTTAGGCCAAATCTTCAACCTTGCAAAGTTATAGTACCTCTTACAGGGCCACCAACCACCCTTCATGTTGTTTGTAATTGTAAATATGACCCATACCTAGTATTGAAGTATCATACCCTCAACCAGCTTCCTTATACCTTACTTGCCACTCAATTATCAGGAACTCTACACCATGGCCCTCAACCAAATCAACCTTAACAAAACCAATCAAAATACCAAATCTGGCTCCATGTATGGGCTTGGCTTTCGCCAGGGAACTGATAAAAGATATTCTGCAGGTATTCTGATTTTAATTATAAATTTATCATCATCAAATAACAATTGAATTAATCAAAAAATGATTTCTAAATCAGGAATTTATGCTTGAAGAAGAGACTTGACTGAAGAACAAATTGCAAATGATGATTCCTTGTGGGCTAAGCTTCCAGTTCACAACAAATTGGTCCTCAATTGTCTTAAAGGTCTCTCCAACACTGCCCATATGAAGCACAAGAAAGTATCTGAAGAGTTCAAAATACCAAACTGGACATCTCCAGAGTGGGGTGATCAAAGACAATCTTTCCTTCATGCATACAATGTCATTGTGACTTGTGATGACTTTTCAAATGTTGTTCATACTGATGAGGATGATTTGAATGGTTATACTTATGGTTTGTTCTCATATATTGAAAAACCCACAGGCACCCCCAATTCCACCTCCCTCCATTGAAACAGGCCATGGTCTCTCCTTCCCAACACTTGTTTTCATGGTTTATTATGCAAAGGTTGGGGGTATTGTTGAGATATTATGGCAAACTTGTGTTTTTCCACATCATACTACTTTCCCTCCACCCAGTATCCAATCAACAGAACATCATACCCATTTTGGATGCTCATTCCAAATAAAAAAAAAACTTGCCCATTTCTCCCTGAAACTTGAAAGTTGTTCTCCTAATGAAATTGTATCTAAAGTAAATGGAAAAAAGCTAGATATGGGTATTGAATTAATTTTTTCCATGCAATTCAAAGAATAGCTATTTTGGAAATATATCCTGCAGTTTTCCTCCAAACCCAATGTGAAAATCCACATGAATTTTAAAATGTTTGTGATAAGTGCATTTTCAGACACAATCTCATTGTAGTTATGGACAACTTATGCTAAGTTGTCCACCATCCCACAGCAGTAAAGACATCAAATTAATTCCACAAGAGTTTTATCAGGTTTTGGGACCATGGTTGCATTATGATAAGTTTTTGATGGTGCCAGGAAGCCAGGACTCAGGATACACATGACCTGTAAAGACAATCCAACAAACTGGTGAGCGCATGGACAACTTATTCTAAGTCATCCACAATACAATGAAGAGACACTCAACTTCAAAATCCTCACAAAGGCACCCACAGCCTTGGTGGACCGGTGGAAAACTTAGCATAAGTTGTCCATGCCCCCCAGGTTCATCACATCACTGCTACTGGTCATTTGTAACCCAAGTCCCCTTGGCCTGGCACCATGGACGACTTATTGTAACACAACCATGGTCCCAGTACAGGACACACATGTTTACATTATGCACTTACTCAGAAACAATGTTGATTCCCCAGCTTATTTCAACAAATAGGCATGTAAATCTGATATGTTTTGAATTTCTTTGTCTTATAAAAACCAAGGAACTGATATATAATAACAAGGATCATTAGAACAAGAACATCAAGATCACAAGGGTGTGAGAGTTCCTACCCAGATAACAGACAATAAAGAAATGGATTGAGATCAAGCAAGTGGTGATAACTTTTCAGATGAGCCTAGTAATGAAGCCTGTACTTATAACTGATTTCAGGTTTTGATTCAGTACGTGAAATTAGAAGAAGAATGATATTGATTGCACCCAATTAGCCTGAACTCCTTGTTATTGGTCAATCTTCCATGAAGACTTTTTATGTTTGTATTGTTGATCAAATGATTTGAGATTTGAAGAGCTTGAGTTTTTTGAATGAAAGAGTTGACAATTTTTCCTTCCTCCTCTTGATCCTTGGGTTTGAGAGTCTTATAGACTAGTGAGGGTGGAGAGATGATAATGAATATAGATGACAATGAATATGCCTATTGAATATGAACCATGCGCAACCTCACACTCATTTGTGGTCACCCAGACTAATATGAAAATATAAATAAGAAAATAAAATATAAAAGGAAAATAGGTAAAGAGAATAAGAAACAAGACATAGAAAGAAAGAAACTGTAGAAGATGAAGGCTTGATTGATCTGGAATCACAACATCCCCCCATAATTTGGTGCGGATCCTGGTTCACCCAAAACAATTTGCTGAAAGTAAATCCAACATCTTCCAACTGGAGTTTTTTGACAAAACATCTGCTACCATTTCATTTGAGGAGATCAATCGCACAACCACCAAGTTGTCATTGTAAAGCTCCCAAAAACACTTCAGCTTCATATCAATATGTTTAGTTTTGGAGTTTGACCCAAAATGCCTAATTTTGTCCAAAAGGCCCTTGTTGTCTATGAGGAATGTTGTCGGTGCCGGCGCTTTTCTCCAGATTTCCCATACCACTGACTTAATTCATAGTCCCTCCTGAGCGCTGTCAATAAGTGCATTTAATTCCGCCTCCGTTGTTGAGAGCATTTTATTAGATTCCTTCCTGCTTTTCCATTCCACTTGACAAGACAACCAGTTGACGATGTAGCAGGATTGAAAAAGCCAAGTTTTAGGGTCATCGGCTCAAGTAGCATCCAAGAAAATTGTCAAACTGTCATCATTGTCAGTGGGATTCAGAGTTAAGGAAAGATTTATTGTTACCAACAAGTACTTCCATAAATGAAGTAGCTCCTTCCAGTGTGTGAGACCAGGCTTTTGATTGAACCTGGAGAGCAAGGACGCCGCCACCAACAGATCAGGTCTTGTTCTACAGGACAGATGATTGAGTATCCCTTTGAATCGCCAAAAATTGACGCCCAGTTTGCAGAATTCTGCAGCATCTTCATCCGTGGCCGCTGTTAGTTGCATTCCAGGTGTAAGAGGACTAAGAACTGACCTACATGAGCTTAAACCCCGCTCATTTAAAGTCTCTTGATTAAAGACTGCTGGTGAAGTTTCAGGCCCTCTTCAGTCAGTGTCACCTCCATCCCAAGTATGGTATCTGGCTTGTGAGCGGATGATCTAGGGAATTGTTGAAGAAACAAATCTTCAAACCAATCAACCTCGCCAACAACTACCAGATTGTCCATGTGAAAGAATAGGGATGAGTTCTTGAGTTCATGAATGTATAGACAGGGATCAGAAGTTGACTCCTTGTAACCAATTGATTGCAGCCAGCCCGTTAGAGTCCTAAACCAGTTTTCCGGTGCCTTCCTCAAACTTTACAGAAAATTCTTGAGCTTCAAAAACTTAGAAGTCCGAATGCACCCTTCTGGTTGTAGTATGTAGATAGCTTCATCAAGGGGAGCAAATAGAAATGCGGCTTTGACATCAAACTGTCTAATCCAAAGCTTCTGATGCAAACCCAAGATGAGCAGTAGAAGAAGAGTGGTGAACTTGCCAGTGGGGGCAAAGGTGTCAAGAAAGTCAATCCCCGGTATCTGTAAGTTCCCCATGATGCATAATTGTGACTTTTTCTTTTCAGGTGACTAGTTTTTTGCGGGTTTTACTCTATCAACCCACATAGTTCTGAGCCAGTGATCAGGAGTTTGGTCGCAATCCTCCCAAACCCCCTGATTTTTTATCTCCTGCAACTCTATCCCCCAAGAATCCAGCCATTCCGCCGGGTCCTTCCTAATGGGAGCAGAATGGGAGTATTGCTGAGGCTTAACCTTCTCCAAACAGATCCTGAAATTGTACTGATTCTGTTTTGTTGTTCCACTTTCACAGGCTGATTCCACAGACACCAAAGGCAACGGAGAGGCACGTGCTTCATTGATAGCAAGAGAGAGAGTTGAAGGAGGCTCAGACTGGCTGAGAGCAACTGGCAAAGGAGAGTCTGATTCAGCCCCGACTGTAGTTGGGGAAACCAATTTGGTAATATCAGTGCTTGAAGACGCTTCAGGATTGCCATAGAGAACATCCACTTTGTCATGATCCACAACCTCAAAGTCATCAACACCATCCGAGTGATTGATAGTTTCATCAAAGTCCAGAACTTTTATGCTCTTGGTGTCCACAATGCAATTATTTTTGGTGAGTACCTTGTAAGAGTGCAAGTTGTTGTTGTACCCAACTAGTTGCCCAAAGGAACCTCTGGTTTCAAGCTTCTTTAATTATTCCTTTTTGCCTAGAATGTAGGTAAGAGGACTGCCAATGGGAAAGAAATAGCTAAGAGGTAGTTTTTGACCTTTAAACAGCTTGTAAGGGGATTTTTTTGATTTTTGGGATGGAAATTGGTTGATTGTGACGCAGGCTTTGAGTATAATGCTCCAATAATTGGTAGGAAGGTTTGAGTCAAATAGAACCATTCTCAGAGCCTTGAGGATAGTTTGATTATACCATTCATCCAAACCGTTTTGTTCTGGAGTATACGGATCAGAGAAGGTTTGTTTGATGTTATTCTTTGTGCAGAAATCTTTCATAGACTCATTGACAAACTCTGTCCCTCTGTCAGAGTGCAGAATCACGGGACTATGACCAAATCTTTTTTATTCCATGTTAATCAGAAACTGAAGAGTGGAGCTGACCTCAGTCTTGTTTTTTATTGGTATTGCTGCTACAAATCTTGTGCAGCTGTCCACTATAGTTAGTATATAGGAGTCGTGATTGGGACTTCTGGGATTGATTGGGTCTATCAAATCACAGTGGAGTTCTTGAAAAGGCCTTTCCGCTTGCTGACGCTTACAAGAGAAAGAGGATCTAGTGATCTTGCTAACAGCACAGGCCTTGCATTCCTTTGGCTTAGATATTTTAATCCCCAGCTTCTGTCTGATGCGATGATAGCTGGAATGACCAAGAGATTTATGAATAGTTTCCTCCTTACTAAGATGAGAGGAAAGACTGGAAGTGTTGTAATAAAACTGTAGAATGGGTATATTGCAATCATAGCGGACAGCAACCAACCAACTACCTTTATTGAGAAGAACTTTATCAACAAGTAGGGAAACCTCAAATCCCTCCAACAGTAGCGATTGAGAAGACAACAGATTAGCGGTGGAATTGTGGGTGTACAGAACATCAGATATTGTAGCTGTCTGTCCATTGTTGTCCCTGAGCGCGACTGTGCCTTTACCAGTGTATTTAATACTTTCAACACCTGAACTGGTCAAGATAGATGCAGTTATTTATTGATCTAATTGATCAAAGAATGTGATATCAGATACCATGTGCATTGAGGATTCAGAGTCTATGACAAAGGCTTGAGTGCTTGAGTGAGAGGGACTGGAGTGAAAAGTTCTGACATTTGGGCTGCCTTGCTTGACTTCATTGGTATTGTTTTTCTTTTTCTTGGGAAATCTTGGTCTAAGTTGAGGATAGAGCTTCCAACAGCGGCCTTCCAGATGCGCTGCCCTAGGGTTATGCCAATTGGTTTCACAAGGCTTGACATCCTTATTAAAGAAGGAGAGGGTGTTATTGGACTCTACCTTAGTGTTAGCCGAACCACTCCCAAGAGAAAGATTGTTGTGAAACAATCTTAAATGGTCAAGAACATTATCAGGGGTAACCTTCTTGTCTGAATGCGTAATCTGTTGCCCCACCGTGTCCATTGATGATGGAAGTTTCTTGAGTATTGTTAGAGTTTGAGTTTTCATTTATGTGACTTGCACTGGAGTTCAGAGTACCATTGATTGGATTGATTTGATCTTATTATTGCCAACCTTCAAGTACTAAAACAACAGGTAAAATGTAACGGGGCTGTGTTGTAGTATTGTGATTATCAGACTGTTTAGTCATGGCTATCAGACTATTTAGTCATAGCATTTCACTTACCATGTCACTTAAACTGCTTATGCTAATTTTACCTTATTCATTTTGTACTCAACCACTTGTCAGCCTATAGTGTATTTAGTCTATATAAACACCAGTTCTCTCAAGTGGAATTCATCATCTGTTCAGCAAACTACATCAACTGGAGTGTCCTTTTCCTCCTGTCCTCAGGTCTGTTATGCTTGACCTTATAAGCTACTTTCACTCATTTATTAATTCCTTCATCCAATTTGAGCTTCAGATCTTTATTTTTTACACAGTTAAAAGCCTATGCTCAACCAGAGCCAACGGTCTCTCATTTAACTTGTTTGCCTTCAATATTCTCATCCGGAAATTTGTCTTTGACTCTTTTGGTGAGGGGGTGAGATGGGGATGAGCCTTGTCATTGACTATTAAGCTCATCCCATCCATTCTCTTAGACACTAGGAATCAGCCATCAACTTTGATTGAACAATCCAGATAACCCAGCAACAAGAAGAAGCAGAGGGCACCGTCTACAATTGAGTTCCAACTCAACGCACTGTCAACAGCACACCAAATATACAACGGTTTGGGGAGAAGCTTTTGATTGAAAACTTGCTTGCAATAAATGTTGATAATGAAGACAAACCTAGCAACCAAGTATTGTTTGAAAATTGCTTATTGGACGACTACAAGGTTGATGGCAACGTGACCTCAAAGTCAATAACCCTTTTGTTTTACATTTTAGCGGGCTGACCCAGATGAACCTTGCACTTTGATGAACTTCCAATACGCTCGGCCTCAAGCTATCCTTTGATTTTGTCACTGATTAGTCCTTCACGGCTCAAACCAAAACGGAGCTGATCAAAATTCAACTTTGAGTGAGAGGAGATCAAGTACTACGTTTGCTCCCAAGGGGAATCATCATGAGAACGAGAAATTCCATTGTCTGTTTGGTTTGATCCAGAAAGGCTGTAACCTAGGAGGAACGGAAACAAATAAGAACAGCAAGAATCGGGATAACAGTTGCGTTGGGGCCCCCAAGGCTAACGGAATATGGGCTCATTATTGGTTGTATAAGAAAAGAAAGAAGTTATTAACCGTCCATCCTAGCATTAGCGCCCTTTGTTGGTTTAATCATTCCAAGCCGGTCGAGCAGGTAGACCAGCTCAAGTTGTTGTCGAGCACTCCAAATTGGATAGATTACATGAACACCGTCAGGACCAGGCTCAAGATGATTAATATCAAGCGATTGACACTTAAGCCAACTATGATCAACAAGTCAATGATGACGACACCGTCGATTGATGATCAGACCAACCACCACGATACTCTTTGGCATCCTGAAGACAATTATGATCAACAAGTCGATGATGACAACGCCTTCAATTGATGATCAGACCGACCACCACGATACACTTTGTCACCCAATTCATCTGGTCACACGACTTTACCATCTCATTACCTTCAAGCAAGCTTGAACCCCAACCTGGATTGATTGCCATCAGATCACCATCAGTCACCTCATCCATTCAACCCAAAGACAACCCTCAAACTTGCGCCCATCTTGAAACAACACACCAACGGTAGGTTTCAGAGGAAGAAACCAATCAAGAAGAGACCTCCCCGTCCACCTTCCACCCAAGATCTCGGCACCCCTGCTCATCATCATTAGAAATCCATAAACCTCATCTCAAATGCGGCATTGATCAATGGAAGGTCCGTGGCCGCTCCTCAATCGCAAGCAACATCATACGCTGTTGGACATGATTGGAAAATTGACAAATGAAATCAAATATGCTGTTTGGACGCGACAAAAATCATTCTTCATTCTTCCAACTTGACCTGATCACCATTGACCTCAAAATTGCGTCAGTCGGTCCTGGGAGGATTGGTCTGAAGTTTGCCTGCTGCGTTCACACTTTACCTAAACTTTATTTTCTTCATCAATCATCCATCAATTATCACAATTATTTCAGTACTCAACTCCAAAAATCAACCAACTCAATCAAGTTTATTCTAAACAATCAAATCCAACCTTGAAAAAATCCAACGCATCTGAAAAGTCATTCACTTTTGAACTGAAGAATTTTCCAGCAAATAGTAGAAATTATACTTTGAAGATAGCAGTTGTATTCAAATATGCCCCACGAAGTTTACAAGTCATTCATCTCATCTTATTAATCAGTCACTAACCTGTATGTAGAATTATTCCAAAAGTTAGTAGAACATTATGTTAATTGAAGAAAAATTGTTAGATTCCTTTTTAGGACAGTAAGTTCCTCCAGTGCAAGTCAAGCAGGTGTGTTAGATTTTGAGTTTTCATTGATGTGACTTTCACTGGAGTTCAGAGTACCGTTGATTGGATTGATTTGATCTTATTATTGCCAACCTTCCAGTACTAAAACAACAGGTAAAATGTAACTGGGCTGGGTTGTAGTATTGTAATGATCAGACTGTTTAGTCATGGCTATCAGACTCTTTAGTCATAGCATTTCACTTACCATGTCACTTAAACTGTTTATGCTAATTTTACCTTATTCATTTTGTACTCAACCACTTGTCAGCCTATAGTTTATTTAGTCTATATAAACACCAGTTCTCTCAAGTGGAATTCATCATCTGTTCAGCAAACTAAATCAACTGGAGTTTCCTTTTCATCCTGTCCTCAGGTCCGGTACGCTTGACGTTATAAGCTAATTTCACTCATTTATTAATTCCTTCATCCAATTGAGCTTCAGCTCTTTATTTTTTACAAGTATAAGATATGCAATGATATTGACCAGTAGATCTATACTTACTTTGTGAAGCCTAGAGATGGAGGTTTTGGTCTTGGTGATAAACCCAATTACGTTCTTGGAGTTGAAAGGTGTTCTAAGGAACTCCTTGAAGACTCTTGCTCAATTTGATGCATGGTTGGAAGCAAAGTGGTTATTGATGTTGGCCCAGATCATGAGTGCGTCTTTTTCATTTTCAGGAGTGATGATGTTGGCTCGTACAGAGGTGTCCAGCTTGGAGTTTAGAATGGTTCTGATTTAAACATTTCCCACTTTACTCAGCCCAATTAGAGTTCCATTTGAGTCTGTATTCTTCTTTATAAGTTTGTTGAAAAGATCTTCTTGCAAATCCATCATGTTGACAACTTGGTTATGCCAGATCAAAAAGTTATCCATGGTAAGCAGTGGAATGGCCTCAATAGCTGTCTTAAGTATGGTGGCCTTCATTGATTCAGACATGTCTAGCTTCTTCTAGCTCCTTGGTTCAAAGATTAAATTGTCGTAGGTGGATAGTTTGTAGTTTTTTTTTTTTTTGTAAGGCCTTCAACTGTTAATTGTGATATTTTTTGAATTTCTTTCTCTTATAAAAACCAAGGAACTGATATATAATAAGAAGGATCATTAGAACAAGAAAAGCAAGATCAAAACAGTGTGAGAGTTCCTACCCAGATAACAGACAATAAAGAAATGGATTGAGATCAAGCAAGTGGTGATAACTTTTCAGATGAGCCTAGTAATGAAGCCTGTACTGATAACTGAGTTTAGTTTTTGATTCAGTATGTGAAAGTAGAAGACAAATGATAGTGATCGCACCAAATTAGCCTAAACTCCTTGTTATTGATCATTCTTCCATGAAGCCTTTGTATGTTTGAATTGTTGATCAAATGATTTGAGATTTGAAGAGCTTTAGTTTTGTGAATGAAAGAGTTGACAATTTTTCCTTCCTCCTCTTGATCCTTGGGTTCAAGAGTCTTATAGACTAGTTTGGGTGGAGAGATGATAATGAATATAGATGACAATGAATATGCCTATTGAATATGAACTGTGCGCAACCTCACACTCATTTGCGGTCACCCAGACTAATATAAAAATATAAATAAGAAAATAAAATAGAAAAGGAAAATAGGTAAAGAGAAGAAGAAACAAGAAATAGAAAGAAAGAAACTTTAGAAGATGAAGGCTTGATTGATCTGGAATCACAACAAAATCCAACACACTGTACATACATCTGTCCATCATATTTCACACACCTGCTAGATGATTTCTGTTTTTTCCAATATTTAGGCAGGTAATCCATAGCCAAGGAGTGCTGTCCCATTCTGATCTCAACCAACTAATACCCCAATAGATTACAGAGGAAACATCTTGCCCTTCTCAACCTGACCAACCTTCTTGAATACAACTTGGCCGATTTTTCTGGTAAGAATATTTATTTTCTGAGTTGTGCATGTGTTCTGATAATGATGAGGAATCCCTACTTAAATTTTGTAGAAAAACGCACTCTTAATCAACTTAATGCTCTACTGGGTGATGCCCATGTTGAACAATCACATAAGAAAGTTTTCCAGTCAATGCTTGAGTTCTATAAGCACAAGTTTGATGCAAAGGTGGAGCATTTGAGGTTCCAAAAGCCAAAGCTGTTGGCCTACCCAAACCTTCAACTGACTCAGACAAAGAGCCAACAGCCAAGGATCCTTCAAATATCCCATTGACAATCAATGAACCTGTCAATCCCACTAAAACAACTCCTAATTCAGACCAATCTGTTACCTAGCTTACACCAGTGCATGCAAATGACCAGGTGGAGCAACCCAGTGAGTTGAATAAACCATTTGATTCACAAAAACTTTTGTTGGAATTATTTGAAATATGCATAACTGATACATTCCCAATATATGTAGTTGAATCTGAAATACCAGCTGAAACTTCTCTAGTGGAAAATTCAATTGAAGCCCCAGAGCATGTTGCTGTTGCTCATTCTACTGTTCAGGCATTGGATACCCTATTGCACCCCCCAGTTTTTGCATCTCAAGGCCCAGCCATGGGTTCTGCAAATTTGGCATCTGCTTGCCTGGCAGCCCAAGCTGCTTTGCAAGCACCTAGAAGATCTGCACACCGGCCCCCCTCAAGCTCACAAGCATCATCTGACTCCTCTGATTCTGACTCTGAATTGTCAGATTCAGACAATGTTCCACCAGAGGAACCCAAAGTAATAGTTCTTGAACCATCACCCAGGAGTCCCACTCCAGCTCCCACCCTAGTTCCGACATCCCCTGAGCATGTCAGTTGCCTCTCCTCCAAAATTTTCTTGATCCTTTACAGAAAAATGACTTGGCATTTGAATTTCATTTCTGAATCAGAATGAATGAGCCATAATACCCCAAAGAAGGAATGCTTCTAATGCTGGAATCATCACTGAGGATGAAACTCAAAGGAATTCCCTTCCAAGAATTGCGGAGCCATCAGGAAATCCACCATGCCAGGCTGAAGGTGAAGCTAGTACCCAAATGACAACCCAGGCCCAAATTACTCCGCCAATAGATCCACCTGGTTAGTTGAATCAAGATGTTATGAAATGAAAAGCATGGGAATTGACTTTATTCCATTACCCAGAACTCTTTGTTTGCTTAACCAAGGAACACCTTTTAAGGTTGTTGTACTGGGAAGAAATCAAGGACAATGCAACCCCTTCAAGCTATTCTAAAATGATAACCAGCACACAGTTTCTAATATTGAACAATCATAACCTTCTTGGCTGGAGGATCTTGGCAAGCACCCCAGAAACATCAACAATCCTAAAATCATTGCACCTTTGTTTGAACAGGTGCAAAGTGTTGAGAGGAAATCTCCTGAACCCCATACCGCGCTCATTCTCACCTACAACCTTTCCCCAACCTTTCACAAGTGATCTTTTGCGCTTTTCTATCATCATCACTTTTATGTTTCATCCTCCCTGCTCCCTCTCTTCGCTTGATCCTCATTATTCCATTCCTCGACTCATCCATTCTTCACCCGCTCCACATTCTCCATCTTCATCCGCTCCATATTCTCCATTGCTTCTTTTCCACCTGCTATCTTCCATCCGCTCCATATTCCTTCCTCTCATTCGTCCCAGTATATTATCCACTTCTCCAACTCACTCCACATCCACACTCACTCCGTCACCCACTTCCTTCTTTCTTCTTCTCAACCCAAATCCACCTCTCTCATCCTCTCAAGACTCTCCCCAACTCAATCTTTGAAGCCAACAAAGATTCTCCCATCTTACGATCCATTAACCCGACATCGACCATCTAACCCAACTCACTCGATTTCCTCTTCTTGTTCACATGTGAGGTTGCATCAATCAAGGATCCTAAGCACCCTGCTGATTAAATTTGATTACTTTCATATTTTATTGTCTAGACACTTGTCTCATCCTATGATCTTGTCATCCTCTTCTTTTCATTCCTATTATTTGAGCGCCCTACCTTGTCTGTGACCGCACTGAGTGAGACTTTACCCAACTTGTCTTCATTATTTTCTTTATGTCTTTGATTATTGTTAATCTTTCCTCTTCAGTCTGTTGGTTCAGGTAATCAAGAATTCTATAGCTCTTCACGGTTAAAAGCCAAAATTGCTACAACTTCACCGACAATCTTGAGCAATAACATGGATTTGACCTCCTCACCTAGACCAACGGATCTCAACTCCCCTCTTCTAAAAACCCTCACAGATTCCATTCCCACCCTCTTGGAGTCAAATTTCTCACTCTGGCGCTCAAAAATCATGACTATTTTTGCTCTCAAAGGTATCGCTAAATGGATCCAATCCCCTGAATCCGAAAAATGCCCCCTGGAAATCAATATCGGACTCTTTGGATACATCTTAGCAAAGCTCGATAATCCAACGTACATCAACTGCGTTAAGGACCACCATCTGACCAATGGAATCAAACTTTGGAAATCAATCAAAGAATTTTATGCGTCATCCCAAACAGCTAACAGGTCTTGAGTGTTCTTCAATTTCCTCAATCTTCAGTTCGACACAAAGCATGTGGACAAATTTATCACCAAAGTCAAGGCTTGTCTCATTCAAATTTCGGAAATCGGAATCAAAATGGACAAGGATATAGTCGCGTATCTCATACTCTATAAGTTTCCTCCAGAGCTCGAGCATCTCAAAACAACAATCACCCATTCGCTTGGAGAATCCAAAATAGATGGCGACCTGGTCCTTCAACATTTGAATCAGATCAAGAACAAAATTGCGGCAGGTACCTATGCTTCTGCTATGATGAATAAGGGTGCAAAGCAGGAAGTCATCAAATGCCAATCCACCTGGAATAACCCAATGGCATCTCATCCCAAAAACGCCTGCTGGTGGCTGTATCCTCACCTCCGCCCAAACTTCAACAATAGCTCCAAACCTAACAAAACCAAATCCGCTTCCGCCAACTTATCCTGCACTTCCTATAACTTCGCTATGACCAACTCCAAGCTTCTCACCAAAAACGCCATCATTCTGGACTCTGGTGCATCTCAATCTATGTTCAACTCGCCCAACTTTTTTGAGACTATGGCAGAAGACCACACTCAAATTCAAACAGGAAAGGAAAACTCCTCACTGTACGCGGAAGGGGCTGGAATCGCGAAGCTCATATCAGAAAACTGCAACGTTCATCTCAGTCAATCACTCTATGTCCCTCAACTAGCAGTGAACCTGGTCTCCTTGGGACAACTGCTGAACAAAGGCTGCTCTCTTCACCTGTCGAGTCCTAGCAACTTTGTTGTAAATTTCAAGCAAGAAGAAATCCTTTTTGGGTCGATTGAAGACAACCTCTTGGTCATTAAGGACCTCTCCCTCTCTCAGTCCGAATTTTCCCATGTGTTTGTCACTCTCACCACCCTACACAAGCGCTTTGGTCACCCTCACCTGGATCAAACCCGACTTCTGTCCAGGGACTTTCCGAAGATCAGTTGGTCCGATCTACCATGTGAATCCTGCGCCCTAGGTAAAATCCATAGATCATCCTTCAAGAGTCACATGCCCCGCTGCTCCAAACCATTCTCCAGAATACATGCCGATGTTTGTGGACCAATCAACCCCGTCTCCAAGACTGGAAATCAATACTTTCTCCTGCTCACCGACAAATTCTCCCGCTTCAAGGTCTGTCTTCCCATTAAGCTCAAATCCGAAGTCACGGATGAAATCATCAAATTTATCAAAATACACTTGAATCAATTTGGGTATCAACTCAAGTCATTCCACTCCGATAACGGCGGGGAATTCATCAACTCCAAACTCTCAAGTTTTTTTTTGGATTCGGGTATCATTCACACCACGTCCAAACCTCATACGCCACAACACAATCCTATCGCCGAGCGAGGAAACCGAACGTTAGTTGAAGCTGCTAGAACAACCCTCATTGACATGTCAATCCCCACCTACCTATGGGATCAAATCCTAGTGGGATGCTGCGAGATACTCAACCTCCTGCCAGCTAAGGAATCAAAGTGGAGCCCTTTGGAAATGTGGAACGGGATCAAGCCCAAAATTAACCTGATTCGAACCCTCGGATCCAAAGCCGTTGTCCTGAATCTCCGGCACAACATGGGAAAATTTGACCAGAAGGGCTGGGAAGGAATCCTTGTGGGTCATGACCTGCAATTAAATTCCTATCAAATCTTCATTCCAGAGCTTGGAGAAACAATTTGCTCCAAACATGTAAAAATCTTTGAGAATTTAAAGCTAACTGAACTTTCTTCACCATGCGAACCTCCTTTTGACCCTCTACTCCAAACCGATTCCCATCTCCTGGACGCTTTGCTCTCCACCAATCAAAATAAGTCTTCATCTGACTCCGCAAGCGCTGGCGGCTTGGAAACCTTGGATTCATCGCAATCCAACGAGACCCCTACCAATCCTGAAAACCCTGAAGAATCTCCTCCAACTCATCCGCCAGGCTCTGAGTCCTCCAACAATGAATACCTAACCAATCAACTCATTCCCTCAGGAATCAACCTTAGAGATCGCTCCAACCTTCAACGTCCTCAACGCTATGGATTCCTTACCAGAACAGTCCCTCGAAATTATGAAGAGGCAAGAGGCTCACCCGAATGGCAAGATTGGTCCATGGGAATGAAAAAGGAACTTGATGGAATTGAATCCATGGGTGTTTGGACTGGCTGTCATGTACTGCCTGAAGGTAAAAGAGCGCTGTCGACTGTGTGGGTTTATCGGCTCAAATTCCACCCAGATGACGATGGTCTCATCTTCAAGGCCAGATTATGCGTCCAAGGATTCAGACAACTGGAGTTCTTCGACTACGGAGAAACTTATGCACCCACAGGGCAAATCACGACACTTCAAACAATACTGGTCTATGCATTCCACCACGAATTACCCATCACCCAGATGGACATCAAGTCTGCATTTCTACATGCTAAATTAGACAAGGATATATACATCAAAGCCCCTCCTGGACACGACACCCCCTTTCCCTACTTCAAATTGAATAAAGCCTTGTACGGCCTAAAACAAGCACCCAAAAG
The DNA here is from genome assembly GCA_025617555.3 of Puccinia polysora. Lineage (NCBI taxonomy): Eukaryota > Fungi > Basidiomycota > Pucciniomycetes > Pucciniales > Pucciniaceae > Puccinia > Puccinia polysora. Next base: position 11,223,259 of record CM062639.1, on the reverse strand, counting down.
CTGGTACAATACCCTTAAGCAGTGGATCCTTGACCAAAATTTTGTTACATCTTCTGCTGACCCATGTCTTTTCATAAATCAGTCCACTCAGATCTTCATTTTTTGCTACTTTGACAATCTAGTCATCATTGGAAACTCGGAAGACTTTTGGGCAAAACTGAAGTCGAAATTTGCCATCTCACATGAAGGTCCTCTCCTCAAAATCCTCGGAAACTATATTCTCAACTCTCCGAATGGACCCTGCCTACATCAACCTGACCACGTCAAAACGGCACTAACAGAACTTGGACTTTCTGAATTGAAGCCCATCAACACACCCATAACCCCTGGCATTGCTCTCAAACCCGCGACTGACGCTGACGCATCCGAATTCTCCACCCTAAACATCAACTACTGATTGTTGACGGGTTATCTCAATTTCATAGCCACCCGAAATCGACCGGATCTCTCCTACACAGTCTCCTCTTTATCCAGATTCAACGCAAAACCCGGTCTTTCTCACTGGAAGGAAGCCAAGCATGCCTGGCGATACGTCAAAACGACTCAGAATCTCGCTCTTTGCTTGAAGAACAACTCTTTCAGCTTTGACCTCGAATCCTGGAGTGACTCTGACAGAGGCAATGATCCCATTTCAAGGAGGAGCCATACTGGATACCTGGTATTACTCTACGGCTGCACCGTATCGTGGAACAGCAAGCTCCAGCCCACAGTCTCTCTCTCCTCAACCAAAGGCAAACTCAAGTCACTGGTCTTAGCAACACAAGAAAAGATCTGGATCCTAAACCTACTAAAGGAGTTAAATCCGTCTCTCTCTCTCTCTCACTGCTCACATATTGACAACAAGGCCCTGAACAACCTTGTTAATTCCAAGTCCCATCACAGTGCGCTTAAACACGTGGACACTCAAATCAAGTGGCTTCAAGAACAAAAGGATGCTAAAATTCTTATTACCAATCTCGTTCCTTTGGAATCAATGTTGGCAGACTCCCTAACGAAATCCGCCATTAAACCCTCAGTCAAGCATCTCACCAATACACTAATGCAACCTCTCATTTGAACACGGCGGCGTGTTGAGAGGAAATCTCCTGAACCCCATACCGCGCTCATTCTCACCTACAACCTTTCCCCAACCTGTCACAAGTGATCTTTTGCGCTTTTCTATCATCATCACTTTTATGTTTCATCCTCCCTGCTCCCTCTCTTCGCTCAATCCTCATTATTCCATTCCTCGACTCATCCATTCTTCACCCGCTCCACATTCTCCATCTTCATCCGCTCCATATTCTCCATTGCTTCTTTTCCACCTGCTATCTTCCATCCGCTCCATATTCCTTCCTCTCATTCGTCCCAGTATATTATCCACTTCTCCACCTCACTCCACATCCACACTCACTCCGTCACCCACTTCCTTCTTCCTTCTTCTCAACCCAAATCCACCTCTCTCATCCTCTCAAGACTCTCCCCAACTCAATCTTTGAAGCCGACAAAGATTCTCCCATCTTACGATCCATTAACCCGACATCGACCATCTAACCCAACTCACTCGATTTCCTCTTCTTGTTCACATGTGAGGTTGCATCAATCAAGGATCCTAAGCACCCTGCTGATTAAATTTGATTACTTTCATATTTTATTGTCTAGACACTTGTCTCGTCCTATGATCTTGTCATCCTCTTCTTTTCATTCCTATTATTTGAGCGCCCTACCTTGTTTGTGACCGCACTGAGTGAGACTTTACCCAACTTGTCTTCATTATTTTCTTTATGTCTTTGATTATTGTTAATCTTTCCTCTTCAGTCTGTTGGTTCAGGTAATGAAGAATTCTATAGCTCTTCACAAAGATTGTAAATTCTGATTAAAAAATACTCCAATCCTCTGCAAATAAACTGATTCTTACGTTCTATCTTCTCAGAGAAGATTTTGCTCGGCAAGGATGACAATGTCTTTGTTGGAAATACCTTCATCAATACCTCCTCTCTCTCTTGCTCCAAGAAGGCAGCTGAAAACCACATGCATCCCCTTTCAGAGATCCTGACATACACAAGAGAGCCAATACGTGGAGCCTATGTGACATTGAAGCATACATTGAATGACATCATAGGTGTGGTCTCACACAAAATTTCAAGGAATGTGTTCTCATCTATGGAAGGGATTGATGTGACTTGCGATGAAGCTCTACTCAACGCACAAAGGTACTTTGCCAAACTGCAGGCAGCTGTCATTGATTATCCAACATTCCTTCAAAACAAGAGGTTGGGTTCTAACCACAATTCTGAGGTCACAAGTGGAAGGGGCGGTTTGAATACAGTTTTTGAATGCGTGGTCTCTCTAGTGACTGGGCTCATCAACTTAAGACTTGATGAAAGGGAAGATAATCAACATCCTTTTATATCTAAGGACTTTGCTGAAAAGAAGAATCGATGGGGGGTTGATTCTCTAGCATGTGTTGCACACATGTTGGGCTGTTTCTTCTGACACTTCTGCTGCATGAGCTTATAGTGTGATGTTATTGCAAATTACGGCTATATTTTCCACATTTTTTTGGTTCATGAAATGATTTTTTGTGTTGTCTTGTAAACATTCTTTTTTGTCAAAAGGATTTGTGCTGACATTGATACACACAAAATTAATATACAACTTCACTTTTCTGGTAACATAGTTAAATTCCAGGCCAAGAGTACTCCATTGCCCACTTAAACCCATGACACATTCAACAATTTTGACAAGTGAATTAAAAGAGGTTTTATTGAAAAATGATGTAAATTTCCTTATACTTCCAATTCTGAAACAATGATCAATTGTCTCCAAAAAAAGTTTCAAATTATCAAAGTGTGAGAGTTTTTTGAAAACTAAGGAAGCCTGTTTGTATAATTTTTTTTTCATTTTTAGAAATTACTGCGTTTTCAAAGCCAATACTCTTGTGATTTTCAAACTGAATCAATTCAAAAACTGGAATATTTGTCCCCAACTACTTGCATCAAATACTTCAAAAACTTGATTGGTTTGGTTTTTTTTTTACAAAATAGTTATTCTCAGGTAAGGAAAGATCAATTTCAATCAAGCAGCCTCTCACCCCAGATAAAATTTCTGGAAGTCTCCAAAATTATCCATTGGTTTTTTTTTTCTTTGTTGAAGCATAGAGAACCAAGGATGAAATTAACATCCAACAAAGTATTGAGGATACAGAATATGAAGTAAAATCATCAAAAGTGCAAAAGAAAAACTAATTTAAATTAGTCTTCCACATTATGAGCCATCCTTTATCTTATTTTTGCAATCAATTTTGGTATTTCAGAATAACATGTGATTCATAAAATTTGATTCATTTGTTAATACCCGTAACATCCCTCAAAAAAATGGGCCTCTTTTTATTACATTTATATATTTGATAAAAAAAAGACATCCAAATCTTAATTATCACATTTCCATTAACTTTTTTTAACATTGATTTGTTGATTTGAAACAGTCTTTGACATAGAATGGTTAGTCATTCTAAATTATTTGCTATTAAGTATTTGCTTTTGATCAAACTATTTCTTTCCCTTTTCTTTATTCAGAGTATTCCTATATCTTGCATATTCAATTTGTTCTGATGCAATAAGAAATAAATCTTCCTTAACCTATAAATAGAAACTCAAAATGGGATCTCTCTGAGTCTAGAATTTAAACTCATCAATCACAGAAAAAAAATAACTATAATTTGTACGGCTCAAATTCCATTTCTTAAAAAATGACCAAATTGACTCAAGAACAAGAACTTTGGCTGCAAAATACACATGAAGACATTGAACGCAAGCTCAAAAATAATTTTGAGCCATTTCCAAACAACTGGCACCACAGAAATCTGCATGTCACTTGCTAGCAAGTGCCATCAAAAAACTTTTGTCCAATGTATGGCCAAGCTCAGGTCAAGCTCCAACCAAGCTCAGGTCAAAATTTATTGATACTCCAATGCACAGTAACTGACTTTGCACAATGCAAAGTAACTGTGAACAATGCACAGCAAATGTTCAAAATGCACAGTGACTGTGAACAATGCACAGCAACTGTGCACAATGCACAGCAACTGGGAACAATGCACAGCAACTGTGCACAATGCACAGCAACTGTGCACAATGCACAGCAACTGTGCAAAATGCACAGCAACTGTGCAAAATGTACAGCAACTGTGCACAATGCACAGCAACTGTGCACAATTCACAGCAACTGTGCACAATTCACAGCAACTGTGCACAATGCACAGCGACTGTGCACACTGCACAGTGACTGTGCACAATGCACAGTGAATGTGAACAATGCACAGTGACTGTGAAGAATGCACAGCAACTGTTCAAAATGCACAGTGACAGTGCACAATGCACAGCAACTATGCAAAATGCACAGCAACTGTGCACAATGCGCAGCAACTGTCAACAATGCACAGCAACTGCGCACAATGCAAAGCAACTGTTCAAAATGCACAGCAACTGTGCACAATGAACAGCAACTGTGCACAATGCACAGCAACTGTGCACAATGCACAGCAACTGTGCAAAATGCACAGCAACTGTGCACAATGCACAGCAACTGTGCACAATGCACAGCAACTGTGCACAATTCACAGCAACTGTGCACAATTCACAGCAACTGTGCACAATGCACAGCGACTGTGCACACTGCACAGTGACTGTGCACAATGCACAGTGAATGTGAACAATGCACAGTGACTGTGAAGAATGCACAGCAACTGTTCAAAATGCACAGTGACAGTGCACAATGCACAGCAACTATGCAAAATGCACAGCAACTGTGCACAATGCGCAGCAACTGTCAACAATGCACAGCAACTGCGCACAATGCAAAGCAACTGTTCAAAATGCACAGCAACTGTGCACAATGAACAGCAACTGTGCACAATGCAAAGCAACTGTTCACAATGCACAGCAACTGTGCACAATGCACAGCAACTGTGCACAATGCACAGCAACTGTGCACAATGCACAGTAACTGTGCACAATGCACAGCAACTGTGCACAATGCACAGCAACTGTGCACAATGCACAGCAACTGTGCAAAATGCACAGTAACTGTGCACAATGCACAGCAACTGTGCAAAATGCACAGTAACTGTGCACAATGCACAGCAACTGTGCACAATGCACAGCAACTTTGCAAAATGCACAGCAACTGTGCACCATGCACAATAATTGTGCACCATGCACAACTGTGCACAATCCACAATAACTGTGCAAAATGCACAATGACTGTGAAAAACACACAATGACTGTGCAAAACACACAGTTACTGTGCACAATGCGCAGTTACTGTGCAGAATGCACAGTTGTTGTGCATGGTGCACAGTTGTTGTGCATGGTGCACAACAACTGTGCATTCTGCACAGTAACTGCACATTGTGCACAGTAACTGTGTGTTTTGCACAGTCATTGTGTGTTTTTCACAGTCATTGTGCATTTTGCACAGTTGTTGTGCATGGTGCACAATTATTGTGCATGGTGCACAGTTGCTGTGCATTTTGCACAGTTGCTGTGCATTGTGCACAGTTGCTGTGCATTGTGCACAGTTGCTGTGCATTGTGCACAGTTGCTGTGCATTGTGCACAGTTGCTGTGCATTGTGCACAGTTGCTGTGCATTGTGCTCAGTTGCTGTGCATTGTGCTCAGTTGCTGTGCATTGTGCTCAGTTGCTGTGCATTGTGCACAGTTGCTGTGCATTGTGCACAGTTGCTGTGCATTGTGCACAGTTGCTGTGCATTGTGCACAGTTGCTGTGCATTGTGCACAGTTGCTGTGCATTGTGCATAGTTGCTGTGCATTGTGCATAGTTGCTGTGCATTATGCACAGTTGCTGTGCATTGTGCACAGTTGCTGTGCATTGTGCACAGTTGCTGTGCATTGTGCACAGTTGCTGTGCATTTTGCACAGTTGCTGTGCATTGTGCACAGTTGCTGTGCATTGTGCACAGTTGCTGTGCATTGTGCACAGTTGCTGTGCATTGTGCACAGTTGCTGTGCATTGCGCACAGTTGCTGTGCATTGCGCACAGTTGCTGTGCATTGTGCACAGTTGCTGTGCATTGCGCACAGTTGCTGTGCATTGTGCACAGTTGCTGTGCATTGCGCACAGTCACTGTGAGTTGTGCACAGTCACTCTGCATTGTGCAAAGTTGCTTTGCATTGTGCACAGTCACTCTGCATGGTTCACACTTGCTGTGCATTGTGCACAGTTGCTGTTCATTGCGTACAGTCACTGTGCATTGTGCACAGTCACTGTGCATTGTGCGCAGTCACTCTGCATTCTGCACAGTCACTCTGAATCGTGCACAGTCACTGTGAACCAAAAACATGTTGGAGAATGAAAATACCTTCAACTAGAGATTGGAAAGAGCTTCCACCAAAGCTTCCTTGATGGCACTTGCTAGCAAGTGCCACTAGTTTTTTTGTGGTGTGGACCAAAACAGAGAGATGGTTGCACGATTAGCACACTTCACAAGTCATGGTTCACAGGTTGCAGCAAATATTCAACCAGGAAGCTGAAGAATTGAATATTCCAGTGGAAATAATCCGAAATGTCTACAATTTATGGATGGAGAGGCGTGCATTGCTTGGACTGGGTAAGTTACTATATTCTTCAAAACCACAGTATTACATATCTGACATGTGTAAATTCAACTCCCAGCTGCCCCTTTGGTTATGGATTGAATTCAAAATTCCATTGATAACTAAATATTTATGATGCATAGATATTAGTCATATTCATGATTATGCATCTAACCATTTCGGCTGCTATGTGATACTCCAATATTTCCCATCATTTTTCAATTATTCAAGATAATAGTTTGAATATGCCTCATGATTGATCCAAATTTTTATCAAAAAATCCTTATACATGGAATTGGAAAAAGAAACCTCATTTACCTTCCATCAGTGGAAATAAAAACAAGAAAGATATCCTCACTGTCCTGATGTTGGTTGGTGTACCATTTTTCATTGAAAAATTAAGTTATATTTCAATGTATATCACAGGTGATAGTGAAAATATTTTGAGCTTTGCTCATGGGAAATTGAATCATATTATTAAACAGGATTGTTCATGTTTTTCCAACAGAGATCTCAAACCCAAAAATATACCATATTTCTATTTTCTGTCACCAATCTATAAAGTCTTGAAATGAGCCAGAAAATATTAGTGCAATCTATCCCCAAATTAACCAGGTTATCCAGAGAAACAAACCAACATTGAATTCAGTTAAAATCTATCTGACTAATAACCAATTGGAAATTTTGAAATATTAATTAAATCTGTAATGTTGTGAATGAAATATAAAACTTTCCTATTTTGATTAATTTTCTCACCAATCTCTCCTCACCCCCAGAGCTGCAACATCAAGGAAAATCACAAGTTTTATCAATAGTAATTGACAAATTCTTGCTTTGTATCATTCACTAGACTCCACTCAAATAATCCAATTGATTATCAATTCCAACTATAGTGAAATGAACAGTCCTTAATGAAGTATTCAGGGCAAATAAAGGGTAAAATCCACAACCATTTTCATTTCATGTTGCTTTGATTTCTTAATTATTCATGAAAAATGGTATATTGGCATAAATTGAAGGCAACCCATCAATTTTCTCAAGAATATTTACATGGACCTGCAAACAATGAGGAGGAAATTCAGCATAGAATGTTTCACATAAATCTTCATTAGAAAACCTGCAATAATTGTTCAATTCCTTCAGTTACTTTTACCCTTAGTGCTATTTGGTTCATCCACAGTAGAATATGTGCTAAATTAATTATGAGATGACCAGGTGATTTGGATATGATGACCATATGTAATACATTCAAAAATATATTCTTTGTTTCCTGGGTTTTCCAAAGCAATGCAAACTTCATTTCTAGCTGGGCAGATGAATAAATGGTCCAAAATTTTCTCCATACCAATCCTCAAACTTCAGTTCTATGCACAATATTAATGTCAATATACTTGTAGAACATTTTAAGATGTTTTTTATACCAATTTCTCTGCTCATCCAAGTCATTTTTTGAAATAACCAGCTTAAATTGGATATTTCAACGGGTATTTATGTATATAAAATGGGAACCTTGAATTTTGAAACAATTTTCATTTCAGGTTCATAGAAAAGCCATTTCATCATTTCATCACTCAAACTCAGGTTAAGAATTTAAATATGTTTTGATGATGAATTATTTTACCCTATGAGGGCATTTAAAAATGTGTGATTCATACCATTAATAATAAATTCAAATTATAATATTCTAAAAAGGATGCGCTTTCAAGGGAGATGCAAATGTCACATGTGGCCATTGTCTAGCTTTAAGGATCATTCAAAATATTTTCTGCCTGACAAAATTTTTTTTTCTTTCAATAAAATATGGATCCACTGTCTTATATAATGAATTTTTCATTTTGAATAATATTGATAATGAATTCTCATAAGTCATTATGAATATGAACTCTTCATAAAATACCACAAGTAACCAGATTTACTGTTGGATGTGCTCAGATCCAATCATCTGTATTTTATCTTTTTGCTAACAGATCAATCACTCAACAACTCCCCAACTTGAACAAAAACCTTATTTAACATCTTTTCCACCAAAAAATGAATTTGAGGTCTTCTCATAGTTCAAAATCCATCAAAACCAGAACACTCAATAAAGAAGTAGCTGAACATTTGCCCAAATTTAATGAACCCATCAGTCTATGCCTACGGGACTACATCAAAACTGTTTTGAATATGAAACCTTGTGGCGACATGGTTCCACCACCACCCTCTGAAGATCAAGTACAAGAGTTGAATTTGAAACAACTTGGATCCATTTATGAAAACAATATTTTTTTCACCCTGCAAAAAACTGAAACCAACCTCTATGGTGGAAAGAAAAGCATACCTGGAAAGTTCAAAGAGCAATGTCAGAAAGAGTTGGAAAGCTTTGGAATGAATTCTCCAACTTTCCAATGGGACTGCTGTTATTTTACAAAGTGGGACAAATTCTTGTCAGAAGTGATCATAAAGCATTGGTTCCATGCTAAGAAGGATGGCGCATTTACCAATTATGCACTTGATGTTGGATTTTGCAAAAAGGAAATAATTTTTGGAATTCTTGAACAATGGCTACGTGGGAAAAAGGACCAATACATGAAGCCTTGAACTTGTAACAAGAATCCCAGATCTAGAGTTAAACACAGAGTGAGCCAAAAATTCCTCTTAATTTCCTACTGCTGTGAGCAGAGGATTCCTACATTGAATGAAAAAGATATACAGAAACCGCTTAGCAACCACAAAACACCATTTGGGAAATGATTTGGCCAGAAATCTCCTTCCTAGGGTGGATTTTTTCTCTGATACTGAGGAAGACAATCAAGGAAAATATCATTCTGTTCAAGTCTACTGGAGAAGCAAAACATATTCAAAATTTTTACACAAACTTGATAACAACACTCTAAACTATATTTCTGAGATGAAGGGTAAAGTGATGCTAAAAGAAACGTAGAATATGAAATAACTTACAATAAAATAGTTCCAAATTATGAGATAAAACCTTGTGAAGGCCTTCCTTCTAATTGTTACTGTCCTATATTCCTTGAAAGATTGACTTGAACAGAGAAATTGGTTTTGGAAATGAAGCCAGTAGAGGATAGACTGGAGAGATTAGCTAGCTCACTTGAAACTGAACTTTGGTTTGAATGAAATTATTTATTAATATTTATTTATTTGCTAAAGCCTTATCACAAAAAATTTCTTCAAAATACTAATTTCCTTGACAGGATCTCTCCATTTTTTTCAAAAAAATCAGTAAAATAATAATAAAAAAGTTGAAGATGCTCTCATTAGTCTTAGATTCTCTATGATATATTTCTAATTTTGAGAAAGAAAGAAGATGTCAGAAATATTGAATTGATTCTGAAATTTTGTTTTTAATTGTTTTGATTCATCATTTCTGTAAAAATTGCAATTTTATTGAGATTTCAGTTCTGATTGAATTTCTTTTCAAATGAAATTTATCAGCTATTTTGGAAACCATATGATGTATCAAAAAAAAGCTAGAATGTTTTATGAACTTTGAGCAGAGCCTGGTATTTTGAAGTGTATCCAAGTGGTCAAATTCTGATTGATATAATTTCTATGAATACTAAAAGAATAATCAACACCTAAGCTGGATGTTCTCCAGAAATAGGATTGAACTAAAATCACAGTTAAAAAAAAAACAAGAAACAGACAACATTTAGAAAATTGAAAAAGGAAAAAGAAAAAGTATTCTATTTGCAATTTTGCTAAATTTCTGGGTGTGTTGTGTCAAAGTGGTTTAATCTCACATATCATAGTTGATGAAACAACTCCCTGATGAGCGTACATAAAATTGAATTCCCCATAATTCCAAATCTTCTATATTTCATGCATGCACTAGAATTCCTTGGAATACTCAAGAACCTGTAAAAACAACTTTCCTCAAGTTCCTACTCAAGTTAGAAACCAAATTTTCACAGAATAAAAACCAAACCAAAACAAGTTCCAGGTGCTACACCTGCCGGCAGGTGCAGCCATTTTTTTCATGGTGACTATAGTTCCCTCTTTGCCTTTTGATTTTATATTCAGTACCTTCTCCCTCCTGTTAAGGATGAAGACACAGGGGGTACCAACAGTTCTGAGGAATGAGGAGGGTAGAAGCCGGCCATGCATCTTGCTTCAGGGGGTCTCAGAGCAGCCAGTTTCCAGAATGTGATTCAAAATGAGACAGAACCCCTTGAAAACCTTTTGCCACTCCAAAAATGGAAATCTGCTATCCTTCAGGGTGGCTCTGGCTGATTTTATGGGGGTTCAATTTGCCCGCTAAATTCAACCATTGTGCTTGGGATGATGTGGTTCCATGACAATTTGTCTTATGTGCCTCTCCTTGAGATAAAAGGTCGGCTTTTTATTGAAAAATTTGGTTCTCCCATAAAAAAAACCTCAAAGGGTTAGTTACTGCGTTGTTGATGTTCCTTGTCAAGTAGATCTATTAGTATGTTGGCGGTTTTGTCTTTGGAAGCCATTGGGAAGGCAGCCAGGTAACCACTGGCGTTGTACACAAGAGTGGGAATGTATTGGTGACCAAGCTTTGAAGAAGTTTTTATGGGACCAATGAGATTGAGATGAATTTTCTCAAGGACCTTGGATTCTCTGGCGGATGAGAAATTGAAGGGAGATTCAGTGATTTTGCTCACCATGCAGTCAATACACTGAAATTTGGCTTTGAAATTGCGTGGGATGTGTTGGATGAGTGGGGTCAATTGGGACAGAGACGCATGACCAAACTTCTGGTGAATGTGTAGGAGATTTTCCTTTGGCAACAAAATCAAGGTAGAAACATGAGATGCCAGCTCTTGGCCAGCTTTGTGAGTGCGTGTGGGAAGAATGTAGATTTTTTGAGTAATTGTGCAACTCAATATTTGCTTGTTGCCGTGTGGGAGTGAGAAGCCATTTTTCTGTGAGACAATGGTGCACCCCTTTGCATTGAGTGCTCCCAAGCTGATGGAATTGACAGTGAGATCTGGTAAGTAGAAGGCGTCAATCAGTTTGAGAGAGAAGTTCTTTCATTGAAAAACAAAATTTCCTCTTCCTTTAAACAGAATGCTGGCTCCTTGCTTGCCATTCTGGATGGGATCCCCAGCATATGATTCCATTTAAATGAAGAATTGTCTATTGTTGATCATCTGCACCAAAGCGCCGCTGTCAAGGAGGAATTGCTGATGAGGTTCGCCATGTTTCACCCATTGATGAAGCAGTGCAAGCTAGGTGGCAGAGTGTCGTTTGTTTGATTCTTTGGATCCACTTTTCTTAGCTTTCCATTTTTCCTGATTTTCTCTCCACCATTCTGGAGAAGCCTTAGGGTGGAGATGCCAGCAGTCATGATCTGAGTGATTCTTGTCTTGACCAGGGTAGTGGTATTCTTGAACACATTGTTTTGGTTTGGAAGACTTTTGAGAGTCTGGTTGCGTATGTTTTCCTCTGTAAATGTCTACATCCCCTTTTGATTTTGAACTTGTATCAGATGACTGGTCCAAGGAGTTGTTTTTGAGTTGAGTAAGATGTTTGAGTAAAAAATCCACTGAGAGGTTGTTTTCCAAGTGTATGATCTGCCTTTTGAAGTCATCCATGGATGGTTGGAATTTGAAAAGGAGGAGGTAGGCTAAAATGTTGTCTGGAAGCTTGATTCCAACCTCACTCATCTTCTTGAGACCAATGTTGAAGGAGTTGATGAATTCAGGAATACTTTCAGGGTAGAACAGGAGTTAGAGGAAATGGTTGAAAACTCTTGCTTGATTGGATGCTTGGGAAGAGGCAAACTTTTAAATGATGGCATTCAAAAGCAGTATGGCCCAGTTGAAATTCTCTGAATTTACTATGTTTTTGTGAGCTGCTGAGTCAAGTTTGGATATGATAAGAGTTTTGAGTGTGTTTTTAATGGAGGGATCAAGAGTGGAGGTCTCATTTATGATGGCAGTTGCGCAGCCTGTGACATCAATAATTGCATCCACCTTGTCCTTCCAGATGCCATATTTCTTGTAGCCAATGAGGGAAATGGTTTTGTGAGCCGTCTTGAGCATAGCCTGGAAAAATATATCCATGGCACCCCATAAGATTGCTCCTTCATCTTGATTTGAGTTGGTACATGGAGGAAGTAGAGGTTGAGATTTGGCTTTGAACCGTGTTAATATGAAAGAAGATTCATAAAGGAATTGAAATTGAGTGAAGCTGAAGGCTGATGAAAAAAGCAGATATGAGATCACAGGGCCAGATAGAGCAAGAGCAAGAGACAGGAAGAAACAAAAGCAACATGACAGGACAGAAACAGAGGATGATCTTGAGGCAAATCATGGGTGGAAAGAGGACAGGTTGAGAGTGTTGATTAGAGTATTGGAGACTGAGATGAGTCAATCAGATCAAGAAAGGATGAAAAGAGGAACAGGTCTGAGTTGCACCAGGCACAGAGTTTGAGGCGTCTTCAGAGTATGTGAGCTTGATGCCAGGCTTGAGGGAAGTGAGAAGAGAAAATACATGGAGAGGAAGACCAAACAAGGGAAGGGAGGATTGAGAAGAAAAGGAACAGTAATAGACAAGGAAGAATGAAGTGCAAGAATCACCATCTCTTGTTCAAAGGCCCTTCCTCAGCCCATCCTCATTAAAAAAGAAGTCAGCCCCCGTGGGGTCAAGATGTGGTTGAGGTTTCCCCTTCAGCTCCGCTGCTTCATGGAATTGCTGGAGTTTTCAGAGTGATCTCCCAAGGCCTCTTTTTGTAGCTTCTGTTTCTCAGTCCAATGCCAACACATTTTGTACATCTTTTGGATTCACAAGATTAAATGACCAGAGGTATGGAAATTAATTGTGAAGGTTCAAATATATAAAGAATTTGAGATTCTTTAATGAACATTTGATTTCTTTGTTTGATTGACAGAAGTTCCATCCATTTCTTCAATATAGAAAGCTTGAAATGATCTAATCCACGGTTTTCTTCTGGTTAAAATTTCAAAAATGGGCCCACATATGGATTTGAAAGCTCCTGAAATTTTCAAAAAAAAAACCCAAAAAATTAAATATTGAGGAAATTACAAGAATTCAATTTTGAATTATTATAAAATACAAAAAAGCTCCAAAAACATTTACATGGTATATGATCCCCTCTAAATTGAGGAAGATGCATGGAATCCCCATTACAGACATTTGGGATTCTGTGGGGAAGTGCAAATATTGGCAAATCTGTGCACGCGCCTGCAAGATTGATTTCCATGTGGGCAATTCTATCCCACATGGGTGTAGGATCCCCAAAATATTCCCATAGAGATCGTGCAAGACAATGTGGTGAGTATAAACCACAAGCATTAGGTCCTATCAAATTTAAGCAAACCCACCATATTTTAATTGCAGGTTTCAACCAAAATCTCCCATTTCAAACCCACCATTAAAAATCAAAAAAACCCATTTATTTCACATCAGACGTTTCAAATTTACGTGAAAATTTTTTTTCAAATAAAGTATATAAAGTGTTGAGTTACATTGGCTTCAGCCCTCTAAGATCATCAAACCTACGTGCTAAGCAGTAAGTCCAGTTGCTGTAAGTTCAGGCGCACAAGGTGATAGCATGCGCCTGCTACTCCGGCATGCACCACAGAATTCTGGTTTCTGCACTCTATAGTAACTAGCTTATATCAGTTTATCTAGAGGGCCTTGCAATCTCAGGTATCGTGGAAGCTTTCCTTGTACAACCTTGCACTTGTACCACCACCTTCTCGTGAACCTGAGCCCGGTAAGCCAAGTTTCCATCCCTCTGTTTCTTCCTTCTTTTATGAAACTGACATGTTTGTGACCTGCCGTCTCAGCTTATCTTGCTCAATAAGATTCACCTGCTTCCTACTACAATCCTCGTACCTCCAGCTGTTACTCTGAGTTTTCTTTTTAAGGTGTGATAATCTTTTCAGTTATTCTTTTTGTTACTTTTTGACCCTATTTTCCTGCACTTTCATTGAAATAAATCTTCTTTTTAAGCTCAAAATTCAACAGATTTACAGTCCCAAACCGGCTCTCAAGAAGACTCACCATGACAGACCAGGAGGACAACAACCCCAAACTGAACATACCATTGCTCACTGAATCAAACTGCCCCTCTTGGTTTTTGCAACTCAAAAGCTACCTGCACAGAAAAGGGCTTCTTGAAAGCATTGATCAGTTTGACTTCACTAAGATCCCCAATGCTTCTCAAAAGAAGAAAATCTATAAAGCGGTGGACATCATAATTCAACATCTTGGTGGCACCGCTTTCCAAGCCATCATTAACCACTCTAACAAAGCCAAACCCAGAGCAATCCTGGAAGAAATTAGTGAAATATATGCCTCTCAGTCTTCCAAAAATCAAGGACGCCTGTGGCTCAGCTTCATCCAATACCAATACAAGGGTGATCTCAATCAATACATCAACAAGTGTTGCAAACTCATGAACAAACTCACGATAGTCAAACTGGATGTGCCACATGACATGCTAAGCTACACCATTCTTGCCAAACTCCCAAGCCCTTTCTATCAAATTGTGGACACAATTCTCCTCAATGATAAGATGCTCAAAAGCCCAACAGCCGTCCTGAACAAACTGAGAGAAGTCATTCACCTTGAATCCACCCAAATTGTCAGCCTTCTGGATACCAAGACCCTTGCTATCCTTTAGCTACCAGAGGTGATATTGTAAATAATAAATATATTATTTAATAAATGCAGCAAAAATCCGTAGAATACTTGGATTAAGCTTATTTCAAGATTAAATGGTTTGGTTATTGTTTATTGTTTTGAATCAAAATTGATTATTAAATATTTATAGAGGGGCCAAAATTATATTGGGGATCTTTAACATCTCTCTTCAGGTATTTCATTATGAAAACACGTAGTTCTGGTTACTTTTGGTTCTTTAGTCTAAAGATTATTATACCCAAAGATAATATGTATATAAAATACACAATGGAGTGGTAGGGCCTTGTAGCCAAGCTGCCACAACAGAGAAAGGATAATAAGACTCACTGGAATATTATTAAATCCTTTGGGTATCTGTTTGGGACGTGTACTGATGGGTTAATTCCGTATACTGTGGTTATAAGGTTGTTCAGCAGTTTTAATTGATAAAAAGAGGTTTTAGGATGGATATTACTGATCAGAAATTGCCATAAATCACTTACTTATTTCTTATAAGTATTTGATTACCTTGGCATGGCGTCTGGATATGAAGATTACTGGGTCTCTGCCCAACAACATCCTCAGAAGAGCTCTGT
Organism: Puccinia polysora; assembly: GCA_025617555.3. Lineage (NCBI taxonomy): Eukaryota > Fungi > Basidiomycota > Pucciniomycetes > Pucciniales > Pucciniaceae > Puccinia > Puccinia polysora. Next base: position 11,207,445 of record CM062639.1, on the reverse strand, counting down.
ATTTGTAGTTTTGGGGTCCCAATATGGTCCTTCTGAGTGTTTTAGGTGCTCAAAGGGACAGACACTAGGGCTAGCAGGGTAACCAGGGGTAGCCTGTCATGTGCCCTTGGTTCTATAGCCCGGGTAGCATCTAATTCCTTAGGGTATGGGAGTTATTCTACCTTATAATGGACATTAGGACGTGTGAATAACACTAATCTGTCCTATTTATGTATTATTTAATTAATTATCCTTAGTATATGTTCCCTGTAATATAATAATTATATTATTAGACATCTCTATGGACATTTTGAGGTCAGTTAAGTTCTCATTATGTATCATATAACTGGAGTAAAAGGTCATAATACTGTTTTTACACTTTATCTACGAGTTCCAGTTGATTTGTTAAGATAATTACTGAAAAATATAATTCATGGGAATTCATGTAATATTATTACATCATTATCTTTCTTAGTATTTCACGAAGATGTTAATGTATAGTAATTCTCATAAAAGTATATTAAAGTATTTTAATATAATTTTTGAAGCTTTCATTGTCTTATTTTCGACATTCTTGATTCTTTGCATTATATTAAATAAAAAATAGGTGTAAAGATTATTTAGTTGTTTTTATATAATATTATGTATATTTAGACAGTCTACTATCCACGGGAACCTTTATTACATATGTAACAAGTTACTGTGTGTGTTGTAGCCTGTTTACGCGGTACCCGGGCCACCTGTCACTATGTCAGCCCGTAGTCCTGCGGCTGCGTACTTGTCAAAGGCCTGGGGCTGCGTACATGACCCTGACGGGTTGACACGGCTGTATCTCAGCTGCGCGCAGGTGCTGTGGCTGCCGTGGCTGCATGCGGGAATTGTGACAAAACACATTTCCGCCCGTAACTCCTGAAATGTACACAACACCTCAATTCTGACTGAATTTTAGGTGTGAAACCTATACATGACAATAGGGGGTATCAAAGTTAACCAAACCCGCCATTTTTTAATGGCAGGTTTCAAACCAAATCCGCCATTTCAAACCCGCCCTTAAAAATCAAAAAAACCCACTGATTTCAGATCAGATGTGTCAAAGTTAACCTGAAATAAGTGGGTTTTTTCAAATAAAGTATTTAAATGCTTCCACCACCTGTCTGCGTCATACACCCCTGTCTTCCCACCTCCTTCTACCTCCGACCTCATTGGAAAATTTTTTACCCCAACCCTCATCATAAAATTGATTGACCACTCTCATCACTTTATCGCTCTCATCACTTGATCACTCTCATCCACTTCATTGCTCTCAAAAATTCATTGCTCTCAAAACTTCATCACTCTCATCACTTAACCTCTCTCATCACTTGATCACTCTCATCCACTTTATCCCCCTCAAAACTTCACCACTCTCATCACTTGCGTAGCCCTTACTCTTTCAAATGGCCCCTCAGCAAACCTCCCCCCGCAAGTCCAACACACCCAAGAGAACATCGCCAAGGAACTCCACAACAAACAATCCTCCCCCATCAGCTTCCAAGGGCTCAAGTCAGCTCAAGAGAGCTGATCACATCATCCTGGTAAACTGGCTGAAAATTCCCTCCAACTACAATGCCTGCTTTGGATCCAACAACAAAACACGTGTTGGCCAACCTCAATCCTCTAAGGTCAATGGTTATCTCCTGATGGCCAATGAACTCAAGAACAAAACAAAAGGTAGGCTGGATCTGTCATCCAAACAGATGAGGGAGCGGTTCAAAAACTATTGAGCCAAGTACAAAAAGGCCCACTCCATGTCTATCTCCACTGGCTTTGGTATCACCAACTTGGACAAAGCCAAAGGAATCAACTTGGTTGTTGATAAGTTGGACTCCATTTGTCCTTTTTATATTCAAATGGATTAAATCCTTGGAAAGAAGGCCAACATCACCCCCCTAGCTGCTTTCAATTCCCAACAATCCGATTTGGTTGATGCCGAGGACTTGGCTGGGGATGCTCAGCCTACCAACAGGGACCTTGATGAAACCTTGGCCTTGGAGTGGCCCCCATCTGATGACGAGGAGGATATTCAAACACAATTGGCTCCAATCACTTCTACTTCGGTATTGATTGATCAGTCAATCCCAACCTTGGACCCCTCACTTCCTTCTTTTGGTTGCTCTCTTCCTGGGGCAGAACAACTGGAGAACTTGCCCAATGAGGAGGATGTTATTCCTGGATCACCGTTGCCATCAACATCTGCTCAAGTAAGGAACTAAATTGTTTTTGATTCTGTCTGGTTGCTCCTGACTGATTTACATTGTAAAAAAACAGGCTCATCCATTTTTGATTGGCCAAAAACTCAAGCCAATGGGGCCTTCCACATCGCCTTCAAATACTAGTGAGGACTTTCAGAATCAAACCTCCTCTTCCAAGGGTAAGCAAAAGGCGTCCAATTCCATCAATGTCAACCCCAAAAGTCATCAAAAGAGGAGAAACACTTCCAGTTTTTCGGGCTTTGAAGAAATCATGGATAGGCAAGATTCATGTAAGTTGATTGATTCAATATCCTTGCTCTCAAAATCATGCTCATTTCCATTCCCCTCCAAAAAACAGTGAAATCACAAATTGAATCAGATAAACTTCAGTTTGAAAAGCAAAAGTGGGATCGTCAACTGGCCATTGATGGTCAAAAGCAGCAAGCCAAGACTTTGGCTAATCAACAAAAATTGGATGCTGAGTGGAGGTTGAAACAAGCTGAGCTAGAGTTTCAAAAAGAGGAAAAGGAGAAGGATCGGAAGCAAGTGCAACTGGAAAAGGAGAGGGAACAACGGGCAAACAAAAAAAAGGATAAGGTATCAGTACCTTTGGCTTGCATTGGCAGTGGTAGATTGGTAGAAGAAATACAGCAGATTACTCAAATGCTGGGCTTGTAAATATATTTGCATGGATGAAAGAAAAAAAAATTATTTTTTACTACAACAACGTTTGAGAGCATTCTTAACCCCACCAATATACAGATCTTTTTTGTTTTTATTGATATTTTTTTCTCTAGAGTAAATTTGGCCGTTTTTCATGTCCCTACAAGTGCTCTGAGTTTATTTTATTAATTTGGAGTGACATGGCCATTCTGGTATGGGTTGCTGTGTCCACAGCTGGAAAGGTACAGTGCTTGTACTTGTTAGCCACCCAAACCATTTTGACTATACCTTTTTGCTTGAAATCAATTCCAAAGCCAAGGTCAGGAAAAACAAATTGACCGTCCAAAACTTGATATTCATGCGTATCTTCAATAAGTCGACCATTTGATTTTTTGGTTGGGACCGCAAATAAAAAGGAATAGCCAGAGATGTTGCCTTTGTCAATATGAGGAGAATTGTAAAAAGAATCCGAGGTGAAAGTGAGGTGTGGGGAGCAATCAAAAGGTGTAGGCTTGGAACCAAATCCCAACGAAGAGAAAGAGGGGATGTTGCTGTCCTTCATGGTATCACGGTTTGATTCAAAGGCAAGTTTGGCCAAATTACAAAACATTTGTCCTAAAATTCGGGATACTTTGTTGGCCTTCAGGTTGAGGACAGCGTACTCTTGAGGAGAAGATCTAATGGATGATTTCTTCACATAACGTCCGAATAACTGCAAAGGGTTCATCAATTTTTGCCAAACAATTGCCCACATTTTTCCACCCCATGATCTTGAGGGACCAACCGGGTTGACAAATTTTTTCAAACAGTGAAGGAATGTTGTCACATAGTTGATATCTTTCTTATCTTGCTCAGATAGTCGATCCAAAGGCACAAATTCAATGACGGCAACCAGAGCATGGTGATCAGATTGGTCAAGAACAATAACTTTTCCATGGTGGAAGAAGTGGAAAGCCCCAATTGTCTGTTTTGCTTGGTTAAATTCTTCCTGGGTGGGTTTTTGAGGGTTCTTTTTCTTTTCAGCCGTGATAGCAGGGTAAAGATCCAAAGGGCATAGCTTTTGTCTAGACCAGGCAAACTTTTCCTTGATCCAGTCGTCAGTCACTTCCAAAGAAATTTCCAAATCCCTCATTTGAGCCCTCCTTTTTCTACGATTCCTCTGCTTGCCACCTCTCTTTATGTTTTTCATACCATCTCCTTCCATCTTTCTCAATCCCAGGCACTTGCTGCACCCAAGGTGAGGATCAAGGTGAAATTTGAATGGTTGTATAACATTTTGAGTTTGGTAGGCAGTGAAGGAATCAATATCAAAAAAGGGGTTGGACAAACAAAAAGACCGGTCAAACAAATAAAAAATAAAAAAAATGTCAGCAATGTTCTCATTATTGGCAACAAACGGTGGGATTTAAAAAATAAAAAAGAGATGAAAATCAAAACCTTGCAGAGCTAGAAAACCTAAAAAAAAAGAAACAAAAACAAAGAAAAAACAAAGGGAAAGTCAGTTCCCTGTACCCTCCAAAAACTCTGCATCAATTGGCCCAAACAATCGGCCAATCAATTGCAAATCAATTGCTGAATTGATTTTCAATCAATCGCTCAATTGATTGAGAATTGATTGCCCGATTGATTCGCAATCATTTTCCCAATCAATTTGCAATCAATTGGGCAATTGATTGCCAATCAATCGCTTGATTGATTGCAAATCAATTGGGCAATCAATTGGCAATTGATCAAGCAATTGATTTGCAATCAATTGCCCAATCGATTCGCAATCAATCAAGCGATCAATTTGCAATTGATGGCAGGAAGAAGATGAAGGGGAGGGGGGACTCACCAAGGGCAGAGGATGGACCAGAGGATGAGGAGGGGCAGGGGGACTGGGCTGGCTGGACCTGGGGGGGTTCAAAGGGAGGGTTATGGTAGGAGATCAGTCAGATGAAAAAAGAGAAAGGTGATTCAATGAGGGGAGGGGACTCACCTTTGATGGTTGATGGAGTTTGGGTGGGAGGTAGGTATGTTTTTGGTGATGTGGATGTTGGTGAGGTTGGTAAAGAGTGAAGGTGGTGGTGTTTTGGTGAGGTTTTGAAGGTGGTGGTGATGAGTGAGGTGGTTTGGTGAGGAGGAGGCAAGGTTTGAACGGTGAGTGAGTGGGGTGAGGTTGAAGGGGTTGAGTGGTGAGGGGGAGGGGGGTGGCATTTGGTGAGTGGCAGGGTTTGAGGTGGAGGTGTTTTTGGATTCAAGTCCACTAAAAAAAAATAAAAAAAAAAACTCAGCCTATGAATCTTGGGTGAACAACCAAAACCAAAAAAATACGGTGAAGGGAATTTTTACCAATTTCAAAATCAAAAATTACTCATCAAAGCAAGCAAGGGTCAGAGGAAGAATCCGCTCTCTCATAGAAGAAGATGAGGGACCAGATGAGACAGGGATTAATTGAGGCGGATCAGGAATATCATCTTGAAATATTTCGTCCCATTCATCTTTGATGTCGGCCAAAAGGTTGTGAAGGATTACACAAGTGATAATCCAGTTGATGAGGAACCTCATATCTTTGGAACATTGGAGCTGTTTTCGCATCTCCTGTAAGCTGGCCCATCTTCCTTTCAGAATTCCTATGGCTTGCTCAATCCAAACTTGTGATTGGGCAAGATGATAGTTAAAATTGGTTTTTCCTTGATCATTGGACAAAACATTCCGGTATTCTGGAACTACATATTTCCCACTAGCATAAGCCAAATCGGCCAGAAGGTATTGATCTTGGTCAAAGTAGATCTCTGGTTGTTGGGCAATCCGCATCCGATTGAAAACATATGAATCATGACAAGAACCTGGAAGGCCAGCATGGAGGGAGATGAACTTTTTGTTGTTATTGCAAACAAGTTGTAGTGCCACGGAGTATCTAAACAAAGAGATGGAACATATTTGGTCAGTGTTTGATCCAAATTTTTATCATAGCAATTGGAAAAGAAATGAATCAATTGCCTTTTTTTACAATCAAAATAGTGGTTGCCATCTAGGTTGGGTTTTTGACTCAAGGGGATGGTGGTTCCATCAACAAAACCAATGCAACCAGGAAAGCCTTCTATCTCCATTACTTGAGATATCTCCTTGCGTTCTTCTTTGGTTTTCCATGAAAGGACCAAGCGAAGGAAAGATAGGATAGCAATCATGACTCTTTTGGTGTATAAGTCAATGCTTCCTTAACTTACTGAGAATAGATTTTCCAATCAATGGATTGCTGATCCATTTCCATTTGACCCCAATCTACAAAGAGCAACGGCAAGTTGGATGGGTGGATCGCATTGAGGATTGCAAGAATTGTTCTGGAAGATGTGGTGGTCTTCAATCATTGCCAAAATTTTCATGAAAGAAGGCAACAAAGTTTGGAACAGTTGCTGGAAGCTTAAGTCAGGGATGAGATGAAGCTTTTGCCTTTCATACATAGGGTTATGGAGAGTGTGTATTCTTGGAACCATGTATTGCTTTGCCAACGGAGAATTTAAAGCTAACCAAGTTGATTCCAAATTGGAGTCTGAATCAGAGTCTGAATGGGAGTCAAACAGTAGCAAAAGTTCAGTCAGCTTTTTTGCGTTTTCAAATTGCTGGCGGGATGTTTGATTGGACATGTTGAGAAAGGTGGTGAGTGATGTTGGGTGATGAGATGATGATGGGATTTGTGTGAAGATGGGTATGTGAAGGTATGTGAAAAACGATAGAAATGTGTATGATGCAATGGAGATGGGACCGGAATGGATTTGCTGATGTGGATTGGTGTTTTTGATGTGATGGATGGTGGATGGATGATGATGCATAAATGGCGGGTTTAATGGCGTGTTTGATGATTGAAATCCACCATTTTCATGAAACACACCATTTTGAAATACACCAGTTAGGGGGTATGTGTATTTCAGAAACCCACCATTAAAAATGGCGGGTTTAGTCAAAAAAAATGGCGGGTTTCTAATGGCTGGTTTGCTAACTTTGATACGCCCTAATGTGTGTGAAATATTTAATTGGCCAAAAAGTTCAATACTGGAGCCATAGTATTTTGGTTCTTTTTTCTTTAATTATTTAAAAATATAAGGAGTTGGATTTCAAGGGTGGGGTCAGTGAGTGACCCTACCTAATTTTGGATGGAGAATCCATTTCTGTAATAATATTTATGGTTTTCCAACTCCTTCTTGGGTAAGTTGTATTATTATTATTTTTTTTGTTATTTTAGTTACTTTTGCAGCTTGCTCTGCAATAGTAGCAAGCTGACACAAATAGAGGATGTACCAGATCAATCCATGTCCACAAACTCCACTGTTGCCCTACACAAGACCAGCTCCTTCCATAGGAGAGGCAATCCCAAAAATTCCTGGTCAAAGGGCAGACATAATCCACTTGCAGAACACCCTGAGGAATGCTGCTGGCAGTTACATCCTGAGCTGAGACCAGATCATCCAAAGACAAGAGCTCAATCCAAATCCCATTTCCACTCCGCCCAAAAGGAACACAAGAATGAAGACTCTGACCCTCCCAGTCAACCTCAAGCCTTCCTCAATGCCCAGCTCTACTTGCATCCTGTGTACCCAACTGAATCACTCCTGCCAGTCCTGGAATTGGGTTCCACGCATCATATAGTCAACAAACCGGAGTACCTATTCAACTTGCAACCCACATCAGTGAGTTTTGGCACCGGTAGCAAATGCTCCACTCTGCTTGCGACAGTCATTGGCAAGTCCGTGCTGAAGAATTACCTAGGAGAGACCATCAAACTGGAAGAAGTACTTCTTGTGCCAACCCTCAATAGATGCCTTGTCTCTATGTCAAGACTTACTAAGAAGGCAGAAATCTTTAGTCGTGTTGTGTAATCAGGCTACAGCATTGCTTTTGATTGTTTTGCTCTATTAGTCTTGTCAACCAAACACCTGGTGGAACTGTGCAGCACCAAATTCAAAGGACAGCCCACGCAAAGACTGATCCATCTGAAACAACCGGTCAACAGCCACTGGCACATGAGATTAGGACACCCCAGCAACAAAATACTCAGGATTCTATTCCCAAATCAACCTCCAACCACTAACTGCGAGGTGTGTCAAAGCTGCAAAATGAATGCTACACTGTTCATCAACCACTTCAAAGCTGTCTCTCAAACTCTTGAAGTGATACATTTTGATGTTGTGGGTCCCTTTACAGTTCAATCTAATGGCGGATGCAGGTTCTTTCTGACCATTGTAGACCAATACTTGGGCTTCAAATCAGTCTCCATTCTCCAAATCAAGGACCAAGTACCCGCCAGCGTCATGGACTTCATTCAGGCACCCAAAAGAAAGCTTGGCAACAAAGTCAGCACTATTGTTTTTGACAATGGCGGCGAGTTTGTGAATGAACGTCTCTCCCTGTACCTGAAGGAATTTGGAATAGAGCATCATCAATCTCCCCCTTACATGCCACAGAAAAATGGCCTAGCCGAACGGGAAAATTGAACCATTCTTGACAAGGCTTGCTGCCTGCTGGTGCAGAGCAAGCTTCCTACAAGCTACTGGGCAGAAGCGGTAAATACTGCAACAGATATTCTCAATCTTCTTCCCATTGCCTCCAAGAACTTTGCAATCCCGTTCAAAATGTGGACTGGAAAAGACTTCAATGAAAAATTCCTCAGACCCTTTGGATGCACAACTTACTCTCTCATTCCAAAAGCAAAGAGGGACTCAAAACTGGGTATCAATGGAGAAAAAGGGACTCTGCTTGGGTATGTTAATGATTTCTCATCATACAAAATTTTAGATTATTGCACTGGCCGCACCCACATTAGTGCAAATGTCACCTTTCTCAAAGGGACTTTTGTATGTTGTGGCACTACATCTATAAAGCTCAAAGACTACCAGGACCCTTTTCCTACTCAAATCACAAATACCCCGGACTGCTCACTGCCTCTCTCAAATAGCAATGATGCCACTCCTCAAATTCAGAATGTTGACTCACTTGTCTCCCCTGACTACAGCATCATCTCCGACTGCAACATTTTACCCCATGACCGACACCAGCTCCAGACTGCTGCAGAGGCAAACTTCAACAAAGGTCAGCCCAAAGATCCCAGGACGCTGGAGCAGGCACTTGCAAGTCCGCATGGACTGGAATGGGTGGCTGCAATGGAAAAAGAAATTCTGAATCTACTCACCTACAGAGTTTGGGAGAAATGTGAGCCCTGTCTGGACATCAAGGCACTGAAATGCATATGGGTGTTTCAAACCAAGCGCAACAAAGATAATAAAATCATTGAGTTCAAGGCAAGGCTATGTGACCAGGGGTTTCATCAAGAGTTTGGGGTCAACTACTCAAGTGTCTTTGCACCTCCCGGCAACAAGTCCTCCCTACGCCTGCTCATTGCATACTCTGTTCAGCACGGGTACAAATTCCACCAACTTGATGTCAAGTTGGCCTTCCTCAACGCTCCACTCAAAGAAACTATCCATGTCAGCTTGCCCACCAATTTTCAAGTCACCCCAGGAAAGGCTGTCTCCCTCAAAAAGGCACTTTAAGGACTCAAACAGGCTCCGCAAATGTGGTGCAAAACCCTAAGCAACTGGCTGCATGAGGAAGGATTTCTCAGGAGTGAGGCGGACAGGTGTTTATTCTGGAAAGGCAAGACTGATTTGTACATTCATGTGGACAACATTGCTGTCTTCAGTCCTAATCCAGTCAGATTTGTGGAAGCCATCTCAAAGAAATTCAAAATCAAGGATCTTGTACCTGCCATGCTTCTTCATGGTATGAATATGGAGCAAAAGGCCAATGCAATCCATCTCAGTCACAAGACATACATTGACGTACTTGCGCCTCAATACAACCTCCCTGCCCACAAGATGTGCTCCACGCCTTTCAAATCCTTTGGCAAGCTTCTACCTTCGTCAGAGGAGGAGCAAAAGACCTTTGCAGCAACTGGAGAAAACAACAGAAAGCTCGTAGGAGAGCTTAACAATATCAGCTGCAACACTCGCCCCAACATTACTTTGGCCGTAAACTACCTTTCACAATTTCTCAACACTCCTGGCTTAACGCACTTCAACGCGGCTCTCATGGTACTTAGCTATTTGACTCACACAAGCTTGCTGGGTCTCAACATCACAAAGAAGAAGGCCAAATCAGATCTCAGCGCTCATGTGGACGCGGACTGGGCCACCTGTCCCTTGACCAGGCAATCTGTCAGCAGCTTTGTGGTTCTGTGGAACAAAAACATCATCAGCTGGAAATTCAGAAAGCAGGAAACTTTTACACACTCAACCACTGAAGCCAATTATAAGGCGGCCAGGGAAGCAGTCAAGGTGGTGCTCTGGTTGCGGTCCCTTGCCGAGGAAATTTTCCAACGTCCGGTAAAGTCACCAATCCCAATCCACGAAGAAAACAACGGTTGTGTCAAGTTGGCCTCAAGCGCGGCAAATCATGCAAACTTCAAGACAAAGCACATGGAGCTACGCTACAACTTCTTACGTGAGGAAGTAGAGAAGGGGAAAATTTTGATCAAGCGGATTGACTCAAAAAACAACCCTGCGGATTTCCTCACCAAACCTGTCTCTTGACTATCCTTAGCCCGGCAACTCAAGATTCTCAATTTTCGCCCTCCTTGCAATGAGGCCTAAAGCCAGGGTGGGTATTGAGTTACAATGGCTTCAGCCCTCTCAGATCATCAAACCTACATGCTACGCAGTAAGTCCAGTCACTGTAAGTTCAGGCGCACAAGGTGATAGCACGCGCCTGCTACTCTGGCATGCACCACAGAATTCCGGTGTCTGCACTCTATATTCACCAGCTTGTCTCAGTTTATCTAGAGGGCCTTTCTGGCTCAGGTCTCAAGAAGCTTTCCTTGTACAACCTTGAACTTGTACCACCACCTTCTTGTGAACCTGAGCCCAGTAAGCCAAGTTTCCATCCCTCTTTTTCTTCTTTCTTTTATGCAAATGACATGTTTGTGACCTGCTGTCTCAGCTTATCTTTCTCAATAAGATTCACCTGCTTCCTACTACAACCCTTGTACCTCCAGCTGTTACGCTGAGTCTTCTTTTTAAGGTGTGATAATCTTTTCAGTTATTCTTTTTTTTAATTTGTGACCCTATTGTCTTGCACTTTCATTGAAATAAATCTTCTTTTTAAGCTCAAAATTTCAACAGATTTACAGTCCCAAACCGGCTCTCAAGAAGACTCACCATGACAGACCAGGAGGACAACAACCCCAAACTGAACATACCATTGCTCACTGAATCAAACTACCCCTCTTGGTTTTTGCAACTCAAAAGCTACCTGCGCAGAAAAGGGCTGCTTGAAATCATTGATGAGTTTGACTTCACTCAGATCCCCAATGCTTCTCAAAAGAAGAAAATCTACAAAGCAGCGGACATCATATTTCAACATCTGGGTGACAGCGCTTTCAAAGCTGTTGTTAACCACTCTAACAAAGCCAAACCCAAAGCAATCCTGGAAGCAATTAGTGAAAGATATGCCTCTCAGTCTTCCAACAATTGAGGACTCCTGTGGCTCAGCTTCATCCAATACCAATAGAAGGGTGATCTCAATCAATACATCAACAAGTGTTGCAAACTCATGAACAAACTCTCAATAGTCAAACTGGATGTGCCCCATGACATCCTAAGCTACACCATTCTTGCCAAACTCCCAAGCCCTTTCTATCACATTGTGAACACAATTCTCTTCAATGATAAGATGCGCAAAAGCCCAACAGCCGTCCTGAAAAAACTGAGAGAAGTCATTCACCTGGAATCCACCCAAATAGAGGATGTACCAGATCAATCCACGTCCACCAACTCCACCATTGCCCTCCACAAGACCAGCTCCTCCCATAGGAAAGGCAAGCCCAACAATCCCTGCTCAAAGGGTAGACATAATCCACTTGCAGAACACCCTGAGGAACGCTGCTGGAAGTTACATCCTGAGCTGAGATTATTTATTACTTATTATTTATTATTTATTACTTATTATTTTTTATTTTTTATTTATTATTTAATATTTAATATTTATTATTTATTATTTATTATTTACAATTTATAATTTATTATTTATTATTTATTATTTATTATTTATTATTTATTATTTAAAATTTATGATTTATGATTTATAATTTATAATTTATACTTAATAATTTATAATTTATAATTTATATTTTATATTTTATAATTTATAATTTATTATTTATTATTTATTATTTATTATTTATTATTTATTATTTATTATTTATTATTTATTATTTATTATTTATTATTTATTATTTATTATTTATTATTTATTATTTATTATTTATTATTTATTATTTATTATTTATTATTTATTATTTATTATTTATTATTTATTATTTATTATTTATTATTTATTATTTATTATTTATTATTTATTATTTATTATTTATTATTTATTATTTGTTATTTGTTATTTATTATTTATTATTTATTATTCATTATTTCTTATTTAGTGGAGGCTACAAAACTTGATTTAAGTTGTTTAGCGTGCCGCAAAACTTAAATGGGACATGTAGCATGCCATAGAGCCCATTTGAGTCGTGTAGCTTGCCACACGGCCCATTTGAGTTGTGTAGCATGCCACACAGCCCATTTGAGTCGTGTAGGGTGCCACACGGCTCATTTGAGTTGTTTAGGGTGCCACACGGCTCATTTGAGTCGTTTAGGGTGCCACACGGCTCATTTGAGTCGTGTAGGGTGCCACACGGCCCATTGAGTTGTTTACAGAGTCGTGTACACAACTCCAAGAGTCATGAATTTGACATTAACCAAAAAAAAAAATTCTGCACTCATTTGTAGTATCACTTGTAAATAGCCAACAAGATCTCTTTCCCATAAAAGGAGGGGCTCTCTCCTGCCTTTTTGCCCCATCATCATCCAACTTATCATCCAATCAACCATTATCATCTAAGTAATCAATCTGTGGGGCCCTTCCCCCTTTCTGAGTGTCTTTATCCTGTTTATATCTTTTGATTGCGCCTTGATCCTTTCAGCATCCATACCCAAACCCTTTGATCCATTGTCTTTGACCTGATCCTTATAACAAAGAAATAGCCTTTCTGGTTGAAAAAGAATTTTTTGGGTTCAATTCTTGAGTGTGTTAAGCCACTCCTTTGATCCCTTTCTCCAACCACCTGGGTCTTGATCATTTATTTGATTGTCTTTCCAGAACCAGTCACTTTTGACTGAGAGGTTTCTTTGAGCTTGGAACATGGAGTGACAAGCCTCCCTTTATTTCCTTAAAGTTGAATTCCCCCACGCTATCCTTGAGTCCCTTGAGAATTGTTGGGTTATTCTTGTTCAAATTTGTTACTGATTTTATTCTAAAGCTTCATAAAACAAATTGCTTTGTTTTTTACAGCCACCCACAGTTATATGGTACCCTTCAACCTCTTGATTACGGAGAGTTTAGCAGGTTCATTGAGAACCTGGTGGTTGGTTGGGATTGAGTTGATATTTCCTAATCTTTTGCTGAAAACCAGATTTATTACCTTTTGGGCATTGTTACTTAAAATTTCCTTGTTCTATTGAACTCTGTAAAAAACTTTGGCTTGTTTGTTCAAGTATTTTCCTTACCAATCTTGCCTGAGATAGTGTTTTTTCATTGATATCAACTATTATCACCATTCATCCTTCCCATTGATTCCTTATTTACAAGGTTCTGGATCTTGATTCCAGTTAAACTTAAATTTTTTTGTAACACTCAGGAGGGCAGCCTGAACAGCAATTTTTCCCCTCCACACAACTGCCTCCGTCTCATCACCGTTTGAAGTCTTACACCAGTGAACAAAAAAGAAGAAGACTCACATTTGCTCAAGAGAACATCCATTGGATCGTAGAAAATTGGATGAAGAGCATTGGGACCAATGAATCAAGCTTTGAAATTGGGAAGGCCTCACACAAGTCATGGTCTGGAGAAACCCTCAAGAAAAATTCAAACCGGAATGTTTTGCCCCCACATTCAAGAGTGGAAGGTCTTCTGTTATTTTCTGGGGCGCTTTCATTGGTGAAAGAACCTCCACACTCATCATAATGCCACCAAAACAATGGACAGCAAAGGATTTTATCAAAAAATTTCATGAAGGGGGTCTTGGCCCATAGATCAAGAATTGCAACTACTCCAATTTACTTCTAATGGAAAACAGGGCCCCAGTCCATAAGGCCAAAATGAGAAATGAGTGGCAAAACTTGAAAGGCATCAAAAAAATCATTTGATAGCTCAATCACCCAATCTGAATCCAATTGAGAACTTGCGGAAAATTTTAAAATGTAACATTCAACAACTTTACCAACCACAGACCACCGCAGAGATGGAAAGAGGTCTCCAAAGCGCCTGGGATGAATTTACATGTCAAACACTCAAAAATCATGTCAAATCCATACGTTATTGCATGGATGCTGTCATCAAGGCTGGTGGTGGTTTTACCCAATGGTAGAATCATTTTTTTCCCTTTTCTTATTCCTTATCATTGTATGACTACTTTCTGAAAATCCTATCAATTTTTGATTGTACTTTTTTTTTTGATATTTTTTTGACCATCATCACTTTTAAGTCAATTTGTGACCTGTTTATTTTTTTTCTTTTTTTCTTTTTTTTAAAAAAATTTTAAATTTGAAAACTCATTTCAAAATAAACATAGCATGCTAAATTACTGAAATTTAGGAAAGAATGCTCTGCCAGAGCCTGAATTTGACACCTTCAGAGAAGATTTTCAAGGAAAACCAGAAAACAAACTAGGAGGTTGAAAACCATTAGAACCAGAACTATGAAAAGGATCAAGGAGGACAATGGAGAAATCATAACCAAGCAGTTAAATGACCAGAGGTCTGGGCACAACTCAGAGAAGAAGGAATTTGAAAGAGATTGAACGTAGAGGAAATGATAGAGAAAGGACTATCCAGGTCACGGTCAGAGAGAAGATGCAACAGATAGCAAGAGGTGCAGAGGAAAAAGAATATTTGTCACACCAAATTATCATGATTAACTCCACAACAACCAGTCTGACCACTTCTTATCTGTAGAAATATTTAAAAGAATATGGAATGATCCAATGGGCCAGAGTCTCCCTCCATTTGTGCCACGCATGATGATTTAAGGAGTGCGGACCAGAGAAACAAAAAATGAATAAAGATGGGAATGAAAATGAAAAAAGAATGAATCCAGGACCACAATGAATGAGTGAGTTGACATGAATAGGACGGGGCAGCAGCACAACAGTGGGTAGTGAACACTAAGGCCAAGCTTCAGTAATACCAACATGACACCAACAACACCAACACCTAACAGAAACAAAGACCAACAGGAATACACCAATTTTAAAATTTTTTTGTGAGTATCTATGTGAGAAATAAAAAATCAAAAGAAGCATAAAAAAACAGGGGCAAAAATTGGGGGGTCAGTCCCAAGACTTTTTTCTGCCCACTGTATAGGGGGAGGGGGGACAAAATTTGTCCCACTGATTGAATTTTTTTTCTCCTTTTCTTGTACCATTTTTGGTTCTTTGCTTTTAAAGCAAAAAAAAGAAAGAAAACAAATACAAGATGGGGTAATTATTTTATTTTTTGTCTGTTATTTAAATAGAAAGAAATTCTTTGATTTAAAACCAAAAATTAAGTTTTTTTTAAAAAAAAACAATCCAAAATTGGATCATGGTTTTCTGCATATGGATACCCCAAAAAAAATGTAAAATGTTGAGTGATTGGAATTTCTTGATACTTGGAAAGGATTGATAGGGGATCATGATGGAAAGGGAAATGAAATAAAAATGAAAAAAGGAAGTTCTACCATTGAGTAGAACCACCATGAGCTTTAAAAACAGCCTTCATTTGTTGAGGCATTCTTTCAATCAGATGGATGAGTTTCTGCATTGTAAAATCATCCCAGGCACTCTTGGCGGCCTTCTCCATCTCATCCAGGGACCTTGGTTGGTACATGTTCTGAATATTGACCTTCATTGTATGCCAAAGGTTCTCAATGCAGTTGAGGTCTGGTGATTGATTGTCACACAACCACCCCACGTACTATAGGGCAATTCTGTGATGATCATGAGCGCGGAGGAATGCTGAGTGCAAGGGCAAGTGCAAATAGCAAGATTCAGTTGAGAAGTGCAAACTTAGTGATTCCACTTGACAAACGGCAAGAGGAATAGAGTTTGTTCCAAGGAGGGAAACTCAACCCAAGTCCAATGTGATAACTTGGTTGTAGCAAAATGCAAGAACGTATGAAATTAACTAACTGAGGAGACAATCATCAGGCAAGGGGGTAGCCCTTATAAGGTAATCCAAAGTGACTAGATACAACCTGATGGGGAGCCAACTACAGTTGAAGGTGGTGAGGCAAATGAGTGACACGAACGGGATAGGAAATAGAGCAATAGTACAATCATATCTGAGGTCATGGCGTAAGTGCAAGAAAATAGAATCTGAGTGTACAAATGTATGATGAATTGAGACAGGAGCAAATGACATTGAAGGTAATACAAATGAGAAGTAATAGTGTATGCAGGGTAGGGACTAGTCCAATTGCAAACTGTACAGTAGTGATGGCCTAGTTAGAAATAGATGCAAACTAACAAACAGTGCGTGACCAAAGATGGAATTCCAAGGCTGTTGATTGGCCAGGGAAAGAGATTGGATCTCATAATGGATGGCTGACTGGTATGAAGTTAACCGCAAAGTTTGCAAGTATATACTGAGTTGGTTGCCAAGATTGGAAGGTCAACCCAAGCCAGAGGAAGTAAGCGGATGCCAAGATTGGAAGGTCAATGCAAGCCAGAGGAAGTAAGCAGATTGCACCATTGATTTTATGCTTTATTTGTGTCACGCTTATAGACTGAGGTAGATGGTACTGAGGAGAGGATATGTCAAAGTGATGAAGACAATAATCCCTAAGTGCAAGGAGTGACAGTTGCCCGCGGTATAAAGACTCAAGCTCCTGCAAGCTTTCAGATCAATTTTCCCATTGATTTCAAGTCGTTGATAATACTGTATACCCTTCATTATTATTTACTTCATTACTTGTTAGACTTATAAGTTAGATAAAATGTTGTCATTGTCATCCCGCTTTTGCAAAAACTGTATTCAGCAAAACAAGCAGTGTATCCCTAGTACTGCCGTCAGAGGTCTTTGAGGCAAGTGCGAGAAGTGATGTCTTTGCAAGTTTGCTTGTACCTTTCCCATAAATAGTGAGTGGTCTGTCAATGCTCCCACGGAGTCATCAAGAGAGATGCGGAGTCATAGGTCCGCGCCAAGGGTTAATTATGAGATACCACCATTTCCAGAGATCAAATTCCTGGGTACTTGAGTTCCTGGTGAGTACTTATTGGGACTGACGAGTGATAATAAAGGTAGTGACTCAATTTCACTCATCTTGCTAGTGTTGCCCCATTTCTGGAGGAATACCACAAACACACCACCGCCACCACCACCTTATTGGGGAACACTGACTGAATTTCTGGGAGTCAAGATGAATACCAAGGTGCAAGATGAAGTTTCAGGTGCAGAACCGGTTGGGGTCATAGCCGAGGAAGTGAGGGAGGAAGGAAGGAATGAAACGGAAAGGTAATTGGGAAATGGAGAAGATGGAGACGGAAGTGGAGGAAGAGAGGGAACGGAACGAGAAGAGGGGGCTGTAACGGAAGGAATGGGAGAAGGGAATGGAGGAGATGAAAGGGATGGAATGGATGGAATGGAAGGAATGGAGGGCCAAGGCAAAGCAAACCCGTTGCAAGTCAAAGTGCCAATTGACACTGATGCAAGGCGATTGACGGGCAAAGTTGGGGAAGTTTTGTTGGGAGACTGAAGGAATAGAGCATACAAGGAGCTCTTGGAGGCAGGTGGATGGAATGCTTGGCCAAAGCAAGCTCAAATTGTGAAGTGCGAGGAGATATTCAAGAGGCACATTGTAACGGAGGTGCTGGTTCTTCAAAGAATGTCTTCATTGATAAATGATGAATACCTGGATGCCTTTTGATCCATGGTTGCGGAGTTGACTGCTAATTGGGAAGATGCGGAGAAAGAAATGAAGGACACTTTGTAATTATTATTATATTTTTTTTGTTTTATAAGGAATGGGAATTTTATTTGGTAAGAATGAGAGGAGGATGAGAAGAAGGAATAATGCAATGAGATGGAGGGGTTGATTGATGGAATGGTTATGTGAAATGGAATGAGATTGGATTAGATGGAATGTGGGGTGGAATGGGATTGGATGGGATTGAATATGGAATGGAATGGGATTGGATGGGATGGAATCATGATTTTCAAGGTTTACAAGGGTAGCTCGCATGGAAATCTTGAATCAGATTGGGAGAATTGCAAAGGTGATGGGCTGGTTCCCACAAGGTGCAATCTTTGTCAGACTGGAAGCCAGACCATTCAACAAGGTATTGAAGTTTTCCTTTGCGTAACCTGGAATCCAGAATACGGCTTACTTACCACTCTTGATGATTGAGGGCAGTGACAGGTTTGGGAGGGGGATGAGTCTTGCCCAGATATAGGACTGGAGCTGGCTCTAGGAGAGACACATGAAAGACCGGGTGGATACCTTTCCATTTTGCAGTTAAGGTGAGTTTAAAGGCATTAGGGGAGATGACTGATTCTACTTTAAAGGGGCCAAGCTTTCTTTTGGAGAGTTTGCAGGTTGGGCAAGTAATATGAATATTGCAAGAATTGAGCCACACTTGATCTCCTACTGCAAAGGTTGGAGCCGTAGTACAAAGTCAGTCTGCTTGCTCCTTATAGCGCTGGTTTGCTTCTTCAAGGTTGGTTTGAGTTTGCAATTGAAGGGATTGAGTTTGTTCAAGGTAATTGGTAGCAGGTTGAGAAGGTGCTACGTGAAGGGAAGAGAATGTTGGGTTTCTACCATAAAGAGTTTGGAAGGGCAACTGTTTGGTGGAGGAATGAGTGGATTTGTTGTAGGCAAACTTGGCTAGTGGGAGCCATTGCGACCAGTCGTCTTGTTGATAGGTGACATACATTTGAAGATATTGTTTGAGAATCTGATTAACTTGTTTGGTTTTCCCGTCCGTTTCCAGGTGGTACGCCGTTGATGAATTGCAAGTGATCTTCAAATGTTGGCATAGCAAGGTCCAGAAGCTTGAGACAAACAGAAATCCACGACCACCAACTATATTATCAGGGAGACCATGTTTCAAAAATACATATTCTATGAAAAAGTTAGTTAAGTCTTCTGAAGAGGCCGTCAAATTACTGCGCAGAAATAAAGTCATCTTTGAGGAGCAATCTACTACTACTAGAATAGCATCATATCCACTAGAAGAAGGTAATTGAGAGATGAAATCCATAGAAAGCAAGTGCCAAGGATGAGGCAGAATTGGAAGTGGCTGGAGCAGCCCATACTTCTGGTGATTCAAGGACTTGTTACAATTGCAATCATAGCACGCGCTAAAATAGTCTTTTACTTCTTTGGTCATACCAGGCCAGTAGAAGTCTTGTGCAATCAATTGGTAGGTTTTATCCTGCCCATGATGACCGGCAAGCAGAGAATTGTGCCATGACTCAAAGATATCTAACTTAATGCAAGAATTATCTGGTACTACTATAGAATTATCATAGACTAAGAATTCATTATCATCAATACTGTAACTACTATCTAATAAGTTCGCACTCTTGCAAAGTTTGATGCACTTGGGGTCTTTGCGTTGATCTTGTTGGAGTTTGGAAGCCAAATCTTGTAAGTGAGCAATGATAGAAATGAGTTGGGCAGATTGGGTTGAGAAGAGTGTCCTAACGTTTTCAGGGTTGTTTTTGGCAAAGGTTCTCCCCCCCCCTGGGTAAACATCATCCCAACGTGATAAAGCATCAGGGACTAACGCTTGCTTCCCAGGGAGGTATGTGATTGTAAAGTCAAACTTGGAGAGGTATTTGGCCCATTGTGCCTGTCTACGTGTGAGGAATTTTGAGCTCATGAAATACTTTAAAGAATTATGATCAGTTAAAACCTCAAAGGATTCTCTAAGGCTCAAAAGGTATGAACGCCATTTCTTTAAGCAATAAACAATTGCAAGAAATTCCTTGTCATGAATCTCATAGTTAAGCTCTGCAGCAAGCAACTTGCAAGACTCAAAAGCTATGGGGTGAAAGAGAGAAGTGGAGGAAGAGGACTGCGAGATTACTCCTGCAATTGCATAGTTGCTTGCGTCTGTTTCAACAATAGTGCAAGCCAGCTCATTGAAGTGAGAAAGTATTGGAGCAGTGGTGAAAACTTTCTTCAGAGCTTTGAACTCTAAAGCAGCCTGTTTGGTAAAAACAAAAGGAGCGTCTTTTTGAAGAAGGTTAGTAAGATTCACAGTTTTCTTGGCATAACGCTCAATGAACCTCCTATAAAAATTACTTAAACCAAGGAAAACTTGAAGGGATTTAACAGAAGAAGGTGGGGGCCAGTCCAATAGGCATTCACTTTTGGCTGGGTCCATCAATAGTCCTTGCTGAAAGACTACGACACCTAGAAACCAAAGGGAAGAGGAATGTAATTTGCACTTAGAGGCTTTTGCAAACAGGTCATTCTTGCAAAGTTGCTGCAGCACCTCTTGCACATGTGCAATGTGATCTTTGATGTTCCTCAAGTAGACTAGTATATCATCTAGATATACCAAAAGGTATTTACCTATGAGATCGGAGAAAATGTCATTGACAAAATGTTGAAAAGTGGAAGGAGCATTACAGAGGCCAAAAGGCATGACGGTATACTCATAACTGCCAAACCGGGTTCTCATCGCGGTCAAATACTCATGAACTTTTGTAATGCAAATTAGGTTATAGGCACCTTGAGGTTCTAACTTTGAGAAATAAGCAGCTCCATGGAAGAGGGTGAGGAGATGTGACATAGGTGGTACTGGATAGGCAGTCTTCCGGGTTACCTGGTTCAGTTCCCTGTAGTCAACACAAAGGCAAAGTCCGCCTTCCTTTTTTAGAACAAATAGGACAGGTGAACCGGTATTCAAATTGCTTGGTTGAAGAAATCCTTTTGCTACATTATCCGCAATTTAGTCTTGAAGCTCAATTGATTCTTGCGTCAAGTGAGAGTAAACTGGTCCTGGTGCCGAAGGTGGGCCAGTAAGTTTGATCTTGTGGTTGTAAGAACAGGATGGAGGCAGTTTATCTGCTCTTGCAGCTGAGAAGACGTCAGCAAAGTCATGATAAACTGAAGGTAAAGACTCTCAAATGATTTCTAAATCTTCAATCTTGTCATCTTTGAGCACCACATTTGAGGTGCTCGCATGGTGCAAGAGGATTAGGGAGCTCAAGATACACAATTTGGTTGGTGTCTGTTTATCTTTGAAGGAACAGGAAAGAGGTAAGCTGGATAGTTAAGCAATGACTCCTAAATCTGAAGAGGGAACTTGGGAATGAAGGTCAGGATATTGCAAATTTCCTGGCGGAAAAGTGTCATCCAACTCAATGACAGTGTCAGGTAGGCTGTTTAATTCCTGTTTGACGGAAAGATTAGCATTCTGGGGATGCAAGGTTTGAAGGTTAATTACTCCTTCTTGCCAATTCACATCCAGATTCCAGTAAACTAGGAAATCATGGCCTGGGATTGTATCATCCATTCCGGGTATAGCCAAGACAAATAAATCCCATTCAAAGCTGGGGAAATTGGAGAATGCAAAGGTCCATTTTGCCTTTTGGGAGACCCAATAAGACGGTTCAGTTGCACTACTTACTAAATAGATAGGAAATTTATCTATCTCGGAACGCGTAAGATTTTTGGAAGTGGCAAAATATTCACTGATGAAGGAAACATTCGCGCCAGATTCAAGTAAAACTCCATAAGGGGTGTTGTTGGAATGGAATAGGAAAAATCTCAAACTAGGAGCACCTAGTGACTTGCAAGTGCAAAGTTTTTTTTGCGGTGATTTAGATAATTTGTAGTTTTCCTTGCAAGTATCAGAAAAACTACAAGCTAATTTTTGACTGCTTAGCCCCTTCACACGCTAACCGCTTTGCACAACTGTCACCATCATGTTTCCCTCCACAATACATACACAGCCCATTCTTCTCCCTCTGTAGCCGTTCCTTGTTCCGTAGCATGCCGGTTTCTTTGTCCAAGAACTTTGGAGTTTTGGTGACGGTTTTCCCTTTTGAGTTGGAGTTCAAAGTCGGGGTTGGTTTGGATGGTTTTGGGTTCCTTGCCTTTTGCTTTGAGGAGTTGTCCACCCTTGGAGCCAAGTTGGAGGGTCCATGGTTGTTTTGCCAAGAGCAATTCTTGTTGTGATAGCCATTATCAAGCTCAATCACTCCATTGATTAGCTGCTGGAGCAAGGTTGTCTTATGCCCCCCAACTGCAAGCTGTTCAATTAAGCGTGCCAGTAGACCCTTTTGAAAATGGAATAGAAGAGCGGCCTTGTTCCACTGGATGCAAGAAGGAATGTAGGTAGGATCCAAGCTTATGAGGGTGTTCTCCCGTAAAGTGATCAGGTTGCTTCATGCCCGGAGTGAAAAAGCTAGGAGTACTTGGACTAGCTTGCCGGGCACCATGAGTGAGGGCCTGGATCAAAGTCAAAAGCAGGGTCAAAGAATTGGGCTTGGGAGCAGTAGTGCAAACTCCTGCTCTACCACGAGTCAAGGTTTCATTGGAAGAATGATTGTAATCTGCAAATTCCGCAAGAGGGTCTGTTGGAACATCCCATGGAGGATTCCAAGGATCATCAAGGGGTTTAACAGATGGCAATTTAGAAGGAGGAAAGGGATCTAAGGGTTGTTGGGCACAAGGAGCGCTGGTTCTCCCTACCCAATGGATATCATCATTGTAAGGGGCAAGGGGAGCGTTCCCCGTTGAGCGAGTACGTGACATCAAGAAAAAGAAGTCTACTATAGGTTGGCCAGCTACAATAGATGAGTCGAGTTAGTTAATTTACTGTCACATGACCACCCCACGTACTATAGGGCAATTCTTAGATGATTGTGAGCGCGGAGGAATGCTGAGTGCGAGGGCAAGTGCAAATAGCAAGAATCAGTTGCAAAGTGCGAACTTAGTGATGCCACTTGACAAACGGCAAGAGGAATGGAGTGTGTTCCGAGGAGGGAAACTCAACCCAAGTCCAATGTGATAACTGGGTTGTAGCAAAATGCAAGAACGTATGAAATTAACTAACTGAGGAGACAATCATCAGGCAAGGGGGTAGCCCTTATAAGGTAATCCAAAGTGACTAGATACAACCTGATGGGGAGCCAACTACAGTTGAAGGTGATGAGGCAAATGAGTGACAGGAACGGGATAGGAAATAGAGCAATAGTACAATCATATCTGAGGTCATGGTGTAAGTGCAAGAAAATAGAATCTGAGTGTACAAATGTATGATGAATTGAGACAGGAGCAAATGACGTTGAAGGTAATACAAATGAGAAGTAATAGTGTATGCAGGGTAGGTACTAGTCCAATTGCAAACTGTACAGTAATGATGGCTTAATTAGACATAGATGCAAACTAACAAACAGTGCGTGACCGGAGATGGAAGTCTGAGGTTGTTGATGGGCCAGGGAAGGAGATTGGATTTTGTAATGGATGGCCAACCGGTATGGAGTTAACCGCAAAGTTTGCAAGTATATACTGAGTTGGTTGCCAAGATTGGAAGGTCAACGCGAGCCAGAGGAAGTAAGCCAATCCCAAGATTGGAAGGTCAAAGCAAGCCAGAGGAAGTAAGCGGATTGCACCATTTATTTTGTGCTTTATTTGTGTCACACTTATAGACTGAGGTAGATGGTACTGAGGAGAGGATATGTCAAAGTGATGAAGACAATAATCCCTAAGTGCAAGGCGTGACATTGAGCTGGCCATTCTAGTTTTTTGAGGCCTTGTTTGTTTCTCCACTTTTGGCAAATTTGAACCTTTTGAAATTTAGCACCATCTTCCATCAGAATTGCATTTTGGTGGTCGATTATTGATAGCCATGGCCCTAAGGCACCATTGTAAACAATTTCAATGAAATCTTTTGCTGATCTTCTTTTTGGAGGCATGAAAACAATCAGAGAGGTTCTTTCACCCATGAAAGCACCCCATATCATCATTGTCATTTGGCCACTCTTGAATGTGGGGGCAAGGCATGTTGATTGAAACTTCTCATGGATGAGTTGCCATACATTGACTTGCTGGGTGTTCTTTCCAACTTCAAAGGAAGATTTGTCCATCCAGATGATGTTCTTCCAATCCTCAATTGTCCAATGCAGATGCTCACAAGCAAATTCCAATTGCCAATTCTTGTGGGTGGCATTTAGAAATGATTTTCTTGCTGCAACTTGGCATTGAAAGCCAAGATTATGGGCAGATTGGCAAATAATCCTAGTTGAGATCTTTGTCACAATTGAATTGGCAAGTTTGTTCACGTTGGAATTTCTCTTGCTTCTCAAGACACAGCTTAGCTGGCAATGATCCCAATTGGTCAGTTTAGATGGCCAACCTGATTGCTTTTGGTTTTAAATGGTCCCTTGTTGGTTATATTGTTTTAGAAGGCTATAGATTGTGTATTGGTTGAGGCCCAGATTCTTGCTGATTTTGTTACCCAACATTCCACCCTTGTACATCCCCAAAATACGCGCCTTGACTTCATCTAATCATTCTTTTTTCTTGACTTTGTTCAACATTGTACTATGATGAATTTGAAATTGAAAAAAAAAAATTAGTTTATGAGATGGAAAAGGACAAATGATTGAGGATGGTTTTTTAGAAAAGGATTTGACATGAGAGGAAAATGAAACTTCCCTGGTTTGATATACCAAATCAAAATGGTCATGAGGCCAAAGACTGAAAAAAGATGGAGGTCAACTGGCTGAGAAAGGTCACCCAGGCCGCACTCCAGGTTTGGGAGTGTTGGCACCCGCCCTCATTTTGCATCAGTGGGATGACTTTTGTCCCCCCCCCCCTGGACATACTCAAGGATGGAGCTAACAAGCTTGCTAAGTTTTCTTAACTCAATGAAAAACCTGGCATACTGATGGAGCTTACTTGCTAGCAAGCGCTCATTATTGCACAATGGCAAAAATTGCTTGGTAAACTTAGCTAACAAGCGGGTTTACCAAGACAATCGGAGATGCTCTTATTGAGATGGTGGTGGATGCTCTTATTGAGACAGTGGTGGATGCTCTTATTGAGACAGTGGTGGATGTTCTTATTGAGATGGTGGTGGATGCTCTTACTGAGATGATGGTGAATACTCACATAGCTAAGCAACCAGTGCGCTGTTTTGCTTCTTGTTCCTCAAATAGCTAGGTAGTGATCGGGGTAGTCTCGGAGCCTCCGAAAACCCGGTGGCCCAGCCTTAGTCTGGACCCGGGGTTACCGCGCCTACTCCGAAGTCCGCTTGATCCCTGCGGCAGAACCTGCCATTCGGCATAATTTCTCTTTTTTTCCATCTCAGTCATCTAAAGTTTTGAACATCTACCGATCTGGTTCCATCGAATGGTCCTATCCCAACGCAGGATGCCGGTTAAATTGGCATTGAACTATTCCCAAAAGGCCAAGGCGGCATCGGCGTACCGCGTGAGTCATAAAATGAATTGAACGCATCCCGCTGTAAAAATCAGACTTCACCCGGTGAACCCCGAACCATCTGATGCAAAAAGCTTTTTGATTTTTCTGACGAAACTTCATTTTAACGATCGCTAGAGCCTGTTACGATCTTCCAAGTTTACGTTCAAATCAGATCCTAAGACCTATGATCAATTTGTGAATCATGCTAAGGAACTGTTTCTTACGAAAGTATTGAATACAGATTATCTAATCAGAACTCCACCAACTCCTAACGAGGCGTCATCACTCAATAGTCAGGCAGTGAAACTTGATCGTCAATTCGAAAATGAAATCCAAGGGGTCCTTGAAGTCTCCAGCTACCTGACCCGAAACATCATCCAGGGCAAACATTCCGAAGATGGAAAGCGTTTGGGTTGGTTTCTAATGCTAGAATTGGGCACCAACAGGGAGACCGCAAGCTGACTAGTGGATTTGTTTGTTTCTCTTACAGTGCTGAGGTTTACTCCAAAGATAGAAATTGGAGACAATTTGACCATAAAAAGTCCAACTCCCATAAATTTGCTTCCAAGCTCCAATTGTTGTGGAAGCTCAAATAGCCCAGCGTCAACTTCGAAGCTCAGCCAGGCCGCCCTCGATCGCCTAGAAAAGCGCAGGTTAAATCGTCTCCAACAGACCTTACCACCCTCGAATCCTTCGGCATGAGAAGAAGACTTGTGTGTTGGTCTAATTTTTCGCGTGCCTGGGATTTTACTCAAGTCTCTCTCTCTCAGGTGGTGAGATTCAAAAAGATTGTGAAACCAGTACTCAAGACGATCTATCCATCTGTTACCCATGCCACGTTATCTTTTGACTTTGTTGCGCCCCAGCCGATGGCACATTAGGTAAATTGGGTTTAGAAGCCGCAGGTTGGTGCAATACATTCCAGGGAGCTTTTGCTGATGTGGCTGGATGAAAATGTTTGCGAGATCGTCTAGCGTGCATCAAGCTTTAACAACAAGATCTGAATAATGCTATTCGGAATTGCCGTAAGCCAATCATGGTGAAATTGAGTCCTTGCGTAGTTCTACCCATCTTTACATGGCCCCGAAGGTCTTGGGTTCCTCAAGAGATCGTATCCGTTTGGATTGATTTAGGCGAACATGATTACCTTATATTGGACCACCAAAATCCCAACGAAACTGGCATTACAGCTTGCTTACCAATGCAACCGCTTGCCCATTTAGCCATGCCATGCAGACGCCTTATGTGTCAAACTGTCACCAGAAATGTGGCCTAAGTGTAAGTATCGTGAGCGAACTGCCAACATAGGTTAAACCAATCGTCACCTTCAAACGGTGGTGACGTCACCACCCACAACTAGATCCCGATGATCTTCTTGATTTCACACCCTCAATCTCTTCACTGTTCAACAGGAATAAATTGAGCACCATTAGCAACTTCCACATTGTTTCTATAAATTATTTCTGAGGAAACTGCCACTGTGAGTCATCTCCTCTTTCCTAAAAAGAGCAGAACCACAACCAGTGATAAACAATAAACTGTGTCATCAACCAGGTGTCGCAACCGTGGAAGTTGACCCAATCTTTGCAATCACCACAATTGTGGTCTCATTGTATTTGATGAGGTGTGTCCCAATCATAGCAGCTGAGTTGATCTTAGCCATCACCAGGGGGAATCAAATTCAACCGGCACCTGCTGGTCTTAAATAATTTAAGAGGATGACTTTCCTTATAGCATGGTTAAGATTTTAAATTACTACATTTGACTAAATTTGCACCATTGATTAACCCAGAATGTTTCCATGTGTAGCTGATAGTAAATGAAGGCTTTTTTGGTGCCATATTTTTGAAGAGCAGAAATTGCAATCAGAGAAAAAAAACCTATGTGCGGAAAAATTTATCTTCTTTTGTATTTCAATAATTGATTGCAGGGAATTTTCTGCCTATGGATGCAAGATATTGGAAAGGCCGTTCATGTCATATGGCTTGACTGCCATTTGTGGGAAAACATTTGTTAAACTACTCCCCCAATTTTCTTGAGTGAAATTCATGACTCTTCTACGCAAGGTAAACATTGGATGGAAAATTCTGGTGAGGGAAAATACTCCTTGAACTGCACTCATTCACTTAATAATATAATTATGAGGTTACCAAGAATTTTAGTGCCATAGCACAAAAATTCTCTTTGAATTTTTTGCATGGTTTGATTCATGTGTCATGCTTGCCACGTGAAATTAAATTGAATCTTGACACATAGAAGATATTGATTCATCTTCTTGAGAAATAATTTGTTAATTGAGATAATTGCAGCAAAGGTATGTATATCTTGAATCATTCACAGTTTAAAAAGGTGGTAAGGTTCCAAATTTAAGGATGAAATTACAATTTTGTTTTTTGAAATATGTAAAATACCTTTTCCATCTAACAAGGCCGCCAATTTGATGTGGATTTGAATGAAAAATAGGAATGCCTTTTATTTTACAAAGGGTTGGTTATTTTATTTCAACAGAAGATTTATTATTTCAAGGGAAACCACTCAAGATGTTCCCATGGCAAAAATTTGTATTCTATCTGATACAATTAAAAATAGAAAAAAAAGAAAATAATACAAAAATAAAGAAGAAAGATCAAAAAAATGAAAAAAAATGAAAAATGAAAAAAA